>JAFBJU010026064.1:114689-287069 GCA_016785305.1 Colistium nudipinnis | reverse complement strand
GGGGGGGGGGGGCTATTAAACATGTATGATTCTTTCTTAGTAATCTTTTTACGACTTGACTTGATTCACTCACCGTCTGATTTTCAAGCCCTCCTCATTATCCGGACGGAAGAATTCGAAGGACTTGTAGATCTTCAGACACTCCCTCCGATACTGGCCAACATTGAACTCTATACAAGATAAGGTATAGCTGTTATTCTAATGATGAAGCCAGCTTCCACTGTAAAGTAACGTGCAAATATTTGTGTCACCTGGAACAGGGTGGGACAACAGTTTGAAATGGTTCCAAACAAAATGTTATGCTCGGTGTACTGAGGAGCCGAGAGGAAACCCAAAAAGCTGCCCATGTTGCAAAAACGTTGGAGTGAGCTTTATTCCTATGAAAACTGAAAGCACTGTCTGTGTGTGTGTGTGTGTGTGTGTGTGTGTGTGTGTGTGTGTGTGTGTGTGTGCGTGCGTGCGTGCGGCTTGTACCTTTGGTTGGCACACCTATCCAGTTTAAGTAGCGGGTGAGCTTCTTTGAAATGTAGGTCTTCCCTCGGGCTGGAAGTCCAACAGTCACAATGAGGGTCGGGCAGTTTGTCATACATACTGAACGAAAAGGAGACAGAGAAGGAAAAACGTTAAATAGATTTATCTCACTTCAGAAACATTTCATTTACTGAGCATTATGGTGGATTTTACCTGCAAAACACTCACATCGCACACAGTAAAAAAAAAAAAGACACAAAAAAAACAGTAAAATCACTGGGGGGGTTGAAAATTAGAATAAACTCAAAACGTACTTCAAATGTCAGAACAAAAGGTCTCAATCAAGGAACAGCTTACTACTAACTACCTTCACAGCATGGCCTGTCCACATTGTTCTATTCAGCAAGAATTGAGATGGAGTCTTCAAGGTTCTGCGTAATTACAGCGAGAATACTGGTTTAATAGGATTTAGGCTCACACTGAGCCACACATTACGACAGGGAAGCCCTGCCAGAGACGGCAGACATCCCTGCTGCAACAACTGAAACGGGGGCGACACCGGTCCTGAGGGGAATTAGACAGGGTGAAGAAACGTCCAGGAGACCAACTGCAATGGTGAAATTGGGGTTGGCACTGAGCACGGAGACATGCAGAAGAAGGTTAGGGGCCTACGCATACGCCGATTCATTTAGGACAGCAGAGCGTTGGGGAACAAAAAAAAAAAAGGTCAGGGTCGGTCTCTGCAATAATTTGAATTCAGACTTCAAACTTCGGCACACTTTTTTTGGCTCTACTATTTGAAAGCCGTTGCACATCAGCAAACTCTCCCCTCATGACACCTCCCCCTTTTTTTTTTGCTGATGATCATCATTTCGAGAGGCTCGTGTCAGTGCTGTAGCTGGCATCGTTAGAGAGCAGTTGCAGCTGAGTGCATTTGAGTCTACTTTGTTATTTTGCGTTTGCAGAACAAAGACCTATCCGAAAGGAAACTGTCCTCGCCCAGTGGGTAACACAAACACAGGTGATCATTCTGCAGACGAAACTCGCGTCAACTTTCCTTAAAAATACAGATTCTTATTTTAAAACCTTGTTTCTCATCCACTGGCTGAAAGGTGTTGGCTGAAAGTGAAAACTCCTGCCTGAAGAAAACAATTCAGTCTCAACACGTTCACCGAGACTCTCCGCGGTGTCACGGATGTTATGGGACAAAGGTTCCTTGGTCGATGTCTCGCGAGACTCCTGCAGCGACCTTTATACACTGGGCCCGAAACGATAAGGTACGAGTGTTGAGGGGAGGGGAAATGTCACATACAGGGCTGGACTGGCTGCGGCTTTGAGGAAAAGGAAAAGGAAAGCAGCTTTAAGCAAGCGACTAGAGGTTGACTCAGCAAAAACGCAAGCCGACCCGCAGAGCGCAACTGTAGGGAAAGAAATAACAGCTGCTCACCTACACACTCACACTGGGCCATCAGAGTATGTCAGAGGTGCTACTCAGGAAATCCATGCGTTTGAGTCACCTGTGTGTGTGTGTGTGTGTGTGTGTGTGTGTGTGTGTGTGTGTGTGTGTGTGTGTGTCATGGGGCCAAATTCAATTTAACGAGATTACAACTATATCTCCCAAGATCAGGTGCTCTGATCATATTTACCTCACCTGAGCAGGAATTTCAAGAGCAAAAACAAACAAAAAAACAAAAGACAGAGCGACAGACAGACGAGATGAGCATGATGCAACATCATCAAATCACACAAACGCAGGAATTTCCTGTAATGTTCGGGGGGGCAACCTGCAAACAACACCTGTGAATAGAAAGGATTATCGATCTTAAAAAAAAAAAAAAAAAAAAAAAAAAAAAAAAAAAAAAAAAGTAGGAATATTAGCAGATACACGACCCAGCTCCTCCCAGTCCCATCGTCTGCGCCTTACCCCGTCTCTGAGCTATGTGGTCGTTTTTGCACGGCATCCAGATCTTCCTCAGCGGGTTCTGGGTGAGCTCCCGCGGAGCGTCTTCGTTGTCCAACATGGTGGATGTGTGATGTTGTCCGCCTGTGCACGCCTGACACTGGCGGATTGGGACACTGCGATGCAGACAGGAGGCTGCGGGAGGGTGCACCTCTCCTATCAGCTGAGCAACACCAGCTCCGCGTTACCGTAATCACCCAAGGCGCTGCGCGACGCAAAGAACGTGTGTAAAACAAAAACAGAGCACGGGGCACGATGTCCGGAAACTTAAGACGAACAGCAAGTTCAGACGTGGCTATTTTTTGCCACCTTGCCTCATTTACTGACATTTTTCTTTAAGAGAGTCATTATATCCCTGTATTATAACAAACACGGTTTGCATTCATGACAAAATATTAATTTATTGACTCCCTGATGGCACATATATTTACCAAGTAGTCCTAACTAAAGCTATACTAACTCAAAGCTATGAGTGGCTATAATTGGAAAATGAATAGCTAGTACAAGGAGATTATTTAATTCACATAACGAATTGAATGATAAAAACGTCATATACCCATGTATTGATAATCATAGAAGGGTAATTATTTGGAATTATATGTTTTAGTCAAAGATACTGTCTTTGCAAAGTAACATTACTTGTTTCATTGAAACAAATGTTTTAAGAACTCCTTCAGAGAGGAAACACGTGCGAGGGCTCTTCTTTTTTTACCGTAATCCGCCGAGCTTTGCGCGGGTGAAACTGGGAAAAACAGATGTTAGGAGAAAACACGCGTTCGGTTCACGCTCAGCGCTCGTGGGCAGTGAATGCAGCTGAAAACGCCTCCAATCAAAAAAGAGACTACAAGCCAAGCAGCCAATAGGAGAGGAGCACCACGGGTTAAGGCGGGCGTGCTGCATCAACTAAATTATCATGAAAACCACAGTAGACTCATGTGACACACGACCCAGTCACGGGCCCCACGGTGCCACGAGCATGCATCCTTCACGTAGTCTCACACACACAGACACACAAGCAAACACGCATACACAGCTATTGATGCTCGTACTCAGTGTACCTTTAAATGTATCATTATTATAGTCATCATGCATTTTATTATGATTTTTAGAGTGTGGGAAAAGTGCTGCAAAAAACCATCATTAATAGGAATCGTATTTTTTCTTTCCTATTTAGATTTGTTATGTATGCTGTACATAAAGAATAATATGTGTCGATCTAAAACGAATGGACAATATTTATGTCACTTTTATAATAATTGAAATTATTGGGATTTTGGGCTCTAAGTTGTGGGGCGATTTGGGCAATTATGAAGACCACGTTTCTGATGTTGTTGTCACATGATTAATACATAAATCAAGAATTGTGAAATATAAATAGAATCCTTAAAAGATGGGGGCAAAATGCCCAAGTGGAAATAAAGATCAATTATCAAAAAAGTTTTACTTTTTCTTTCACTTTTAAGTAAAACGCAAGAGCCGGCAAATGTTTGGCATTCTTGTTTGGCGGACTAATGTATGACAGCTGTAGATGATTATGCTTTTCTTTGGATTCAGCCTTTTCCTCTCTCTCTCTTTTCTCTGCCAAACAAAAAGAAAAGGGAAGCACTCACCCACAACGATGTGTACAAGTCGTGCGAGTAGTGTCAAAGACATGACACCAGGTGGCACTGTTTGCATGCCTTTACAGGCCACAGTTAAAACTTCTCTTCATAATGCAGCCTCCTTTAACACATTGTCTTCTCGTTTCACTTCAGCATCAGCTGTAACAGTAAACAGACCCAGAGGGCGGTCAGCATGTCAGCAGTTCTAATTCCATCAGCGAGACACTACACCTCACAGCTTCCAGCCGTAATCCCATCAACACACATTCCCTTCACTCCAACACAAACAAAAGCACACTGGATTATATAGGATTATGGAGCCGACGGCTGATTGGCATTTTGCTAGTTGAAGAACAAAAAATCTATTTTTTTAAATTTCCAGTAACCCATTCGAAATGATTACCGCATTAACCTGCTTTACGGTTGTCAATATTACATGTTTATGTAATATTGACACCTCTCTTGACACATTCATCTGTACTGTTTCATGCAAGAGCACATCTTGTTTTATCTTAATATTAATATACTAATATTCTAAGAATTTCGGTTTCTGACAACCATCTACACAACAGGGCTTAAAGTATGTTTTTTGCAGGTACTCAAATATGTTTTAGTTATATAGACTGCTCTGCTGCTACAGCTCAAATCTTGTAAGTTATACACATGTTTAGTTGCTGTCAGATTTTACATCTAGATCAAATATTCTCTCATTGGAGAAGCTGCAAAAAACATTTTAGCATTTTTTGCTGATGATCATCGAATAGACCTCATATTTTTTGGGTTGATTACCAATGATGAATTGAGTAATTTGAATTATCCTTCATTTAGAACATTATATATATTTACATTCATACATATGCTGTAATAAAGAATCAGTCAATCCTACGGTCCCACTTTGTTATATGTGACAGAAGCAGCAGTTTCATCTAAGCCTGAACATGTCTGATGTGCAATAAAATGGATCCACAATTGTGTGAATTAAACATAAAAAGACAACACTGACATCCCTTCCCTTGAATGCTCCCAGATGTAATCATCTGCAAGATATGTGCACTGAGCAGGCACGCAGACCCTGCACAGGCATTACACACATAGGCTACAGCTCTGCCTGAAGCCTATAATGAGATTCTGAGTAAGCGGGTGAACTTTCCCCCAGATAGGTAGCAGACAGAGGGAGGGAGGGCGGTGCAGCGAAGGAGAAAGGGAGGGAGAGGGGGAGAGAGAGAGAGATGGTGGGTAAGGATGAAAAGGACATATTTGTTGTGATTATTCAAAGCAGGGATGTGACCGAGATAAAAATGGACGAAATAAACAATTAAGAGATCGAAAGAAGGGTTGAGAAAAAGGCAGATTCACTGCAGGTGGCAGCTTGCGAGGCACAGAGATGGTGGGACTGTGGGCTGGACTGTGTGAAATGCACTAGAGAACAAAATATGAGCTGGATCTGCTGCACACGCTGAAGCACATTTCTCCTCCTCTGCAGTAATAAAACAATAAACACAAGGGCAACGTGGGCCCTCTCAAGACACAGCAACCCCGATGCTCTCACGACCACGTCTGCCTGTGGCACCCCATTTTCACGACTGTTAACTGGCCTGCATCGTACAGAATAGGTCAAAAACAAAAGTGAAATAACAGTATTTTAAAATAACACGGGCCAGCCCTCACCAACAAACAAGCAAGCCGCTCTCAAGTAAGTTTTTCCTGTTTTTCTGCTCAGCCCCTGCCCCACCTCTCTGTGGGTAGGCAGGCAGACAGCCAGCAGATCACGTCTCCTACTCACCGACACAGCCTGAGCTCTGTTCATCCCTCGTTTATCTGCTACCACAGCTCGGGCTGCAGACATTAAAACCACTGGACCAACTTTGGGGCTGTCGCAGCATGTCCCCCCCCCCCTCCGCACAGCGTGCCCGTCAACATGACAGCACACGACCACACTGTAATGTTCCCCTCCAGGCTACATGACCAACATCATTCAATAACAGTCCCCTTCTTAAAATAACGGTGTCTTTGGATTACGTCCACCATAGCATTAAGAAGCCATTCATGGAGGACCATCTACCATAGGAAGAAAACGTAGTGGGCTCAGTGTGACACAACGCAAATGTGAGCGCCAGGATTTAGGAGCCAAATTAACAGTAAACTATCTTCTCCAACAGCTACAAATGTGTGTAGCAAACGTGTGAGCGACAATTAGTCAAGTGTCATCAGTGAGGGGCACATTTGGGGGCGACAAGAATCCCAATGACAACAAGGCAGACACAAACGACAACTGAAGGCAGGTCAGAATCAAGTTTATAGCCGGTAAGTGAACGTAAGTATGACTGATGACCAAAGCATGGTGATGGCAAAGCTGCAGGGAGAAGCAGGGTTCCCCTGTTGAGATACATAAATATTCAAGTGACGTGAGCCAGGAGGTTAGACACTGAAACGTAACACTGCTTTTTCCGGGGGCATTCCTGTGTATATGGAACCTATAACATGTCTTGTTTGACACACTTATCCATAAGCGGCAGGAGGTTGGTAAATGATTGTGTTACCATCACAGCCGTGTTTACATCCTACCGACTCTGTGTGCGTGTGTGTGTGTGTCAGCCCAGCTGCTAGCTAAGTGGCTAGCTGAGCAGCCAAGCGGAGGAGCATGGGGCAGGAGGATAGGTGCTAACTCCACAACATGACCCCGGTACCCTCACCACACCCCCACCAAGTAACCCACCAAGTAACCCACACCCGCCGTGGACCAGTGGCAGTCCGCTCCGGACTCGGTGTCCTCGTTAGAAAGCCCAGTCAGCTGGCAGAGCCTCGGTGCCTACGTGACACGGACTTGTTTACTTCAGCCTGCGTGGCTGCTGCTGCTGCTGCTGTAGCCCAGCTGCTTCGGAGCACAACACAACTGTGTGCAAAACACACAGACAGACAGACACACAGGCGAGGGTTCACGCACTCTTACCTGATCTGTCGCGCGTGTTCCTCGTGCGGCAGGAGCCCCTCATGGTCCCCGGTTCAACGCCAAGTGGGTGTGCGTGCGTGTGTGTCCACAGCAGCACAGGGTGAAGCAATGAATGAAGTGAGAGAGAGAGAGAGAGAGAGAGAGAGAGGCGCGCGCTCTGTTGCCTCTCTAATGCACGTGCACATCATACTGTTGAGCTCGTGCACCTTTATCTTGGCCACTATTTAAAGGTTTATTAAAGCCTGGCTTGGTGTGAACCGTCATCTCCGGTCGGATGTCGTTCGTCTTAAAACAGAGTCTGTATCTGCAAGTATAGGATCAAAAACAACACAATTTAGGGCCAATAAGAAGCCGACACGCCATGGGGAACAGCTGGCTACTTACACAACCAGAAGCATTCACCTCACCTATCTGACGTCAGGTCGGTAGCCACATAGCCAATGTTAAGTCAAATATTGCTGCTCTCTGCCATCTCCAGACAGACACATTTTTATTTATTTTTTTGCCTAAACCCAACATTGTACCTATCAGGGTTAAACTCCTAAACAGTCATTGATTTTATTTTTTTTATTTCTGACATATAAGAAGTTTGGCTACAACAATCAATAAGCTTCCATTGAGTTTCCTGTGTGCACTGCACATATTGGGGATGTGGAAGCGACAAGATACACATCAGTTCACTGAGTTCACTGAGACACACCTGCACGTTCAACTTAATCCTACTATGGTCAGGAGACAAGAAGCAGCCTCTCGGATGTATCATACATTTTTAATGTAAAATGTTTGTCAGAAGCTCAAGGCCTTTTGAATGTGTACGTCCCCTGTCAGGGCTGCCGGGGTCGTTTTTTGACCTTGACCCGTTTTTTTTTTAATACCTTTGTTCCTCAGCCCTCTCTGCACAGCCTTTAGTTGTTTACTTGTCTTTCCAAATGTGTTGACAATGCAGTCGACAGGGTCGGAAGTGTCCTTGACATCCACTGCCACCCCAGTGAGTTTTCCCTGCATCAGCAGCCTTCTCATAGCTGGGTCCAGGTTCCGTAACTCCATCAAACAGGTGCAGCACAGAAAGAGGCTGATTAGGGCCTCATTCGAGTATGTCTCGTGTCGTGCTGAGTATTATGATTTGTTTCAATCTTATGTTCGTGCTTCATGTGTGTGTTTTTTGACTCACTGAATCGGTGGCTGGAGAAACTGCGGTGGACTGTGATTCCGTGGTAAAATCCTCCTCCTTATCCAAACGTTCAACTGGTTCTCTTCTTCAGAGAACAAAGAATAAACAGAAACCTTTCATCGTCTCTCTGCTGTTTACCTCGACTTGACATCTGTAATTGTTCTCACCCTGAATCGGGTGTGTCAATTGCAGGGTGGCCTGCTATGTCTGCATTTGTCACTGTCATCATACCAGCCATCTCTTCTGAAAATGCGCGGAGTGAGGAGGAGTTTCGCAGCAGTCGAGTATGAAAACTACTGGCACACCCATCAAGACACCCTATATTGTTACAGGAAGAAATAGCAGCCGATAATGAGAGCAGTGCAAGGTCATCAGGCATTCCTGATCAAGGAGGACAAAATGGGTGGCGTTTCTCGAACACCGAATAAAAACAAATCAAAACCTCTGAAAAACAACCTCAAGAGCAATTATGAAAAAAAAGTGATTATATTAAATAAAATAGCTACATTAATATCATTCACATGTTAACAGATAAATGTCTTTGACCTTTGGTCAGTAAAGCTATTTATTCAAGTTCTGGTCATTCTCAATGTTTTTCTCTTTGCATCTCTTGGACATCCATTTAGTGAATCTGTCACACCAGTTTAAATGTCTTTACCTACAAAAATAACATTTTGTAATGTTGGATTTTGTAAACGCCACGTGCCTGTAATGAATTGCACTGACCTTGAACTGTGGTTCGAGCAGATTGAGCAGGATAACTTTCTCATGGATTGTCAGGAGATCACTCATCGCCCGACACCCCGAGATCAGACTCGATGCCATCGCAACACCCCCTCGTCCGGTCTCGTCTCTACCTCGTCCACGCCGCAAATTTCTCAATGTTTCCACTAAATCAACATTTGGCCTGACTGCACTCAGCCCCGACCATAACTGCAACTGGTGGGTGTCTCTTCGGAGCAGCGGGTGATCATGCAAATGTCATCGGCTCACTGTATACTGTGTGCGCACTGTCGGTCCAAGTATCCAAATGCCTACTGTGTACAAACTGTGTATGGTGTCTGTGTGTGTGAGTGTGCGTGTGTGTGATCAGTGGAACTAGCCCCATGGTGGTGAGAAGACATTTGTTAATCAAAATGTGTGTTGTTAAAAATAAACTGATACATAAAACAATAAAACGGGCCATTTGTTCTGCACCAAGTAAGTTGACCATTACAATTTCAACATCCTATAAACAGTAATACGTCAGAAATAATTATATAATGGATAATAATCATGTAAAACAGGGTACTGAGTGCGTTATATGGTGTACCTCACGTTTGTTTTCACATTTCTGTACAGTTTTAAATGCAATGACACTTTTGACACTGGCTAATATTTACATTGTGCCACGTCTTTCATTTCCGGCGATATCTGCCCTACAGGATCCTGTGAACATCAAAATATAGCGGCAGGTTGAATATTTTTAAATTTAATGCCAGAGTCCTCGTCCATTTAAAATCAACATTTTAACAGAAAGGCAAACACAGTGTTTCTCTCTCTGAAGCTAAAACAACCGCATTCATTGCTTGGCCGAGCCTTTCGAAGGAAGACATTTTGAGTGAGCGGAAGAGTCGGGTTGAGTTGATAAAACCGTGAGGGCTGTGAACACTTTAACCTCTCACGGTTTTAATGTGATTTGATGGTGTATTGTCCCAAGACCCACAGAATGAACCACCACAAACGGAAAAATGTGTCCCGTGGGGGAATTTCATGACCTTTTTGGATGTAACACTGCCTGGTAAATTACTTCTTCCACATACAGTCTTTCTGTATTATCAGCAATAACATCCTATTTCTCACTCTGCCAGACGATAACTGCATGCAGTGGACTTTCTGAGTTTTGCCAGACAGATAGATATCACCATAATAATAATAATAATGACCAAATAAGATGTGAAACTATCAAGCCCTGCATGGCTGAGTCAGAGCTTTTTCCTTATCATTTTCTCTGTTAAACTAACGCAGCAAAATGGATTCTCAGGTACAAAAGTAACAATTCACCTGTAAAACTTAAAAAAACACAGTTTAATTTGAAATGTTGGAGAAGCGCCCATCAGAATAATTGACATTCGTTAGACTATTGAGTGCAACAACAACAACAAAAAAAAAAAGGAAACAAAAATGGGAAAATACAATAATCCAAGGGACATATAGATGGGAAAATGTGGCTCACCCTGGATTTTACTGTCCCTCTCCAGAAAAAGTCACTTCCCTGTGATTGCTACACACAACTTCTCCATCTCCATCATCAGCTTGTCTGGCTCCATCAGCTCCGCCCGGCATGGGCCTCTTACGTCTCTTATTGAGCAGAGGGTTGTTGGACGTGTCGAGGTCTTTGATTTTCACTTGGTCGTAGTCCACCCGCATGGTGGCCAGGGCGCTGGTCATTTCCTCCTGACGGAACACAAGGACCAGGAGAATTTGGGATGTTAATCTGAGGTTTTACTGCCACCTCGTGGTCACACGGTTTCAACATCCGAATAGTAAAAGCTTTTATTTAAACATGTAAATAGGACAAGTCTGACCTTCACATCATCCCACAGCTCCTTGTCTTCTGTCAAAACACGAGAGGTGTGGAGGGGCGTTGGAGGGACCACCATGGACTGCTGCGGTGTACAAATATTAGCACACATGAATACACAAATGGACAAGAACAGGCCAATACCCGCAAGGCTTACTAAGTAACAACTTACACTGATCCAGGGATGATTCATGAACTGTCCTATAGTCATCCTTTCATTGGGGTCTGTCTTCAGTAGCTGAACAATGAGCTGTTTTGCTGTGGAGGATGTAAACAAATACATACACACATATATATATATATACAGTATATATATAATATCACAAACATACACTACAGGTCATTATTGGTAGTGCTTCTCAATTTTTGCGTGGCAGATTTTTATACACATCACAGTTCAGCTCGGACATCTTAGGTAGCATGTGGGAGAATAGAAACCTCTGCATTTGTGTTACTGTAAATGGAGAGGTTATTTTCACCATTTGTAAGCATATGATAGAGTTTATACTGTATACACCCAGGATTATTAATGCATGGTAGATATTAATTACAGTGTACCTGTATGTTCCCTATTTAATTATGTTTTTTGGTCCGTTTGATTTCACACGGATTGACAGCTAGGGTTCAAATCATCTGCAGAACATCCTGTTGCTGTGGGACATATGTATTTTCTGCACATGGACTGACCTTCCTCCGAAACATCCGCCCACTCTGGGTTGGGGAACTCATATTGACCCAACCTGATCCTCTGCTTCATGCCTGGAGAAATGGCCTGACCTGTGTTCGAGTAGAACGGAGGAAACCCACACAGGCTAGAAAACAGGAGAAAAAAAAATACAATGTTTGTTTGGTGTCTTGATCCGTAAATGTGCAGAGTTGAACCTAAACGTGTGTCATGGCTACAAACGTTGCATTACGTCGAAAACCGTTAAGAGACGCAAGGGATACTCACAGGATGTACATGATGACGCCCAAAGACCACATGTCACATGATTTGTCATATTTCTCTGGCCCAAGCACTTCCGGGGCTGAACGCACAAACAGACAACAGGAAAATCCAACTCAGTGGTCAATGGAGGACTGGTCAATGTGCAGACACATGCAGACACAGGTGGACACAGCATGTGGGACAATATCCACCAAATAATTGCCGCATACACAACATTTATCCTACTTACAAAGAACTCAGTGTAATGTCTAAAACGACAACTCTTTCTTCCACACGACAACACGCGCTCACCAACATAATACGGAGTATAACAGGGAGTTTGGAGGGAGTTGTGCAGTGTTGTCTCCTTTGCGAAGCCAAAGTCAGTCAGCTTCAGTGTGGCGTTAGTCTCCTTGGTGGTATAGAGCAAGTTCTCGGGCTGGGGAGTGGGGGGGGGAGCAAGTTCTCGGGGGGGGGGGGGGGGGGGGGGGGGGACACACAAAAATGACGGATAGATCACAAACGATATACTTGACTGGAAATGTGTTATGCATCCATTTCCCGCGAGGAATTATCTCGGCCGCAGCACTACCTTCACATCTCTGTGAGCGATGTCCATGATGTGCAGGTACTCGATGGCAGTGCCGATGTCGTGCATGATCTCGGATGCCTCTGACGGACAGACGGGGCACAGATGTCACGGCACACGAGACAATGTGGAGAATCTGAAGCCGCAAAGCGCAAACCCCCGTGCTCACCTCGCTCGGTGAAGGCCTGGTCCCCCCTGGCTTGAATGCGATTGAACAGCTCCCCTCCTTCCATGCTGGGACGAGATCAACAAAAGGGATCAGGACATGGGGCAGTGATGGGGGGGGGCTCTTGGCAAAGAACCGCCAGAGCAATCGCGGTTTTATGACGGAGCAAGTCATCGTGCCTCATGATTTTCCTCTTCGGACGTGACCGATCCTCCCAGGCATAGCAGACTCGGATCACTCAGAGCATTATACTACTTTGTGAATTTTACAGCATCATGCATCATGTCAAGGTGCAGGTTATACAATGGCTTTATTATTATTATTATTATTATTATTATTATTATTATTATTATTATTATTATTATTATTATTATTATTATTATTATTATTATTATTATCATCAATTATCAATTATCATTTATATTTACCGTAGGAGCAGGAACGACTAAAACAGAGACTGGTATTGTACACTCAAGTGTGTTATAGTCTTTCCGAGGTCCAAAATCAAAAGTGCAAAGCCGAATTCAGACGCTCAGATGCATTCTTATGCCAGAATGGGTTATTCCATTATTGCCATCATGCCGTTGACCTCGTTCACGTGACAAACGACCACATATGAACGCCACCCTGAAAAATCAACACGTGCGCAATCTCCTGTAGCGCCGAGTTTCCGCTGCGGTCGGAAAACGAGCAGAGAACCACATGGTGCTTGCGATGCTCACCACTCCATGATGATGAGGAGGCATTTCTTCCCCTGGTGCATGTTTTCATACAGGCTGAGTATCGACACGATGTGGGGACCTCCGGACACTCGCCAGTGAAGCTCAACCTCCCGTCGGGCTTTAGGAGTGTCGTACAGAATCTGCTCCGACGACACACATGATAAAGCACAGCAAAAACATGTGTGAATAAAACATTTTGGATTGTGAATATCTCCAAATTCAAAACATTCCACCATCAAATATATTTGCAGATCGCAGCTTTAGGGTATGGACAAGCTTCAATGATTTTTTGTTTAAACATTTGTTGCACATCTTTGCTAAGAAATCAATAAACACACACACACACACACACACAATACACGCACCCCAAGTGTGAGGTCACTCTCACAGCACCGTTAATGGCCACTATTAAAGCCATTACTCTACAGCTGTGTGCAACTTCCACTGTGAATACTTCAAGAATGCATTAAGCAACGTGATCCATCTTCACAGACACAGTGTCCAGACACGGGAGGAAGATGTCATTCCTTCCCAGGCACGTAGACCCAAGTCCAGATACTCGTGGACTGTAAATGCATTTTGAGCGCCGAAGGCGGCGGAGGAGGAGTCAGATCTAATGGGTCTATATCCACTTTCCACCAAAGCGTCAATGCACAAAACACAACGTTCCCAGAACAAAACATCAGTTAAGCACAGAGAGCGACCACTTCCTATTTTGCCATATGTTCCGAAAGAAAACGAGTTTTGAGTGTTGCTGCTCGTGGCTCTCTGTTGAAGGAGGATTGGATGCAACTAAAGTAAAGGAGTAGAACTGCTCCACCTGTGATTGAATTATTAGACGTAAGGTATAGCCACGGCTCAACACTGTAAACTGGAAATGAAGCTTTAACTTCAGTTATGCAAGGGGGGGGGGGGGGTTATTACAATAATATGCCATCTTATTATCGATTCATACATTTGTTATAATTACTGCACAGTAAAAGACAGAAACGTTGTGGAGCACATGAGAAATGAATAATTGATGGCCTCTCTCTTTCTTCCCAAAGACAGCAGCCCTCAGAGGACTGGCCAGATCAGGCAGGGCAATGAAGCAGACCAACGTTACTAACATTTACTGTCGATGAGCAGCACACACCTTGAGGGCACATTTCTCTCCGGTCTTCTTGCAGTAACATTCCAAAACTTTGCCATTGATTCCCAGGCCGAGAACCTGCGCTGTGATTTTATAGTCATCTGTCACGGCATTTCGTCTAAAATCCAGTTTACAGTACGCGGGAGACTGGGGGTCAGTGAGGCCACAGTCCGGGCTGCTGAAGTCCCTGTGTTGCGCAGTAACTGGGTTTCCCGACTGCTCCTCCTGGTTGTGATGCATTTTTTTCCCCCTGGAAAAACAAAACAACAAAAAACAACAACAACACGCATCAGATGCGCACAGCGAACGCGTCTCGGCCACGCAAAATATCCCGTGTCATCTCGGTCCGTCTGCGTATATCCACAGGTCTTTGGCACTTCCCCGACCCACTCTGTACAACATGCAACGCAAGAAAAGAAAAATGGTGTGTATAAAACCTCCTCGGCGTAAATTAAAAAAAAAAAAGGGCGGAGGTCTGGAGTCGGTCCGTTATATTGGCCCAAAGACCCGCGACAGAGTTCGGCAGCTCAACACCGGATTTACGGAAACCAAACGCACTAAAAAGGCTCAGAGGAAAACGAAATGCCGGGAGCTCGGCGGCAACCCAGCCTGGACCTCACCACTTGGAATCTGGCACGTCCTGCAGGACCCGGCCACCTCTCAACTCCCTGACGTCAGTGCGGAGCGGATCAAATTCACTCTCCATTCAGTCACAGGCGCCGGTTCAGTTTCCTTAAAGGAACAACCACGCGTAAAGACGCACGGACGGACGGACGGACACCGGTGGACACGGCACGAGGACGACCGCAAACCAGCACAATGGACACGGTCCAAGTCCAGGGGAGAAGCAAAAGGGAGGTGGCTACTTCAATACATTGTTATACATGCCGCCATTTATTTTATGTTTTTATTTTATACTGTGTGAATTGTAAATACTCATATTGGCACAGAAAACCACTCCCCCCCCCACCAAAAAAAATATTTTCTCTACCTGTAAGTGCAAAATTACATATATTTTTTTTAATTAATTCAGTCTATGGCTGTTTGGAAAGGTATTTTTTTGTTTCTGTTCAACATCAGCTAATCCGTTTGGAGAGGGAGAAAGTTACATGATTGGTCATTCAAAAGTTTTAGGCAGCCTTCGCTGGTGTGAAGGCTTTTTTTTTGCCTTCCACCAATAACATGTTGTGACACGTGGGTCGACGTATTATTTAGGTAGATTCGCGCACAAATGACTTGTATACTATCAGAGTTATAAATCATGCAGTTCGGCATTTTAATCTTGAGCACAAAAAGTAAATATACTTGCATATGAAGTTGTTAAACAGTCCCCTTTGCATTCTGTGCATTCAACAGTTGGTTTTGCCATGGCGTGTTATCTGCTATAGAACGGATCAAATATTTTTGCAGGTTTTAGTGAATCGATCTGCCTTCTAACGGTGACATCGGAGTATGCGGCAGTGCTGGAAGAAAGCCCGAGTCGGACCACGAGTCGATTAAAACCCCCGCTTTCGTTGGGCCTCTCCAAGGCGATGGCTAGCCCTGCAGGGCACGGTCCAGCAGGCGATCATCCTGTACGGGGAAGGGCATAGTGACGCGCAGTTGCCCGTTCTCCTCCATGGTGCGCTGGATGGTCTCATAGGCATTTGAGTTCCCGGACCAGCAGCGTCGAGCCACCTGCGGCGGACAGAGGAGCACAGATTGGTTCCAGCCAGCAATCGTCGCGCAAGCAGACTACAGCGAGGCCGGAATGAACACAGCCGCTCTTCTCTCATTGCTCTCACCCCGTTGGAGACGTCCCAGTTGAGCATCAGGTTGGCACGCTTCGCTGCCTCCTCGGAGCCATCCAGCAGCAAGCCGAACCCTCCGTTCATCACTTCTCCCCTAAAGGAAACGCGTAAATAGATAGAGTAAAAAAAAAAAAACAATGACATGCCGATCAAGTAGTATTTAATGCCTGGCTTTGACGAATAAATAAGAGCAATCATGCACGCCACTATCCACTGAAAACCCAGCACGCCTCACCAGCCAACGCCACCACCGTTGTGCAGGGATACCCAAGTTGCACCCCTGAATGCATCGCCCACAAAGTTCTGGACTGCCATGTCTAAAAGGAAGACATTGTGGAGCGGGATATAAATGAGTCCTCTGTTTCGAGGCATCAAATGTTCAGATTCTCAAGAGGACAAAAGCAGAAATCTGCACAACATTCATTCCGGATTTCTGTCGTTCTATCGGTGTGATATAAAAATGTGCAGAATGACAATTTCATTAAACTTGCATAAGAAATGGGCAGTCAATCAATCAATCAATCAATCAGACTTGACAAATGCATAATTGCCAAATTGAGCAAAGCAGATGGGTAAGATGTACCCTCCATACACAGTACACAGTTGTGTGTGGACCTGCACATACCTGCACAGAAAGCGGATCCATCGTACACATTGGAGGTCTCTCTGAAGGGGCTGTCTGTGCCGCTAACGTCATGATGGTCTCGGCTGATAACCACAGGAGCCTGAGGACAACACAACACGTATGATACACAGATCAGACAGGCAAAGCGCAGGACACATTCAAATCCTCCTCCCAAACGGCTCAGCCCCTCACCGAAACTCTTCCATCCGCGATGGCCCGGTTGATGGCCAGAGCAATGCTGACTCTCCCTTTCTGGTCAGAGTAGAGGATTCTGGCTTGAGATCCCACGACCTTTAAAAAACGAACAAAAAAAAAAAACACAAGAGTAAATCCACACGCGTAGCGTTCCCGCCGTACGTGGCGTTTTGCTGAAAGACAGAAAGTTCAGAGTACCATTTTGTGTTTTCCAGCCTCTCTGATCCAGCGGATGTTGTCATTGTACTGCTGCCTGATCCGATCAGTTACAGTGGCACCTATGTCCTCCAGGACAGAAGCGGCAATGTCGTCCGTTACGACAAGGTCTTGGGCGTCGCCGGATGTGCACACCCAGCGAAACGGGCCAAAGCCCAAAGAGAAAATGTCCCTGTGGTAGGGACGGAAGGAGAACGGGGCTCATTGTCAAGTGACCACCTTCTCGACCTCTGGGTGTAGGATCAGGGCTGTGGATTGAATCAGCGAAAAAACATTTCCTACCCCATTATGTGCTGCACGTAAGAAGGGTACCGGAATTCTGTTGCACTTCCGCCAACCTTTTCTACCTCTGCCCCTGCATAGATCAAAAAACCCCAACTTATTCAGTTGTTCTCATGAGATGGAACCAATAATGACACTGGCTCCGCGTGCGCTTTAAACCTGACCTGCTCTCTGTGCCTCCAGGAGAAACGCGTTGCCATAGTCCCAGAAGAACATACCAGCATCCGAAAGCTTATTGATGGCCTTTATGTGTCTCCTGAGGCTGTTCGGGTACGTGAACAAATAGTTTAGCCTAACGGACTGATTATGGCAGAAAATATCCATCAATGATATTTCGATATCCACTGAACCTTTCTTGGACCGTGGCTCGGAAGCGGTCGGGATCGGTGGCCATGAGTTGGTTTGCCTGGCGAAAGCTGAGCTGAGCTGGAAAGTAGCCTCCGTTGAATGGGTTGTGAAGGGAGGTCTGGTCTGAGCCCAGATCCACCAGGAGCTCCCCCGTCCTCTCATACTCCAGCAGCAGCCTCTCCCTGGGTGGGAAAAACATTTACAAGTAGGACACAGGCGAAAAGAGTTGGAAGTCAATGGCGTCTCCTTTACTGTGTAGTAGCTACAGACACGAGATCGCACGGGCGGCGAGAGAGTTTTGAATGGTCACTCACCACAGATCTACGATGTTGCCATGGAAACCCAGACTGAGGGGAGTCTTGGAGCGCTTGGCCTCTCTGTAAGATGCAAAATAATGACCAGGCGCTATTCCCATGAGTCTGGAGCAACACTGAGATGCTGACGATACAAACGGCAATGATGGGCCTTTTTATTCCACATTATAGCTAGAGTTGACATATAAAACATTCTGAATGTCCCCTTTTGGGATCAATAAAGTGTGTGTGCAGACACTTCTCATCTTCCGGTGAAATTAAACTTATTTATTTGAATAATTATAATGAAAACAACTGACAGAAGGTTATGAGACAAAGAGAAAAATAAAACAAGTAGTAACTTCAAAAATAATAATAATAATAACCTGATTTGTTCAACGCAGTGATCCATGCTGCTGGTGACCTCCATCAGCCAGCCCTGCTCGTGTCTTTTTCGGAGAGGAGCCTCATCCACCTGCAACGGAAAACACGTTCACTCACTCACAGTCACATGGACTCACACACCGGACATCCTCCACTCTTGCTCAGCAGCGAGTATAGACAGGGAACAACCTCTGCGATCACACCAACACAGCCGGCAATCACGGCAGCTTTGGCCTGAGCTCCGCTCATGCCCCCCAGGCCGGAGGTCACAAAGACACGCCCCCTCAAGTCATCCGAGCCCAGGTATCTCCGGCCGGCGTTCAGCACAGTCAGCTACAAACATAAGCACAAGCGGCGACGAATGGCAAAAGCGGACGTGATGTAAAATTGGGAAAATCGAGAAGAATTGTGTTATGACCTAATGACACCTTAATCAATTGCATATTTTCTCGAGGGAATTTATATTTTCACCTCGAGCTGTGTGCATATCTTTATTGAACTCCACTAACCATTGTGCCGTGAACAATCCCCTGAGGTCCAATATAGCAGTAGCTGCCTGCTGTCATTTGACCATACCTGGAAGTGCAAACCACAGTTCACACCTTGCATGAACACAGTGGGCGCAATATGCAGTACATACAAATGATGAATAATCTGCGTGTCAACCAAAAATGCAGAAACTTACATAGATACGCCAAGTGCAAACATCTTCTCGTACTGGTCTCGAGAGGAATAATTTGGAATAACCTGAGCAAATGAAAATAAATCCGTAAATTCTGACGCATCAATGTATCATTTCTTGAATTGGACGTGCGCTGTGCAGTTACCATGCCGTTGGTGATGATGGCTCGGGGTGAGGAAGGCAGGCTGGGGAACAGGCCCATGGGATGACCACTGTACATGACCAGAGTTTGCTCTTCTGTCATCTCACTCAGGTAATGCATCACCAGGCGGAACTGCGCGCAAACACACATTGACATCCATCTACATCGCCACTAAAGTCGCACAAAATAGAGAGATACATTCGGTGCTGACCTGGGCCCAGTTACTAAACACCTGGCCATTGCCTCCATAGGTGACAAGCTCCTGGGGAAACTGAAAGATGAAAAAAAAAAACAAAAAAAAGAAAAAAACAAAACAAACAAACACCATAAATGAAACGCCGGGCTTTACGTACGGAATGAGCGTGTTTATCTTGAGGGAGTTAACGGAAGCTTTGGTCGGAACTCACCTGAGCAACAGCAGGGTCCAGGTTGTTCATAATCATCAACATTATAGAGGCTGCTTGACGTGTGCGACACGGGTACTGATCTATGGGGTACGCTCTGAGGAAACAATGGAACTCACGTCAAGACTACGCCGTGGCCAAGAACCCAGACAGTAGCCTACCATCTTCAGAGCAAATGTAATAATAATGTAAAACTTATATTAAATATTCTGTTTTAATAGGCGTTTTCTTTTTTTTTTTTAAGTTTAAAAATGTTCCTGATCATATTTGCTGTAGCTGTCTTTTTTTTTCGCTTTGCAAACGTAAAAATAACCGGCCCTGTTCCTGTGTCACAGATTGTCATAAAAACCACAATTATTTGATTTGAATATTTGATTTATTATTTTGACGCAAATAGGTATGACGACAAGTAACAGCGATGAAATGCGAGTCGGCCTCACCTCATGCGTAGGGCGGGGCAGAAGCGGTACATGTAGATGTGTCCATACTGCCGCAGCTCTTGAGCAAACTCGGGCGCAAGGGTTGCGTGGAGAGAGGGAGGGATATAACGCAGGGCATTTCTCAACGCCAGCTAGAGGGAAGAGACGTGGAGAGAATTCATCGCCAAATCCGGGTGTCAGTAAGGCCGGCCCCACTAATAGAATTCTGGTTGTTGTTTTTTTTTCCCCAAAATACTTTCCTAAAAGAGGAGGAACACCCCCTGTATCTCTCTCAGTTATTGACCGAGGCCTTTGTTCGTAGCTTAACCAGTTGAGGACGTTAGAGAATAATCAATTCTTCGGGGCGGCACGCGGACGGTCCGTGGTGAGGCAATCGTTTGTGAGCACACAGCATGACAATATGTCAACCGTGCGTCTCATTCTGACTACCGTAATTTGTGGGGCTCCATAGTGAGCTTCAACCCCGTTATAACCACAGGTGACTTCACGATAACACCCGCAAGTATCATTGTCGCACTCGGCGACTATTAACATTAGTGAGGGCTTAAAATTCTTCGAGAAATACACAATTTTCTTTTCTTTTTTTTTTTTTATTAAGTCGAACATGAGTCGGTGTGCCTTTTTTGAAGTGATGGAAAAGGCCAAGCTTGAGTGACAGCTTATCTGGATGAGTTGCAAGGACAAATGTACTTTGATAGCGTTAACGCTCTTTGTCTCGACTTAGCGTGCACGACAAGCAGCCATCTCAAAAACACATTGTGAATTTTTGGAATCCATGCGTGAGCCCTGAAGACAATTCAATTTGGTGGAGACTTCACTGTGGTTGTTCCTTTCTCAAACCCAACTGCTCCACTTCCATCCGACATCAGGCACCTTGCCCCCCTTCAAAAAAAGCAGTCCCAGCCAAAACCACCGCCTTGAGAGGACGGATGGATTATATGTCCCCTTGATAGATTATTAACATTAAGGTGGCCCTTGATAGGTCAAAAGGTTTCCCACCCCGAACGCAGCAAAAAAAAAAAAAATTGAATTGCGTCCAACAACGTGATGAGTTGCCTTTCAGTTAAAGGGGGTCACAAAAGTCATAAAATGCAACAGAAATGCATTCTAGAAACACTGACTTGCACATCATTGGATAGCGAAGACAACATTGTTGATCGCACAGAAGTTGTTGGTGTCTTTACTCACTCGCTCCTCCTCTGCCGTCAGGTTGGGGGTCCGGATTGGCGCGTGCGGCACACCAGGTTCTCTTCCCCTGTTAGGTGGCAAAGGGTCCACAGGTAGACCGCTGCATATCTCCTTTAAATTAGACATCCTGTCGGCTATTTTCTAACGCACACTTGAGCAGAGCCACAAATCAGACAGGTCTCAGCCTCGCCGCAAAAGAGGATCCCCTAGGGACAGAGAGACGGTATCTTCAAGCATTTGAGGCCGATCACTCTTCACTCTCGCGTCCCATTGGCTCCTTGGCAGCCTTTGCCCATCACAGTCCACCAATGGTACTCTGCGGAGAGAAAAAGGCTGTTTGGTAATTATTGATCTATGAGTGAGTTTGAAGTGGGCACATGCCTCAGTGGAAAAACACCACCACAGACCTCTGAACCCTGATGCTTTAGACGCGTTACTCTGTTAACCAAAAATACATGCACGCACACAGGCCTGCAGCAGTTGTATAGACTCGTGTTGTGTCCCTTTTTTTTTTTTGAACACAACTAACAATTTCGACAAGAACAGTGAAAATTATTATTTCTAACTGTGAAAGGGGAAAAATTGAATATACTTTAAGTTGAGACATCTGAAAAGTGACAAGGGAGGCTCAAGTAAACACTTTCTTTTGGCGAGGGGTCATAAGTCAAAAATTTGAAGAAAGACTTTTACACAAGAATATATATATATATATCTTTTTTTTTTCAAATTCAAATAAATATGAAGCAACTCCAGCTGACTAGCTCTCGCCTTCTGATGAAGGAAATAATTAAGAGTAACACCGCGGAAATCAAGTCGAGTAGTGCAAGTATAAAGCTGTACGTTGCTCAAGAACCTAAAACCGTGCTTGAGCAACGTACTTAACGAAATCAAGCATATCCCTTTGAATGGCTTTCCTCCACTGGACCAGTCACCCACCCAAACCATGTCAGATAGCGATAACAAAGACCACTCTAAAGTCTTCTGTGATAAAAACAGCTTCGGTTGAATCAGCGAGAACATTATAGGAAAAGTGATCTGGCCAGCCCAGGCCAGTTACATTCCTCTCTGACGGGGCTCCTTTTTCCTCATCACTGTAGCAGATTAAACTGCCCTGTTTGATTCATGGCAACAGCTGGTTACAAACCAACAAGGGCTCTTATCGAGTGTGAACAGGGCCCCTTCAACGCTTCGAAACGTTTCTCTATGAAATACCCCTTCCGAGAGTGGGGATTCCTTCTTATGTTTTATTTTCCCGGACGCCACGGGGCAAATTGCTGCCTCCTACAGTATAAAGAGTCATCTTCTGCATCTAAGATTTGCTACTTTTTGCTTGGGCTATGACTTTATTAAACCATTTTTACCGTTTGATAACATTTCAGTCTCCTCAGCTACCTTCTTTTCCCCCCTACACATTTGTTTTTCTTTTTAGAGTCTATGGTTGTGCTTGTATGCCTGGCATCTCCTCTGCCTATCCTGCCTGGTCTGATTATCGATCGCATAGACTTCTGGCCGTTCATCCGAGTTCTGTGTTAACTACCTCCCATAAAGAATAGTTAGTACTCATGAACACATGAAATATGATTAACTGAAAGAAAAAGAGACAAATGAGTTGCCACAAAGATTTACACACCAAACAGAAGCATTATGAAATACCTCAGATTTTAGAAAGACACACAACTCAATCAACCAAAGGCTTTTGAGTATGTTTTTTTATATAAGTTTGTTCTGAAATGTATTCATTTTTTTTTCATTTTTTTTTTACATATTCAAAAGATTTTATCTTACTTAAGACAAACTCAACATTATTTAATGCATGGCCTATGTACAGAAATTATGATTTGTTGTGTTTGAAAAGTTGATTACAGAATGCTTAAAGCAGGTAATTTATATATAAAAAAAAAAAAAAAAAAAAAAAGGGGTAACAAGAGTGACTGTGACGTGGGTTAATACTGCAGCTCCCGGGGAATGCCATACATTAAAATGATGTGCTCCTCGAATGGTTCATCGAATTCACAAAAATGAGATGAACTACTTAATTTGACAGGCGGAGCCCAATGTGAGCTGCCCATCCTCATCTCACAAGACCCTGTTTAAATAAAAGCTATAACAGAGTCACAAATCAGGAAAATGTACAGTACTTGACTCAACGTCCGACAGTTCAGCATCTGGTCCACACCTCTACCCAAATGACAGGTTAACAGAAAAGTAAAATAAAGTTGTAAAGTAAAATTTTTTAACCAAGAGGACACCGAGCGTATGGTAGTGTAACTCAATATGCACACGGCAGGCAGTTGACCGCCATCTTCCAAGCCGGGTATGCCTGCATACCGAAGCGCTCTCTCGAAAAAGAACCCAACTCCCACAGGGCATAAGGAAGCCATAAAAACAAACTCGAGAAGCTGCGATCTCAAGTCACCTAGAAAAATTCTGAGGAAGTGCAGCCGAAACGTCCGTCAGATGGCGTAGATGATTACTTTGGAAGATATGTGGAGGGAACAACAAGCTGCGTGGTCGCACCAATGTCACCATTTCAGCCGAGACTCCTCAAGTATCCCTGAAAGTGGAGAACTGATGGGACGGGCGCTTCGCGTGGATGTAAAACATATTGCAAGGTTGGTGATCCTAATAAAAGTCGGTAGATGGTGGGAGGACATTGGCTTTTCTAGAACAACAGGGCCCCCATGCTGCCCATCTCGCTCTGTTCTTTCACAAAGATCTCAAAGTACTGGTAGATGATGGTGACGGCCAGCAGGATGCCAGTGCCGGAGCCAATGGCTCCGAGGAAGTCCGCCATCACTGATAGCCCCCCGATGCACAGTCCACCAAAGGCAGCGGCAGTGGGAATGTACCTAGACCACAAACCAGGGAGATTGGGATGAGTTATTGGTGGTTGGGTTTTAACCGTCGACATGAAAATACATTTATGATGATTTTGAAGCAATTATAGGAATAGTTCAACATTTCTGGAAACACACAAACCCAAGAAGTAGGTTAAAACATTATGGTGGTTGCGACTGTTCAATAAGAAGTCACAATCAGGAGCTGGATAAGAACCATTGTGAGCGAGTGCATTTTCACCCATGTTTTCAAACTATTCCTTCAAAGATGTGCATATTGTGGATCCAAGTGTGTAACGTTTAACTCAGTTAGCTTGTAACTTAATAACTGACATTTTTCATTCTGACCCTTTGACTGCAGTTGTTGCGTAGAGGAGCATTTCAAAAGAAACAAAGTATAGGGACGATTCTCACTATTCACACATAATACATAAAAAGCAACGTTTTTTTTTTTTTTTTTCCCCTCACAAAATCAGCAGTAAAATATGATATGAACACAGTGAATTTATAAACTGTTTGGTTCTGGTGCCAATGAGCCCAAGGGGTTACAGGTATGACAGTGTGCAACTTTGGTCATTTGCTTTGTGGCGAGACAGTGGCCAAGAACATTGGATCCTGTGTATTCATGAAAACAGTTAATAACCACTCTATATATGGAAAAAAAAAAAGTTTATGGTTTACGCAGCTGATGCAGAGAATAGATTAGAAGAGAAAAAACATGAAAGCCACGAAAAGACTTTGGATTTTACCTGTTCAGTTCATGGACCATTGATGTTTCTCTGTGTCCCCTCATCACCATCTGCTGCTCCTTGAGCTGTTTTGCCACCTGAATGATAAAGAGGAATTGGGGTTTAAAGCGCTGCCTGGTTAAAATGAACTATTAACACCACCTTTTAGAATGCGGTAACCACTTACATCCTTAGCAGAGGAGCCAGAGACCTCAATCCAGGTCTTGGAGAAAAAGGCACATGATCCGAGCATGAAGACAATGTAGATCATTGCGTGGACCGGGTCATCCAGAACGGAGCCAAATGACTCTGGAGGGGAGAAATAGTAACAGAGGCCACCGACAGGGTACGCACGGGCCGGTCCACCTGTTGATGTGTCCTGCAAACACGAAAGAGAGAATCCGTGCTTTAATGGGCAGAAAATCATTCCTTATGTAGGTCTAAAAAAAAAAAACACAAGGTCATCAGAATCACATTTCCAGCGGTTACGGTAAGATTTTGCCTTTGTCGACGAATTTTTTTTTTGGAAACCCAACAAAAAGCTGAATCTGAATGTATACTTACAGACCAAGTTCCCAGCAAATTAACCAGGAAATTGCCACTGAAACGCGTGGAAAGCATCTGGGAGATGACGTACAAGTTGGAGACCAAGGCCGACTGCAGGATGATGGGGATGTTTGAGGTGTAGAAGAGCTTGATTGGGTAGGTGTTGTACTGGCCGCGGTAACGAGCGGACTTGATGGGCAGATCCACCCGGAAGCCCTGCGATTAGAGGGGAATGTGCGGGACAGCGGTCAAGATTTGAAGGAGCAATGTTCCCAAAACAAAATCGGAATTGGCAACCAACATTCAAAACCCTGGGGAGTTCACAAAGGACGGCACGGCGACTCACCTGGAAATATATCACTACGGCAAAGACGAATACTGTGGCGAGGAGGTTCAGGAGATTAGGCAGGTTCTGTCTGTAGAAGGCTTCTCTCAGGGCACGCACTTTGTCTGACCGAGTGGCCAGCAGATGGAACAGAGCAATGATCGCTCCCTCGAACTCGGTGCCTGAAAACACAAAGAGTCGCAAGCGTCACGCACGTTTCTGTGGAGCGCAACAGGAGGGAACTGACCGCATTTAATGCGCGTACACTAATCCTGCTGTATGCAAAAGGCATAAAAGACCACACAGCCTTCGGAAACAACAACCCACATTTAATAATGGAGACAAATGGGGGATATACAACAAAGGGAGTGGTTTATAGTTGCCTTAGCCACAAAGCTGGATTAATTTAAGAAAGAACATTCATTCATATACATTCACAGTATATAGTTCATTTGATCCTGGTAGATTACTGGGGCCAAGGGGATCCTGAACTAGGCCCTACGTCTGATATTTACAGCCACAGAGCCAGCGTAGATGCATTTTCACATCACCAATTCTTACCTCTCCCAGTGTTCACAGTCGTCGGGCTGAAGGCCTTCCACACAATCGTCTCACAGAT
Organism: Colistium nudipinnis; assembly: GCA_016785305.1. Lineage (NCBI taxonomy): Eukaryota > Metazoa > Chordata > Actinopteri > Pleuronectiformes > Rhombosoleidae > Colistium > Colistium nudipinnis. The sequence goes on along the minus strand of JAFBJU010026064.1, from coordinate 260,772 downwards.
GTTGGTGGCAATAAAGAGTGAGATTCCTGAACCAAGACCGTAACCCTTTTGGAGCAACTCATCCAGCAGCAGCACTATCAGCCCGGCTACAAACAGCTACAGAAGAACACAACGGAAAACAGTCACCCGAGACAGTCAGGTAAAATTGTCTCATTAGTCAATAAATGCACATTTGTCCTATTTTACATTCAAGGTCAGTTTTTACCGGAGATCATATATTTTATTTGGTCAAGATAAATACTCAATTTTCCTAAGAATCATATCACTTCCTGTTCTTACCTGAATGATGATGAGCAGACAGATTCCAGCGCCCATCTCCGACGGATCGCCATACATGCCGGTCATCACATAAACGATGGCCTGGCCAATGGTGATGATCATCCCAAACACTGGAAATCATCAAGTGATTGATTAGCTTATTGGTTTAATAGAAATAAATCGCCACCCGATGAGAGTTTACTCATTACTCACATTTCTGAGCTCCATTGAAGAGGGCTCTGTCTTTTGGTGTGTCTCCAACTTCAATGATCTTAGCTCCAGCCAGCAGCTGCATTATCAGGCCTGAGGTGACGATAGGCGAGATGCCCAGCTCCATCAGCGTACCTGGAGGGCAGATATTTCAGTTAGTTGTGGCGGCAGCAGCAGAGGAGACATATTTAATATTTTATACTGTTAGCTAAAAATAACCTCTGTTTGAAGCCAGAATTACTCTCATCCAGTAGAATGGATCTGCAGAGTCTGAGGACATGATGCCAAACAGGGGAATCTGGAGAAAAACAGTGTTCAGACGATACTTAGCACATGCCATTTAAAATCGTTTGGTTACAAAATGTTATCAGATCCTTTACGTAAAGGGAAAACTACCATGTACACAATAGTTTTGTGTGGGCACATGTTACAATCACTTAGTATGCAGCCCTTATTTTGCTGCACGCATTTAAGTAGAACATGATCTGTACACTGGTCTATAAATCAAATCAATCAGTTTTGCCCATGTTCACATGGCATTAGGAATAGTTTATATAAAGACTATACCAATATAGGGCATTACGTATTGGTATATACAAAAAAAAAATAATGGGGGAAAATAAATAATACTTGTTATGTTTTCAGATAAGAACAGGTAACAGAAGTACTAATCTGAGTTAAAATAATGACTTTAGTGAATTGTTGTTCAAAACAAAAACATCAGACCACAAAGATAATTAGAAAAAGACACGAATAAAAATGTAATTAATAAACGATGAAATTAAATGATGAGTGACACATACCTGGCAACAGACCAGGAAAATGAAGAGAGTGATGGCAGTCCATAATACTTTTTCCCTGAACTGGATCTGTTGGTCAAGCACATTTCATTGAGTTTGACTGACAGCTAAAGCAAAGTCAATCATACAGCTAAAACTGGAGTAGTAATAAGAAATGCACACCTTTCTTTCAGGTTTCTGGATCTCTGGCAGTACTGCACAGAATGGCTTTATTACCTCCAGGAATTTGACTGTAAACAAGCAGAGATGAGTGTTAAGGCGAGGTGAGTGGTGATAATAGCTGATCCTCAGTGGGACGTGGCAGTGAATGGGAGGCGGACTACAGTCCGATCTGACTTGACACGATCCTAACGCAAACCGATCTAAAGTGGATTAAAAATCCTTTTTAAAGCCGATGTTTGCTGGTAATTTGCTCCATCTACACATTTTATTTAAAGCAAATCTTATGGGGAAGAGCTGGTGGTCGTTTTATATGCCCAGCAGGCTCTGGGCAACACGGGCGCTGTTATGCGTCGTCATCACTAGACTGTCAATGTCTTTGAATGAGTGGCTAGCTTGTTAGCTTACAGCATGTTTCTTATCCAACGGGGTACAACGGCGCTACAACGATCTCACTGCAAGAGACAGACTGAGCGCTTAGAAATACGACCTGACCATAACTGAGCCGGATCCACGACACGTTTCTGATCACAAAGGGCTAGGAAACAGAGCAAAATTAAACGCAGAGTGTGACGAGCACGATGCTGCTATGCTAGGCGTCCTGAACGCCTGTGGTAGAAGAAAAAATTAAAACTGGCAGAAACAGTTCAAGATCTAATTAGCCAAACGGTCGGCATGCTGGGAATCTTTGAAGGAGCTACGGGTGTTGAGTGTGTAAGACTTCAAATGTGTTAAAGGCTGCAGAAATGGTTGAAACGGTTGTCATGGTAACTGTTTTAAATTGCTTTGCGCAATGTGAAGGCTACTCTATTGAAATACCATTGGTATTTCCCCCAATGAAATTCTATTCGTTTTTCTTTTTGAAAACGGTGAATATTTCAAAAAGTGTAAATCGTAAAAAAAAAAAAAAAAGGAGTTGAACGCAAGCGACCATCTGCTGTAAGAGCCGTGTGTATTAAGGGTTGAATGGTTGAAGTGTGCTGTTATTACGTTATTTGACGACAAATAAGAAAACAAACGACGGGCAAATTGAAAATAAGGGATCAGAAAATCAACAGTGTGAATAGTACATCATCATTTCACCAAACAGGAGAGTTAGCAACGTGTGCTAGCCGCCTGCTATCAATGAAAGCGCTCAACCCGTAAGCTAAGTTGACCAAACCAGTTGAAACTGTAATGTAGCCATACATACAGAGGCCCCAGGATTCAGGCGCATTCAAGTGAACGGCAGAAAATATACTCACTGCCCATGATGCCTCCACAGTCCACCGATCTGCTACTTTACTGAGGAAATCTGCCCAGACTCCGTGTGTGTACTGAGCCGCCGGCAGAGAGGAGGAGGGGGAGGAGGAGGAGAAACTTTAGAGACACGTCACCTTTCCACACACTCAAACGAGACTGCGGAATCTCACACAACATTCCACTCCTACTCAATAACGCGTCTGAATTGCTGTACAGCGCATTACACTGATTGTACTATACAGGTGTTGCGTCTGTAAGAAATTGCCGGGTGTTTAACGACATTAGCAGAAATGTATGTTCCGTGATCTTACCGGAAGAACCTTGCTGTCCCACAATGCACTGCGACCCTTTAGACTGCGCAGGCGCAATATAATCAAGAACATCTACATAACTTACACGTTGAAGGCTGTTTTTGGTACTTTAGTTCTTTATAGAATAACGGTAGGAAATGTTGCAATTGGAGGATAGTGAAAGTCAAAGGATACAACACAATAATTATTAGCGTGAATACAAGCACCAATGAAGCATCTAAACGGCGGCTTCTGAATGTGAATCTTTGAAGGGCCCTGTTTAAAATATAGTTTTACCATATTTAAATTCACTGATGACACATTTCTTCATTAGTACACATACCTATAATATTTCTATGGTAAATATTACAACTTATATTTTCACACATTGTCTTATACATGCATGTCGCCACAAGAGAGCAGCAATCACCTGAAACACATATATCGCTCAGGAGATTAAGGCTGGTGAAGACACAGAGCCTCTTTCAGGCCAACCTGGCTGCCTCATACGTGCATACCACATAACACAAGCACTGTTATTTACAGAATGTTGGCACGTCTGTCAAGGTGTCAGGCATTGGTATGCGTGTCACTATGTCTTTTAAAGTTACCTGATTCCCTCTCTTTCCTTTTACTAAGAAGACATTTCTTATATAAGGAGGATGAAGCAATGATACATGACTTTTCCAAGGACTTGCTGACAATAAAGTGCCCAAAGTGTTGGGGAACACAGGAAAAGATAAGTGAGAGGCCTCTCTGGCCTACCTAAGCCACATCCTAGCTATTTTCTGTCCTGATGTCGATCTGTGGAACTTCCTCTCTAGAACTCAATGATTTGTATGCTGAAGAACAAGCCACCATTTTCCTCAACCACAAAATAGGCCTTTAATTTTTACAGCTTTGCCTCTAGAAGCAGAGGTGAAATTTAAAGGTCAAAATCCCCCGGGGCATGGATGGTAAACACGCAACAACAGATTGATTGTAAAGAGTACACATGGTAACTGCAATCAAATGAAGACTTGAGACAAAAATATTTAGGTAATGTGCAAAGTATTGTTTTATGGCTACATTTGTTGCCAGTTGTTTTTTAATAGCATCTAATATCAGGAAAGAGAAAACATCTTTAACTGAATCTTGCAGTGACAGATCTGTGCTATCATGAACAACAACACTCAATGTTTTGTTTTCAAGTGTCAATTAAAACAGATTAGGCATAAAAGACCCCACATGCTTTTGAAACAAAAACACACATTTAATAATGCAGACAAATGGGGGATATATAACAAAGGGAGTGGTTTATAGTAGCCTTAGCCACAAAGTTGGATTAATTTAAGAAAGAACATTAATTCATATACGTTCACTGTATATGGTTCATTTGATCCTGGTAGATTACTGGGGCCAAGGGGGATCATGAACTAGGCCCTATGTCTGATATTTACAGCTACAGAGCCAGCGTAGATGCATTTCACATCTCCACGCAATGGTCTGGCCCTTGGAGAGGAGGGGGGAAGAGCGGGTGCATCTACGGAAGAAACTGAGTGGGAGTTAGGAGTCACAAGATCCACTATGAGGTCGAGTAGTGTGAGTCACTCCATGCTCAGCTGTCTCATCCCACTTCTCCGGTTTTCCCTTTTCCCTTGTCCTTGCTGTGTAACAGCACAACAACAATTGCAAATCTCCCCACTGTGGGACAATAAAGGATTATCTTATCTTAACACAACACTAATCAGTCACGAAAAACGGAAAAAGGATAAATCTTGACTGACTCTCTCTATTTCCTTGTTTTATATTTTTACATACTCAATAAAACATTATTATACAATTATTGATTCATTAGTTGCATGCAATTTATTCCGATTCCAGTTTATTAGTATAGCAACCAAAAAAAAAAACATAGGGGTTTTGACCCATAACAGAAAAACCACACAATTCCCAAAAGGAGCAGGCGCTGTCCTAATCCAGCGCAGTGATCAGGCAAACAGAGGAACACCGTGTCCTCAACCTCCTGCCTCAGGTTACATAAACTTCTACAGATCAAAGACCCCAAAGACGTCCCTGCAGGGCTTTTCTCACGCGGCATTGCAGGCTTAATGAATAACAGCTTCAGCTGTAAATAGACAGAAACAAGATGCATCTTTACATCAACTGCATTCGACATGGAGGAAGTTAGGCCGGTAGTCTGGTCAAATAGTTAGGTTACAATGAGTATTCAAGTCAGTGTGATTAGTGAGCCAAAACTGAACAAGTGTACAGCCATGCTGTCGGACCCTGCACTTTCGTTTAGGCACAGTGGTGCTCCAGGTAAATGCTAATAGTGATCGTATAAAATATTATCATTCCCCCCCGCCATGACTTTGGCTGTCTTGAGTTTATTGATAAGCTTTGTAAATAATAGCACCTCCAAATCCCTGTGGAGAGTGGTGCTAATCTCACCAGAACAGCTGTGTTGTTCCGTTTCAATGTAACCGTATTATGTAATGTGTGAAAAGCCATGCCATGAGAGCCAAATGAACCAGGGAAGATGTTTGTATTCTTGTTTTAAGAAAACAAATACCGAAAGTATCTCAAGAAAAGAACTGTGGTTTAAGCTCGTAATAATGTTCTAATGTGTAAAATAAATGCATGACAATACATACATTGAGATAAACAAACTGCGGAGAAAGTTCTTGAGAAAATGCCCACGATAGCATTATGACATGAAAGCACTGTCGTCATACGCACATGAACCATTTATGGACAGACTTCAAATGAGTCACAATAGGGGTGGAAAATTCAGGAGGATCAACGGAGTCATATTTAACCAGCAGGTAGCTAAAACAATGCCAATGGAAAATGTAGTGGGTGTGACAAACCACACCATAACCCCACTAAAAGTGAACTGTTCTTAGCTGAAGTGCCGTCACGCGTGATCCAGATTATGACAGTCACATCTTTCTATGGCCTGTCCAGTCCTGTCCGAGTTATTTTAAGTAGTCATACTCGTACCTATCAATGTGGCTCATCTATCTATCTATTGATGAGGACATTAAGATTACTTGGTTTAATGGCCGATGATCATGAAATCTTAGGTACAAAGGTTAGAGACTACATCAAAGCAGTGCCAATTGGCTTCATATGAAAATGGGCCGCAAGTACAGGGCACAGTGTGTATACGTTTATTGTGTCGTAAATCCCCCCACCCCCCTGATCCCTTGCTGCCACTCAACTCCTCCCGTTGGCCACGGGTTGTTATCTGATCGATCTGTAGACCACGGTTTCAAAGACGGTTGCATAACATGCTGTGACATCATAGTCTATAAGCATACGACATGTGGCGTGGGTCTGTTAAAACAGCCCATAAGTTTCATTGATAACCCTTTGTAACAGTTTCAATAACGTCCTCATACAGGCTTTGAACATTAGGGTGATACTTTGTTAATTCAGTATACGCTCCTTCCCATCCTTTGGATTATTGCTCCTATCTCAGGGATGTCAAGGTCAGTTGCGTATGAGATTGTTGCAGGGTGAGAGTGAGTGTGCCTTTTATGTAGATTATTTCGAACACTCGCTTTCATGGGATGGTTTGGCCTTTTTTTTAATATTTTTTTTTAATTAAAAGACAGATTAAGAAAGATTAAGTCCTAAAAAAGAAAGCCATTTTATTGGCACTACAATAGCTGCTATGGCAATCTAAGATCTCCATACTGACAAATCAAGCAAGGAAACAACCTTTGACCTGTGACTACTATCTCAAACCATGTGCTCTGACAGTATGCAACTCCGGCCTGTAAAAACACACTCACACTAACACCTGTCCGATATGACAGCAACGTACGCCTGTGCGAACTGTGAGCCCACGTGTCATCACCAGTGACAGATGAACAACACCCGCTGTTACATCATAGCTCACACTTCCAAGTTAACTATGGAGGCCAGTCTGGCTATATTGGTGCTTTTCAGCGCAGCCTCTGCAGACTGCGAGGGGGGGGGGGGGCACTTGGTAGCCATATCGACGGGTTAGCTTAGCTTTTAGCTTACACGGCTTCTGTGTATTCCAGCAAACTTTAGCGAATTTGTCTTCTTACCTGCAGATGTTTATTTAAGTTAGACCACGAGCGAAAGCCTTCTCCCCACCAGCTGCGGCCGCATTGATAAATAATACATTTGGCGACTGTTTTGACGTGCCAAGCTAACATTGTGTTTGCAATCGAATGGGGGGACCCGGATGTCACGTGTTGGTTTGTCATGGTGTTGTGTCGTAAAGCAAAGTGTTAGCGCCGCGCATGCGTTTACTGTCAAATAATGTATACTATTCCGTTTTAGAAAGTCATTCCTGTTTTTACAAAACATGCCGGTGGTGTAATAACGTCACGTCAACGCATATGTGTGTTACCGTCTGGGTTTGGGTGGTATGGCAGGTATGAACAGGGCCCAGTCAGACCAGTGAATCCTGTTGGCTGATGCAACAAATTGTCCGTTAGCCACAATGGAAAGTAAATATTAATAACAGATGATACCATCTCCAGTTGTTTGCTTTACTCCACCCATGTCATACATCGTGAGACTGTCAGGGGTTGAAAGCAGATCACATTCTGCTGTGCGCACTCCATAGTAACGTGCTCTCACAGGGCCAGTCTTTCCGGGGATGTACTCCTTGGATCAAAGTGTTTCACAGTACTGAAAAGCTGATCAGGCCCGACTCTGTGATTCAGGGTGTTTAACACACCCGGGGGTTGCTGCTGTAAAGCTGTTGAAAAATGAAGCCATTGGTTAACACCTCGTCAGGCTTCCTGCTCAGCACTGCAGATTAAAGTGAGTTCCCCCCCCCCTTCTTGAAGTGCATAATCTGATCCAGTGCAGATCACCGACATCACCGCTGAACGGCAGCTGCACTAAAAACGTACCAACCTGCTTAATGATGAACTCTGTAACTGTGATGACGCACGGAGAGTGGGGTTTGCAATCTTTGTACTAATGCTGTTTCAAAGAAGCTTGTGAAAATAAAAGATCCAAAACAAGGTTTTGTGAATAATTGTTTGCTAAATGATGTTGATTACAGAAATAACTAATATCCAGGTCCATACTTTTTCTACTATACACAATGTTTGTCACAGGGGCTACAGCAAATAATACCATACGCACTAAAATAATTTCAGAACCAAGGTCATGTCCACTGACCTCACACCATTTTACTTACTTCATTGCTGAGAAGTACCTCTCAGACATTTTCCCAACCTTGTTAGGATTTTTGTGAACTTTGATCTTACAGCTGAAACCTGACAACAGGTTAACCTGAAGACGATTCAAAAAAAGACCATTTGTTCAGTTTAACTGGCAATTGTTTAACTGTCTCTTTAAAGCTTGAACCTGTGATTGACACCAGTGATGATTAAACATGTTATCTTTATTTTTTAACGTAGTATAATTTCAACGACAAGTCATACTACTTGTTGTATTGTAGGGTGATAACGATATGGCAAAAGGCTGATACTGCTAATAAACTAAACAATTAGAAATGCGTCTTACAGCAAGACTTAACACCTTGCTCAAACACGCACACATACATTAACGTAATGACACAAGTAAACAAAATGCCCCCCCTTTTTTTTTTTAACCACAAATGCCTTTATTTTCCAAGACACTTAACACACCAGTATGCGAGAGTTATCAGCTCGCAATAAACAAAATAAATCGTTATCTTAACATTTAGAGTGGTATAATGGAATGTACTCGTTTCCACTGTTTTAAACAACCCTTTCAAATAAATAGTATCTATATTGTCCTTATAGCTAGTGTTTTTTTTTTGTTTTTTTTTATCAATATATTCTTTGTTAGGTCAGTTTTCGGGAATGAAGAGGAGAAAAATCATGACAAAAAACAAAGACAGTGACAAAACAAGTAAAATATCCCCTTTGTAATCCCCTTTTCAAAATGTCTTGTTTCTAAATAAAAATGTACAGGGGGGGAACCGTTGAAGCCCTTCTTCTAGATCTAAACAATATTGTTCTTTCACCAAAAAGTGTAGATCCACGTGCCCTGTGGACACACAGCTCCTGTTTGTAAAGAGGGTCTTATGAGACACCAATATAAACACAAAACGTCCTTATAAGCTTAATTTGTGAACTGCTACGAGACTGCTGACCCACCCCCTCACGGTCAGCTTGAACAGCCATCTTCCCCACTAATGATGTGCTGTCGAGTACTGGCGGTCCAAACTTCATCTAAATAAAAAAAGTGATAACACAGGTAAAGCACCACGTCAGGCTCCTAGCACTAGAGTTGAGCTTCAGTTTTTCCGCTGCCTCGCTCCGTCTCTCTCAGAGAGAACTTATCAATAAAGAAACTTGTCTGTACCAGCGAGGGGGGGGGGGGCCGCTACAGGAGTCCTGGTGTTGGATGGGAGACCTCCGTCTCACACAACACTTTCCCCACCACGAATAGCAAAGAAAAGGAGCAGTCTCAGTGAGAGAAAAGTGCAAGTAGGGGCACAGGCGGCCCCGTCCTCTGGCAGTTTAGAGAGACTGCACATCGACCACCCCAGACTCTCCCCGGACCCTGGGGTGTCTGAGGAGCCCTCCAAGCGGAGGGGTCAAACCCCCGTATAGGCAGGAGGACGATGCACCATGGAGTAGCGGGGTTTCAGCTCAGCGAGCCGTTTCCCAGGCTTGAAATTCAGAACGCGCGTCAGTTCCGTTGCAGCTTCAGTCAGTGCTGTGATCCTCTAGCTGGGAGATGATGGTGATCAGGTTCTGCAGGCCGAAGATGAAACCACTGTCCTGGCCTTCGTGCACGACGCTGTCTTCTCCGTAGTGCCGACAAGTGGTGTGAGCAAAATCGATCATGCGCACGTCGACCGCTGCGCTGCTGGCCTCTCCGGCGCTGTGGGAGGCGCGGCCGCTGCCGCCGTTGCTGCTCCCCGCGGCCACACCGGAGCTGCCACCCGCAGAGGAACGGGGGAAACCGAAGGCGCCCTGCTCTTCCTCCTCCTCTTCCTCCTCGTCCTCATCCGACGGCTCGTCCTCGTCGCCCTCTTCTCCACCACGGTGCCGCCGTCTGGTGGAGGTCCTGGGGGGGTCTCCGTCGTAGATGATAAGCAAGGAGCTTGAGTAAAAGCGGTAGGACTCGCAGGCCTCCAGGGCAGCTTGCATTTCCCGGAGTCTGCGGAGCACCGGGGACAGCAGCTCTCGCCGCAGGCGGCGGCCATTGTGGAAGAACTGGTAGAGGGCCTCCTTGAAGCCAGCGAGGGTTAGCTTGCGTCCATGGTACTTGTTCATGAACATCAGCTGGCCTGAGTCCGACTGGAAGACCTGCAGGAGTCACACAGACACATGAGTACTACATTCCCAAAATTTCCAGTGGAATCATTACATCAGAACCGTTTTTGGCTCAGGAGCCACGGTGCATCTTTAACCGTACCTGCATGCCACAGAGTCGAACGCCAATAGAGGCAGATGTGCTCTGTTGGCACTTGCGAATTTGATTGGCTTTCTTCTCCTCCGATGCATCATCTCCATGTTGGCGAGTTCCCATCTTCAAGTCTAAAACACATGGTACTGTATAGCGCCACGTCAGGTTCTCCAAAAGGATAAATTCTGTAAAAGGGGGGTCAAGGATCATATGGCAAAAAAAGACCAACAACTAAAAGTGTATTCATGCTTTTAACTGGAAACCAGTCCATTTGTGAAGTGAAGTGTGTACTTCACTACACACTGAGATACCAAATAACTATTATTGCTTCATGGAAGGATACTGTATTGGTTGCGATGCTTCGCATTCTCCTTCATCCTCTGCAGGTGCTGCTGGTGACATTTGAGACTCCACGGGTTGTGTTTGATCTGTGGAACTACATTGCCCTCCTCCAGGCTGAAGTATAGAACCTCCGCCTGTTGCTGCTGCTGCACCTCTTCACGATTATAACTGTAAAGATGACAACACAGAAAAATGTCAGCAATAAAGTTTTCCTTTGCGTTGCATCTTTTTGTCGGTGTGCCTAAAAGCCAGCATCTTCACCTCATTATCTTGTCTTCTTTACGACTGTGTCGTGCTCTGTCTTTGCTGTAGTTGTCGTTCTCCAACAGCAAAGGGGACTGCTTCTTGTTGCTCCACTTCAACATCTTGCTCTTCGGCTCGCAGTCTGAAGATGGATCTTTGTTTTCCAGGTCACCTGATTCGCTGTGGAGGGGGTAAGCGATGAGGCACAGGTTCCCTTCTTCATCCTCCTCGAAACTGACTGACACCACACCTGGAAGATGGGGAGGGGGGGGGCGGAGCAGAGTGGTTAGAAGTACTCTTTGTTTAGTTATAGTTTTAACAGGAGGTGTCTGAGCATCAACAGTGTTTATGTCCCCCAATAATCAGAAACCGCGAAGCAATAGACCACACAAGGCGGGGATTTATCCAATTAGGACTTTTGTTAAGCAGCTGCCAAAAATCCTCCTATAGTTACAGCATAAACCTTAATACAGGGATCATGCTGTCAGTTATGAAAATGGAAAAGGAAAATGCTTCTTTCCACACACAGAAACATACATGGAGAAGCAGCAAAACTAACCAGTGAAGCCCATAATACATGGTATTAATGTCATGATTCTGTCCTCTGTCCATAATGTAATAAAACAAACTGGCATTTTTTCAAGCGAATGCAAATTTATGACGTGCTCCACTAACAGGCACACGAGTAGCCCCCCCTGATCCCCCAGTGAAACTCCCTAAAAGGACCTTTCTATCTCCGGGTGGGGGAGGTGTCGCACTGAGAATAAACATCACAGCTGCAGTGGCTAATAGAGATAAACCACAGACAGGAAGAAGGTATGTGGCCCACTCAGGTCTAGCAGAGGAAATGGCAGAGATGAGGGCACGGCATCCAAATTGTTACAGGTTATTCCTTATATGTAGCCAACACAATAGCAGTCACATCAAAGATAACACCCACAAAGGACCACACAATAAATGAGAACTATATGCTGGTGATAACGATAGCTGGTGGTGTTTCTGCATGTTAAATGGCAAGCATGAGGACCCAGCACTCACATCTACTGAAGCCTGTGGCCGCTGTCATAGACACTGACATCACCATGCTGCAAGAAGCTCCGCCTTCAGAGTATGTCCTGACAAACTGGTGTACATCTGCACCATCATCACACCACCACCACCACAACAACAACAACTACAACAACAAATGACCCATGCATCGCACTGGTTTACTCCAATTGGGAGGTCCCTTAAAGCGTGATAAAGCCAAATAGCAAAAATTGCCCATAATGCACAAGCAGGGCTGTGACTGTATCAATCATTATTATATTTATCAGGTACACGCTTATGGTGTATACCTTGGAATCAAAATAATTGATCGTGAATCATGATAATGCAGCTAATGCCACAATAATTTTACCAGCGTCTCAAACCTTAAGAATCCTGCCTTTACATGTCTACATCTCATGATCCACACATTGAATAATGTCTCACTGTTCCTGTAGTCTGTGTATTAAATACCTGAGGATACAATTCCCCTTTATTTGAATAAGCCAGGCTGAAAACGATAGATATTCTCAAGCAACGCTAATGAGATGACACAACGCTATTTAAAGGACAGATTTACTCTTCAGGACATTTGAAGGGAACCGCAGTCCTCCACTGTCTGCTCTCCAAATCCCAATCCACATCCAGGATCTTTTTATAGCTACCAAGCTGCATTACTGAGAATCCAATGACACCCCACATATCGTACCTCTGGACCACCTGCACCAGCATGCACTAGGCCTCATTGTCCGTGAGTCTAGGAGTCAAGAGACGGTGGACCCGGGTGCATCCATGTGACCCGATATTCAACCGCAAATTCCTAGTGTGTGCGCGTGTGCGTAAAGGAAAGTGCATGTTGGTGACATGGGCCCGAAAGAAGACCTGGAAAGATGGTTAACAGACTGGCGCATCAACTCCCTGGCGACCTGTCCAATTTAATTTTGATCCCCGTGGAACTCTATCTCGCCCTGACACCGAAGCCGTCATTAAAGCCTTTTAGAAGGCCCCTGGCCACTCATGCGGCTGGCAGGAAGTCTGGCAGTCCCACCCTCAAATCGAGTGTGCCGTTTGTTCCATCACGAGTGACAAGACACACAAGTCACGGTATCTGGCCAATAAAGCAAAAAAAAAAAAAAAAACTAAAAATAGTCGAGGGTGCGCAGTATTCTTTTGGAACCCAGGAAAGAGCCAAGCACCACCTCAAGTGCGCATTTCTCCCCGTGAGCCCGATGGACGCATTGCTTTCACCGTTTGTAATCAAGCACAAAGATGCGGAAGAATGGGGACAGGAGTGCAGCTGGGCACCAACGCAACATCACACATGCTCGGCTGCTCCCTAGAAACCGATGGTATCGCCGGATGGGGCAGATGGGTGACACTCACCTATGTACTGGGGGGTGAATTTCCTCATCTCTGTGGGTAGGCTCTTGTAGAACTGGTGCTCCCGGGGGATGAGAGGCTTGCAGATCGTCTCCTCCCCGAATCGTAGCACGCAGGAGTGGCCCCCCACCTGGTGCACGAAGGGCTCAAGCATCACCCCTTTCCCGGGATAAGGAGTCCCGTCCGCCTGCATCAGCGCTTCCAGAGCGGGACTCATCCTCACTCCGCATCGGACAACTGAGCTGGGGGGACCCACGTCGCACGGGAGGCACTCGGCTCTGCCGCTAGTTTGGCTCCCTATCCTCGAAACTGCCTGTTGTTCCGCACGGGGGCGCTGTAGTTCGCCTGCACGAGCGGAGCACGAAAAAACAAAGGGCCGAACAGGAAGGACTCGTTCTATCCGTCAATTCCTTGCTTTAGCTAGACGGGGCACAGAATACAAAGGTCATCCGCCAGCCAGGCTTTTATCCGTGATTGTACGTGCAAGAAAACGCAACGTATGTAGCCGTACAAGCTGCTGAGGACGTTTCCGGGAGAGGCGAGCGTCGTCCGTGTCGCGCGGCTGTTGCCGAAACTGACGCCCGAGTTCATCCTGCGGAGAGAAAAACAGGCAACAAGTCCCGCCTCCCCGCGCATACAGCCAATCGGGGAGAGGCAGCTGTCGCTGGGAGGACACGAGGCAAGTGGAGCGGATCAGGCAGATCCGACGAACAAAGAGCACGGAGATCAAAACAGTCCCTCATATAAACCACTGCTCAAAGGTTCACGTCAGGATTCTCGCTTTAAAGTCATAATTCTGTCTTTAATGTCACTATTCTGACTCTGACAGAATCTCCATCTGTTTTTGTTTTCTTTCAGTTTTTCTTCTTCAGATATGGCCCTAATCCTCTTCCGTATAAAAACAAGGGGGAGGGGAGAGCAGGAAAAATACAGGACAAAAACACTGAGCACTGAAGTCATGTTTTTCAGCGTACATGCAAAGCTCATCCTTGTTTTTGTTACTTCAAAAAAGGCTGCATGTGGCATTTTGACATTTCATCCTCATCCACTGGAAAAGGAATAAAATTAGACTAATTACTTCACATTTTTCTTACAGGTTTAATGATGGGTGATAAATAATAAGATGGAACAACATCTTGATCAGAGTTGAACATGTGAGGATGGAAAATATGTCAAAATAGCAATATCTATTAGATATTACATTTTTATTAAATATGCACAATGCCAAACATAATAATGGTCCTTGTTTACTGTCCAAGGTGGCCTGTTAACAGTTTTACTGTGGTGGTCCGTATAAAGAAAAAATGCAAGAAGGCTTATCAAACCACATCAAGGTTTATTAAATAAAATGTCAGGAGACAAATCCATTTTCTGTAGGCTCTGATTCATATCTGCTAAAAATACTCTAATAATGTATTTGAGATTCAGAGTCAGTCATAACATATTCGTGGGGAACACCTAAGATCGCATCACGTTATGGTGGACGGGCCTTTCTTCAATTTGACCTTGATTTAGTATGGATCATCGTCCACAAACACTTGTTAAATATAAAGTACCAGCCAAAGTGGTATTTTAGTTTTATGAATGGCTGTCGAACCTTATGTGTCTGAATGGTATGAAAATACACATCAGAGGTATTGTAGACACACTTGGGTGCCTCGATGGTTAAGCCTGTAACCATGTGCTAATCTCTGATGTTCCAGTTCTGTGCCAAGATTAGAAATAGTAAAGGCTCCCAGACCCAAGCGGGAAAGGGATTAAATGATCAGCACACAACATGGCACCCACTCTTCCCTTTTCATCAGTCCCACTGGTCTGGACATCTTAGTGGTCTGAAATGAAATGTGGTTGAGAGCAACGGAAGACAAGACATGCTGTATGCGTGTACGTGTGTCTGCATCAGGGGATTCTGATCCTCTGATCCTAGGATCAACTGAACAATTCAAACTTAATTCCGGCCAATGCGTCTTTCCGTAAAGACCATGTTAATGTCATTTTGTCATTGGTTTAGCTGTGTGAGTCCAAACGTGCAAAGTGAGTTTCGGCAATGGAGGAATGTGTGTTTCTCAATGTACCTTAAACATTAGGGAAGAAAGCCAAAACATATATTGTAAAGTATATATAATCATATTGGAGTTAAATTAAATGCACTGAAAAGCCACCATTTAATGATGTCTATAATAGTGCTTTTAATCGTGAAACTGAAAGAAAATGGTTAACAACTTCTTTTCCCGACAAACCATGACTCCCCAAATCCCAATAAGTATATAAACAATGCAAAGGATGCAATTAAGTATTTGTTCCTGAGCAGGAACAGTCATCTTTTCTAGCTTAGTCACCCCGGGCCTCACTGATGTGTCAGTGTTATGTCAGATTATCGCAGCTTCCCCTCTCGTGGCATGGGTCTGTACCCCAGGACAATAGGCCACTGGGCCCTCAATCCAGCCATGAAAGGAGAGAGTGATGCAATCTCCATCAACCTCCTGCATGCACAGTGGATAATGCATGGCCCTCTACAAACACAGTAATTGTAAAATACACCAACCAGAGTTACGAGAAAGACCTCGAAATCCAGGCTCTAAGCACACAGATGGTGGATCTGATCTGGGTCGCACAACTTCTGAAATTTAATACGGAACGATTGCAGAGGGATGTCAGTGGCTAGGTCTAATCAAAATGTCTGTTATCGGCCCATCTGTACAAGATTCTGACCACACAAAATAGGCATGTAGTCTACTACTATTTGATGACTAGCTGCACTCTGGGCCAGTTTTCACAGATTGCATAGTTTAATGAGGGTCTTTTATCATGCCATGCATTTGTGTGCAAGATGACCAGAATGGCGCCGAAATGGACAATTATTGAAGCACTAAAAATGAGCAAAAAAAAAAAAGTATGGAATTTAATAAATGAATATTCATTCAAATCCAACAGTAATATTTGAGGAAACTGATAACACACAATCCGGCGGCTCCTTCAGCCCTTCCAGACACGTGAGAAAGAGGAACATGGAGGCTCTATTTAGCCAGTCATTCTGGTAAGTGTGCTGATAGCGATGAGTGCCGTTGGCATTCGGATACCCGTCACCAAGTCAAGGACAACCTTGTTTACTCCTGCCACCCCACCTCATATCACTCCTACTCTTCCCATTGTTTAGATTGGAAAAACAAATCTTCTCTTATCACAAGGCAGTGGTAGCTCAATGATAACATTAAAATGAAAGCACATGTGACACACACATTGGATTAAAAAATATATATATTTACATGAACTGCTGTTTCTTCAAATAAGCCTCAGCATCTTGAATCAAATCCGAAACGGGAAGATTGTCACACTTCTTCTACAAATAATCAGTGTACATTAACACTAAATGTGTTTCGGTTGGTAATTAAACAAATACTCCTCCTGAGTTCCTGAATAGCAATGAGGATGTTTGGTTTAGGAGAAGAAGCCATAAAACGTGAATCAGGGTAATATATGGTAGGTGAATCATTTGTTTTCAGACTTCCTCTATTGAATGCCAAACCTTTCTTTTGTTGATATTGAAATATGCTGGTTGGTAACAAACGTGCTCCAGCCAGTAGCCAGGATCTGTCTTTCAGTTTTGGGGGTTTTGTTTACACAAGAAAGGGGTCATCAAGGGAGAGGCTAAAGAGTGCAAAGAATTGATTTTACACAGACTTATTACGCTGAGAGGAGGATAAAAAGGATCATTTGAATGCTGAGGGCTCTCACGTTTAAGGTCAGACGAGGAAGCGAAAGTCACAAAACGTACACGCACTGAATCAAATAGGCTTAGATACTGTATGCCTCGTGTTTGAGAAAGACTGAGAAACATCTCGCACGTTAAACCTCGGATTCTTCAAGCGCCTTCCCGAGGCTGCACAGAGGCCTTCAAATGATGGCATGCGACTGCTCACGTCCATGTGCGACGACGGACCAACCGACTTCCAAGACCTGAGACCGGCCGATTGCAGTGTTTACAAACCGCGTGAGAGATAATAGCATATCATCTGACAGGCTGACACCTTCGGCGTGCCAGCGAACGAGCGACTAGACCCTGGCCCGGTTGGAAGAGAAGCAGCTGACTGTTTCTCCTTGGTCACCTGCGGGAGGGAAGTACAGTAGATGGGTTCGCGGCGTCTGTTTATAAACATTCGTGTCACAATGACATGTGAGGCATGCACAGACGAGTGTTTCCCCCCGGTCACCCACACAAGTGTTGCCCGTTGTAAGGCCCGTGACTCACGTGCTCGCGCCGAAAATAATGAAACGTGCGCAACGGACTCGGCGCTGTGGCCCCCCTCCCTACACCCAGCTGATCAATGCCAGTTATGCACCAGCACATCACCATGGGAACAGGCCCGAGACGACAGCGGGCGTGCGAGCTGTGTGGGAAGGGATCGTCTAGGTTTGACCGGGGCGTCGTAAGTGAGAGGGGATGCAAAATGGCGCGAGAAAGTGGTGGGATTAACGATTTGTTGGGGTAGACTATGCCGCTCCAGCTGTGTCGCCTCTCTCCGTCCATCGCGTGGGCTCCAGGAAACACACATCACACCTCCACATCAGGTTATATATAACCGTGGCTTCTGTTTAGTCATCTGTCATTACACTACGGAAACATCTTTTCACACGTACATTCCTACATTCCTTAGCCCCCCCCCCTCCCCGACTTTACCCTTGACTCCTGACCTCCAGGAGGGTTGACATTCTCCCCGAGACCTGGCATCACAATTGAGTTCGATTTCCACGTCCCAGCTCCAGGCCCTGGGCGGCCAGGTCCTGTGGGCACGTGGCCTTTGGGTTCCTTCCACGGTGGCGCACCAAGTCTATCCTACGTGCCAGGCCTAAAACCGAAACCAACAGCTCCGCCTCCCCCCCACCCCCCGCTGCCCCACATCCTTTCTGGCTCGCCGTCGACCAACAACCCGGCAAGGTCAAACGACCTTGGCACCCCTCAGCAAGTGGGTCAGATTAAAACATCATATCTAAGGATACTTCAACTTTCCCTTGTCCTGTTATTTACTGAAATGAAGAGTTTCAAACTTCACACCTCCCGTCTTGTGGCCTATATTTTGAAGTACAAGTCATAGTGCCAAACTTTTCTTTGTGTGAATGCCGATCCTCCGCTTTTTGCCGATTGTAATAAAAACAACGAATAGTTGAATAGATAAAAGGTTAAAAGGGTCATTTTTGGAAATGAAATTAAAGAAAGATGTAAACACCAAATTCCCATCGTGTGCACATCATGACTAGAACAACAGCAAGTCTATATTTCACCGCTACCATCGCAGGTTGTGCTTCTCCAAAAAGGAGCAAATCCACATCCGTTCCCCCCATGGACATGCAGATCAAATAAATTGGAATGAACACTGAGTACCAGCGCTGCGGAGGCGTATGAAGTGTGAAGCCAAGCACTCACTCTGCTCATCAACCCCAGTCAACACAGCAAAACTGAACAGGCCTAGTGCAGAAAAAAAAAGAAAAGAAAGAAACACAGTTGGGTTTTGTGGTACAGTAATGAGCACTAATTCTACTTATTCACCACGTGATCAGTAAAAGTTTACAACTAGTGAATTGGTGGATTCAAAACAAACTCTCGGGAGTCTGTGTTATTCTCTCTCCCTGCAGCTCGTGGTACGTTAACAAGTTCCAAATGACCAAAGTATGCAGAGAGAGCAGGAAAAGTCATAAACAAATCCACTCCTTCTGCGCTCCACGTGCAGCACAGGATGTCACGTGGCACCCATGAACTGCCAGAATCGAAAAAGCATAATATTTTGATTTTCCACAGTCACTTATCCAACTCACCCACCCGAACACACACACACACACACACATATGCACGCTTGCACGCGTGACACACACGCATTCTGTCCTGTCCGAGCTCAGACCGAAGATTCTGCCCAAAACAAACAAAGCAGGGAGACGTTTCCCTCTCAAGGTCCGCCATTAACCTGAGGTGCATTGGCTCACGTGGAAACACTCCTGGTTTTGAACCCCTACGCTCAAGAAGTCTGAAGCGTCTTTTCATTATTTCATTTAAAGATTTTATAAAACCTAAAGACTTGAAAGAGGATACATCTTTGAGCTGGGTGTTTTTCCCTATCGAACAAAGAACACGTGCATGTCCCTGCGAAAAAATATAATTTTTTTTTTCTTCTTTCGTTTTGGCCATTACTGATTGGTGGGGAAAACTTGAGATTTTTTGTTTTGTTTTTGCATGCAAGGGTCTCACTGTCAAGTGCAACAGCCTTGGTTTTTCAGGGAAATCGGGGGTAAACATTGTCATCTGTTAAAAGTCCAAATCAGTGACTCCTCCCCATTTGGCAGGACAACGTGAGCATGTTTTTGTCTTCAGGCTGCCTGTGTGAAAGAGTTCTCTGCACTCCAAGAAGTGTGTGCACACACAGACACACACACGCGCGCGCGCACACACACACACACTGTGTAGCCCTGGCAAGTAGGTGCATGTCTGCGTGTGTGGCGTTCGCAACTGTGCAAGTTTGAGAGAGGAAGGGGTTAACAGGGTTTGTACGTATCCCGTTGCATTTGGTAACAGTTCAGTGAATCCAAACTGACTTGTAACCAAACACCATGATGCTATATTGACACAGGATACAGTCTGTCCTGGGAGGGAGGGGGTGGCGCTGGGAGATTACAGCCTGAAAGACCAACCCACAAACCCCCCGATGCACAGCCGTGCTTTCCACAACGTTGATCGTGACATTGGTTTCTGCATGCAACGCTTACTTTTGAGCAACCTTTTCCAGCACTACGTGAACTGCAGGAGTGCAGGTCAAGTCTGCGGGCTCCAATTCACACCAGCAGACAGCCTCTCGTGAAACCGCCCAACTCGCATGTTGAGAAAAAAAAATTATATATATATATATATACAGTATATATATATATACAGTATATATATATATACACCACCTTTAAGTGCTATTATGATGAGAAACCAAATACTATCTCATGGCCCAATAAGAGAGATCTCTTTGCTCATGACTTGCAGCATATAAACAGGACAACCCAATGCGGCCACTGCCGCCCCCCCCCCCTGAGTCCAGTGAGTTGTTTATTAAACTGTCCAGATGGTTTTGTTGATTTTGAGAGAGTCACTGCACATCATCATTCACATCAGCAGTTTTCTGTGCGCAGTGGAAGGGAGCTGCCTGTGTCCACGTGTTCCTGTCAGGGAAGAGTTTATAGTGAGGAGCTTTGAGAGCAATTATGCATTTCCCAAATTTGCCATTTCCGATCCAAAAAGCATTGGATCATACTTTCCTGGTACGATGTTACCGAGAATTTGGGTACAGTTTGTGCACATGATCCGCAGCTGCGTGTTTACAGTTTCCTGCTCTCCTCCCGATAGGAAGGACTGGGCGAGAGCTGCAGTGCGGCCTCAGTCTTGACTGATTTGCTTATTTAATATCTGTGCAAATACGAAGGTGGACAGACTGGCACAGAAACTAAGATTGATTTGCGAATCAAGATGAGTTCGTGAAATGGAATTCGGCTGTTTATATTTTCGGGGCACAGGTGACGTTTGAATACTTCAAAGCTGCAGAGGTCCAGCATCATTTCCTAGAAACATGGATAATACATAATAGCAAATGATCATATATGAGGGAATGACACAGTTGGGTTTCAACAGCCAGTTGTGATTAGGATCGGGTTTCGACTTTCAACATCAGCTCAGGCTCTCCAGGAATATCTTACACAATCATCCTTCTCCTCCCTCGACTTGTTTTCATTACAGCACAATGTAGAAGACATCCATCAAGATAAATGAAGATAAAAGATAAAGATAGAGAAGAAGATAAAAGAAATTGCATAACTTAAGTGTATAGTTCCTTAAATGGGAGCCTTTGGATTTCCCGTCGTTTAAACAGGAAGGATTTGCTTAAATTCTGCTTGGAAGAGGTGTACAATTGCATTCAACAAACTGCCACAGACCGAACACTGAGTGAGGATGAATGCCGCGATTAAAAGACAGAAGCATTACATTTGCGATCACTGTGCATCTGAGTCACAGGTGCAGCATCGCGGTCACCCGTTTCCCCCGAACAGACCCAAAAGTGCTGAGTCAACTTTCCTGCAGTGCGAGTCACTCACTGCAAAGGAAATCAGGCCTTGAGCAGGACTGCTGTAAATCAGAGTTAGTGGCATGTAGCCTCATTAGGAATAGGAGAACTCTTAAAATGTTAATTGAACACACTCTGTAAAGCTGCGGTAGAACAGGGATCGTATATCCACCTGTCGCGAGGGGGACAATGGCGTCCCCTCATTTTTGGGCATCCATCAAAAATGCCCCAGTTCTTTTTGCTGCACTCTGTATGGCACATCCCTCAGGCGCTTCAATTGATTGGTGACGTGCGAGTGTGGCGTCCTTTTGTGACGCCGGGCGTAGTCCAGTGCGCCCTCGGTATCGAGTCCAATGCAATTAGCATAAATGACTGTTCGTTTGAAAACCGGATAATATGTATTCTAACTTAAGGTCACGATGGACATTTTGTATTGGGACATTTATGAGAGGGGAGAATGGCTGTAAAAAAAAGAAGAAAAAAACAAAAACGGTGTAAATAATAAGAGCACAACTTCCAGAGGGGTTGTGCATGCTGTGGAGGCTGCAGCTCTCTGAGGCAAGAACAAGCTCTCAGCACTGGTATCGGGGTACAGCGGTACTTTTCTGCTAATCCTCAGAGCATCATCATGTGACGACAGATGCACGTTTCTGCTCAGGTGACCACAAAGCTGTAGCTTTCCATTCCTCCTTGCCCTCCCCTTCCCTCCATATATATATATATATTTTTTTTTATATCTAGTTTTCCCATTTTGCCCTGACATGTTTACCACATCATCGGCATAAGCGCTTGTTCCTTACTGCAGAGGCGTACACAGCGTTCATGTGTCCCTCTTCTCTCACCTACGGTATTTGCATCATTCAGTGTGTCAACACGTTCCTCCTCGTACTGAGGAATCATCATCGATCACTTCTTTCGCGCATATCCTCATCTCTCCACTCCCCCATCCCACCTGCGTCTGTATCTTTGTCTCCCTCCCTCTCTCTCTCCCTCTCTCTCTCTCTCTCTCTATCTCTCTCTCTCTCTCTCTGTCCCTCTGCTGACACCCCTCTCTTTGCTGCAGTGTGGAATTTTCCGAGCACAGCGAACGCTGCAGTGCTGTGATGGCGTGAAGGGGGGGTGGGGGGGGGGCGCTGTGATGAAGGACCCACCACCCCATTCCGCTTCAGTGGAAAATTTCAGGTGCAGGACAGTGGCAAGTTCCTAAACACACTGGAAAGGTTTCACTACACAGGATATTCGTGAGTCAGAATTTATAAATAATACGGCTCACAACAAAAAAAAAAAGTATTGGATATCTAAGATGGCGTTCAATAAACCATCTTAATATATAGTATTGTGGTAAACGCTATACACTAATAGACATAGATGAACTGTGAATACAGTGATAAATGAAGGGTCTTTATACGGGGGAAAATTCTATCGTAAATTGTTGTTCATTTATTGTTGTTGCTGCTTTATGTTACACAATGAAACGGAAAGTTGGGCCGACATATGCCTCAGGCAGGGCGAGAGAAAAGATTTCCTGTAATGACATATCACCTTTTTTTTTTTTTTTTTTTGGTCACACATTTGCATACGTAAGAACTGTATGAAAGCCGATATATAAAAACGCGTAGCTGTCTCCTGGAAACGGTCATGTTTGTATGGGGGAAGCATAGCAGAGGTGGAGGATGTGCGTTTATCCTAAGTGGCATAGGCTAAATTATGTTAACCCGATAACAGTCACGCCACCGTCAGAGATGCTGCGGGGCTTCGGTGTGAAAACGGAGGAGGTGACGGGAAATGTGTCAATGACATTCTGCGACTGTGACGCCGTGGCATTGTGGTAATGGCTGCCTTACGTAAAGGTGCTTTGGCCAGTCTGCGGACAGGAAGAGATGGCAACATAAACGTTAGAGAGGGATGGCGACTGGGAGCGCGATGTGTGCGTTACCATGTGTGTGTGTGTGTGTGTGTGGGTTATGTAACATGGGACCCATCATCTTCAGTAAATCTCTGTGGGAACTTTTCACATGATTACCATCCATGTACCCACAGCCAGGCAGTATACACTCGGGTACTAGTTTTTAGGTCCGGGTACGACTGGCGTTGTATGGTTGCACACGGCCGAGCTTAAACTGCAAATAAGACTTTTGCTTGATGGCAAACCATTCATATTACGAAGTGTCGCAAAATCCACTGCACTCTAAACGGATCACGTACGCTCCAGATCATTGTATTACACTGATCTACCCAGAGTGGCCGTTGGTTCGTCAGCATGATTATAAACCACTAAACGGCAGAAACAGAGGGACCAGGTCAGGCTTGTAAAAACATCAAGTAATGAGGCCGGACTTTGCTTTGGCCAACACTGACGATGAGAGGAGCAATTGGCAGCGGGTCGACAAGTCATCCATTGAGAAGGTGACGCGTATGCGAGAGCTCTCCAGGGTAACAAACACCAACCAGCATGGACGTGCACATGAGAAACCTCAGCCACTCACTCGTTGCCCACTTACTGCCACTCTATGGTGCCAAAGGCAACTAGTCCCACTGAGCCTGAGTGACGGGAAGGGGGTTTCATGGGAATCCCGAGGGGGCCCGGGACCCGGGCCAGGCCACCGGCCACAGGTGCCGGTCATCTGCAAAAGCCCAGGGACACGGTGGCCGTATCCATCTAAGAGTTTAATGCCGTTCTTTCCTACAGCCAGCTCCGTAGGAATGTGGCCTGAACCCGCGGCCTATGTGCCGCCGTTTCTGCCTGCCCGACTCCGTTTGTCCCACGGAGTAATCCCGGGGGGGGGTTGCATAACCCACCGTCGTAACTCCCGGAGATCAAGGCGGGGATCGGACGAAAGCAGGGCGGAGAGAACAATGATGAGAAAAGGTGGGGGCCAATGGGCGTGAAGCTGACGGGCGGCGCGGCAGAGAGCACACGGCCCTCTCCTCTAAGAGCACTGGGGCAGCGGGCAGAGGTGACGGGGGCGTATCCTGGGAGAACCAACGTCAACGCAAACCCCCAATTGTACCAAAGAAGTCGAGTGAAGCGTCAACGAGGCCTCCGGGAACCACAGCGGTACGAGGTGATGAAATGAGGCAGACGAGAAGTCAGGAGAGTTTCAAATCAAATCCACATTTCCCACCTATTCTCCTGGAATGGGGCACGTGGCCTTTAGTGAGAAGCTGTGCCGGGAAAAAAAAAAAAAAAAGGGCCGGGAACGGGGACAAGACTCCCCGAGCGTAAGGTCAGTAAGCTATCTGTGAGGAGTTGAAAGCGAGAAGAAGCGACCCGGGAGATTGACTCGAGCCAAATGAGCCTCGATGCCAAAACAGCCCAGCTCTCACCGAGAACAGACTGAATATAGCCAGGAATGAAAGGAGGGCGGTTGACGCGGTTTGCGGTGACTTTCTCCACACATCTCGTTTCACCCTTAACCAGGGCATGGGCTGTGAATGTGTTTTGGGCACAGCTCAGAGGCAAGTACTGTATTGGCAGAATAAAAAAAAAAAAAAAAGCATCAACCAGCATCTGAAACGTGAAAGTTGTGCGCCACCATCCCCATCATTTGCCGACATTGTACCCTCCCTCTCTTTAAGGGCGGGCGTTTTACTTTCCATTTTTTTCGGCGTTGTGTCTTCACGACCAGAAAGAATACAATCAGGTGACGTGGCGACACATTGTAAGAATCCCCTTTTGTTCCCGACATATGTTGATAGAGAGAGATATGGGAGAAAAGTTTGGGTATTAACTCTTGCGCGGCTTCCATCTCGCCTTACCATGGTTATCGGTCATTTTCTTGCCACACTTGTCACCCCGAAATAAAAGGCCCAGTCCCACAGAGGCCTTCGGAGACTTCCCCTGGACTGGCAGGAGGCAGAAGTGAAAAATTAGAGGTCAGATATCCAGTCACCGGCCACGTCAACAGCCAACTTCTGCTTGCTTTGTCAGACACTTCCTGCTTGTTGCGCTTCGATAGTCACCCAGCAGAACGTTGCCAAATCATGGGGACGGTGCGTATGCACCCAAATAGACTGGCAATATTCAAAATATGTATTTTGTCTACGCATGCATGATCATCTCTTTATCGTCCGCTTGCCTGCTGTGGTGAGCCAATGTGTCGGCAGAGGTCAGCCGACCCGGGGAAGCCGCCCAGCGGGATTCAGGCAAACGGATCCATGGTAGCCCTTTAAAGTGGCAGAACAGGGCTGAGAGTAAAATCTATTTTTTTTTTCACACCTGGAGTATGAAGAGGTTCTTTGAACGACATCGTTATACACAAGAGTGACTAATGCGAAAGGGACTCCAGATAACGATGCTCAACTGGACTTAAAAGATGTTTTTGTTATTGGTGTTATTATTATTTATTGTTATTGATTTAAATTCGAATGGACATCGGTCGCATGGACAAGCGTGTAATAGTCCATCACATTCTATGCCGGTGAAAAAGTGGGCTTGAGTTCATCCCTGTCACATGACTGTCTTTACTGGGAGATCTATTAAGAAATAGATGTGTTCAGGGACATACTCTCCTAGGAGGGTTTTTTTTTTTTTTTTTTACACTGAAGAAACTAATTTCCTCTGTGACGGTGTTTGCATCAAGGGAGCCCGTTAACCCTGAGGTTTGAATGAATGTCATTTTGGATTTGGAGTTGCCTCTGACACTGTGGCTCATGCAAGATGTTACAACAGCTCAAGCCACAAACACCGGAAGGCAAATATATAGTACACATGGGTTTCTGTACATATGTTTGCACTGAGTATGTCTTCGTGTTGCACCCTGGATGTTTTCAGAGTGCTAGGGAGGCATTTCTCAAACGTTTTAGCAAATACTCAATTATTCAAGAGACGTAAAAGCCAATTTATCTAAAAGATTTAAAAAAAAAGAAATATGTCGTTCGTTGCTTCTCTGTTGATGAAAAAACCACTGGTTGCAAAACGTTTATTTCAAACTCCAAATCACACCAGGATATATGAAGCACAAAGACTCTATGTCCTGGACACAGGAGCAGTGCAGGTGTCACATGATAGGATGCGTCTCCTGTGTGTCAGGGCTCCTCGGGGCTCCTATTTTTTCCCCAACCTCCTCAGCGTGCTTTCTGGGACTCGGTGAGGTGGTAACCCGACACCGGGCAACCTCTGATCTGAGCTGGATCAGTGGATACACCGGGGCCACTCAAAACTACAGAGAGCCTCGTACTGATCCGCCAATATGCCTGCATACTATTATGTGGACATGCCGCTGTCAGTGAGAGAAAGAAAGAATGAGCTCATCGTGATAGCCACTCTATTTTAGAGCCCCCCCCGGAGAAAGGGTGATAAATGAGTAAAATGATCTCATCTCACCATGACCGCCAACACGTAGCGTGTTACCGTAGGGTTAGGGTTTACAGCTTAAACCCTAATTCCATTCTTTGAACCCCTGTGAGTGTGGTTAGGGTTTTGGTGAATGGTCGCTGCTGGAGAGATGGGAGTTGGTCCTGAGGTGGTTTTCAGGGGCCCCGAACGCGCTGGTCTTGGTCCCGTCGCGGACATCGGGAAACGGGGGGTGACACTGGAAGATACTTTCTGGCTTTTTGAACGTTCACCTACTTCCCAATAGCCGAGCGACACGGGACCAAGACCAGTGCGTTGGGGGTCCCTGAAACCCCCCCCCCAAACCAACTCCCGTCTCTCCAGCAGCGACCCTTCATCGAAACCCTAACCCTAATTCCGTTCTTATATCCCCTATGAGTATGGAATTAGGTAGATTAAGGTCTACATAAACACAGAGAGAGAGGAAGATGATTGGTAGGCTTGCACGGATGCAGTTGCATCACCTGGAGTTTTTTTTTTTTTTTTAACCACTCATCTGCTGAGCCGACAGTCCTAACGCACTTAATGTCACCCGGGCGAAAGGCCTGTGACTCCCTAATGGCAGCAGGGGCTTAACAGATGACACCCAAGTCTCCGGGGAATCTCTGAAACACGGGAGTCGGAGTATCACCGGGCTTTGGCTGGACCAGGTCCTCTATCATCAGTGGGATTAGCGGACTCATCCACCGTTTATCGGTGTTCTGTCGGATGATACGCAGCACTCTTAAGGTCTTAGCTCATCTTTTTCTTTTTGCTGGTGTCAGTGCTGAGTAAGATACCGCGGCGGTCCAAAGAACCATCCTCACCCCCTGACAACTCCCTTGTTGTGCGTCTTCTGGGCCACAGCGAGAACAGCATGTCGATCCAAAGGGTCGCGGCAACAGCAACCCCTCGGCACATTGCAGCACAGCCTCACGGCAGCAGTGTTTCAATGGACATTCCCATTCTATAAATAAAGACTTTCCAGCGAACTGCCCCCCCCCCCCACTTTCCCCCCACCGGCCCCCCCCCCCCCCCCCCACACACACACACAAGGAAGGCCCAGTACTGCAAGTCCTTCTCTATGGACGAGTCATGAGTGTCAATAGCGTGTCAAAAGTTCAAAAAACTTTGAAACAATAAGAGGAGAGGCATATGTGTTATTAAAAGTGGACAGACAACAGATGAAATGGCCTCCATCAAAGGACACCAGATCCGTTCATAGGATTCCGCTGGCTAACATACAAGAGATGCTTCAGATTAAAGTCGCTGGCATTTCCCAGGGTTCTGAACCACACCCTGCATTCTGCAGCACACTGCAGGCCGTGGTGAGTACACAATAGTCCAAGCATCTCAACTATTTAAAAACACTATGAAAGACAACTGGTGCGCATTTCTTCCCGGTCAGATGACAACAAATATTTTTCCGAATGTCCTATTATTAAAGATTATTCAATGTTAAAAACCCTGTTTTCAAAGTCACTCAGATCAAACATAGCTATTCGCTTCATCAGATGTTGTCATACTTTCTGTTTCATGTTACACTACATAGAACAATAGGAGGTGCAGCTGGCTCAATTAGGGCATTTGGGCATATCTCCAAAAATACAGGTCTAATATTGAAATAACAAAAGAAAGCACTAAACTTAAATCGAAACCTACCCAGTTCCCTGGAAATGAAAGGGATTGAAACATTTCAATCTAACCCTAACCCTGAACCCATTTTACCCTAATCCACCTGATGGGACACGGAAAACCACTCAAGGCACTAATAATACTGCCGGAATTGACTTCCCTTAATTAAATAATGACCTGGGAAACTTAAACTTAAAATGATATGACAAAAAAGACCTATATCATCATTGGATCTCATGACCAAATTAAACAAATTGCCTAAAAACAATTCACACAGCTACAGTGACTGCATCTGAGATATCAGCTGACTATTAACTGCCCAGGAGAGGTGGGGCTACATGGACTTATTATGCTCATCTTTGCGCGTCTGGCCTCTCTTTCACCATCACTTTGTGCGTTACTCCGGGGCACCACTCATCCCGTTTCCTCCCCAGGCCTCAGCGGCAACGCGACGTCCACGGGCCAGTACACTTAAGGCCACTGAAGGACTATCTGAGCTCTGAAAGGAGGAAGTGCAGTTCGGGAGTGGCCTGGCTAAAATCCGGAAGCTGGCTTATTAAGAGTATCTGCACTCAGCAAAACAAAGCGTCCGTCCTGTCCTCTGTCCGCAGTGCTGACGTACACACTCAACCCCAACTGCTGAGCCGTGTCTCTATCACACTGCTGGACAATCAACGGTGTAACAGGCCTTTAATGGAGCAGCGATTTTCAGGGTGATGGGCAGGACTTTTTAGGAATGGAAGGCATTTGCAGTCCAGGCCTTGGCGAATGATTCCACACAGTACCTCTGTTTACCAGAGCATACCAGAGTTTTATCTCTGGGGTCTGCGGCAACATTTCTGATCTAAAACAACTTGGTATCTTTACGCCTAAATACAAGTGACTTTACCCTCAATTGCCAATGCAACAATGAAATGATTACTCGTATTTTTACTTAATTACTGCAACAAAAATGGCCACAACGGCCAATATAACAACCCTATGGTTAGTGGCTAAATTGCTTCATACAGATGCACATCCACCCTGAATCTGAAAAAAAAAGGGACCGTCCAACTAAACTTTATTAATCACGAAAAATATCAGTTTCTTTTTCTTTTCAATTTTGAGAAACAAATCCCTGTAAAAGGAGTAAAACAAAGAAGAAATTGAATCGAAACAAGTTCAGACAAGTTCAAACACCACATCTCCTGTTAACAAAGTTGCAGCGCACACTCAAAAATAACAAGTCATGTGTCATATTCACAGTGCACTGGGTTTGATCTCCCCTTAGAAAGGTGTGCATAAATAAACCAAGGAGTGATATCCTAACTGGTGGACTGGCATAAGAAAAGAAACTGGTCTGGGAAGTTACACGCATGTACGTACACACACAAGATCCAGAGCCTGAAACTAAAAATAAACCCATCTCTGTTATTCTGAGATTCAAAAACATGTTGCAACTTATTTAAGAGCCTCAATCGGTTGCAAACTAAACTAAAACTGACAGACTAAATATTAGTGTGGATGTAGCCTCAGGTCCAGGGCCGCTATGTGAGCCATGTAATTGCAAAAAATGTAGAAATATTTTTGGGATGAAGGTGCCTTTAAACCAACAGCATAACATGAGCATGGGACAATGTGAGTGACAAACTTGAAAGTGTTCACTTTAATACAAAAAAAAAGGGTGAATGATAAATGAGCTCCCTAGAACACTGTAAAATATTCTAAGTAGGCCTAGAAAACACGGTAAGATTTGTACATTTAGTTTAAACCCAAGGTTGCAACATGGGGGTTTTACGCCTCACAGGGTTAATTGCCATGGTAACCAGTGCAGCACAGCGGGTGAACTTCTGCAGATCTGATTAAAACCCGAGCGAAAAAAGATGTCACTTTAGAAATCATTATTCCTACAGGATCCGGGCTGGGACAAACGAGTTCACAATTAAGTGGCTAATCTTGAAAAGCATTCGACACGTTTCTGGATCAGTGACATTGTTTTGCAATTCCAGACTTGCTTGGTAGTAGAGGCCTCAGGTATGTGCAGGTGCACCAGTTTGAACAGTCAAAGCTGAATTTTTTTTATTCGCCGTATTTGAGAATGGCTGGAGGGAAAGAAGTTGGCATGTCTGAAAAGTTATTAAACTATGTTTTTTTTTTTTTTTGTCACTTTCATGCAGATCTAACGTGAAGGCTTTTTTGTTCAGTGTAAAGCACACTCACCTTCTTGTTAAAATGTGATGTACAAATACATGGACGGAAAAACAGTATGCTGTTGTCCATCAGAACATCTGACAGTTCAAGATCAGACTATTGTTCATATGTATATCTTATGCATATTTTGGTCAGTGTGCTGCCCAGTTTCATACCTGATATCTGTGAGAACTCCGAGATGAAGCTGACTTGAGGAACTGCTGCTCTATGCTTTATGGAACAGGTTCGCCCCCTGGTGGAAAATCACAGGAATTGGTTTCGCTTAAATTGTAAACACGTGGATTTACCTTACAAACATTGTATTTTGCACGATTTCTGGTGGTAGGATGACATCAGCTGTTGCTCACTGAGCACAGTCAACAGTAAAAGTGAACGTGCATATTGTGACGTAGGAGGTGACTATTGTATAAGTTAGGGCTTTACAGAGTACAGACTGCATTGACGGCAGAGTGGTGTAGCCAGTTTTGCATCACAACTCCTGATGCACTCCACTTACACGAAATGCTGCGTTCAAGGAAAATCTGGTCTGATAGGACCGTATTTTAAGAGGAACAAGAAAGTATCCGCTGGTTTGTGCTAACACGCCGGTGGTCTCGGGCGCATTTGTATTTGTGTAACATATTGTCGCCAAACAGTGTAACGTGTTCTCAGCTAAAGAGAATTCAACGAACAAAGAAAAGATTTCCTTCCCGCTGCCGAAACCCGGGATCGAACCAGGGACCTTTAGATCTTCAGTCTAACGCTCTCCCAACTGAGCTATTTCGGCAGATGAAATTCAGTAGGGGACAAGCTAAACTTTACTCTAACAAGTGTGGCACATACACGCTCTTATGATGTTTGAGACGCGCGACGTGTCCAAATGATCCGATTCTTACCTTATTCTCCACCCCCACTCACTGTATTCTGGGATTGGCGACAGCTCCCCCCGTAACTCTGGAAGGATGAACGAATAAATAAATGACTTTGTAATCGCCTCTGATATCCCCAGAGTTCGCTTTGAAAAAAATGACACATCTGCCAACAAGAACACGCGACACGGCAGAGAGAGAAAATAAAACATTACCTGTGACAGCACTGCTGGTGAATAGAATAACCCGGAACCACACGCTTTTACCTCAGCCTCGACCTGTTCCAACCTGGAACGCATGATGGCGCAATCGGCGATCATACGACACTGGTGGACACGTTGCATATCCTCAGTCAACGACTCATTTAGAAATGTCATAAAAAAAAAAAATAACGGTGATCCTTTAAACCCGCTAATTAAAGTCATAACGATCTTTTGGATGTCATCAATGGCCTGTCTATTTGCTTTGCATCCAACAACATGTAGCTACATTCCTACTGCAACTTCGATCTTTCATGTGGGTGAAAGAATTAGCATTCCTTACGTATAAGAACGTTCAATTATTTTTCTCTTATTTTTCCAGCCTCTTTTTTCTTTCAAAACGAAGATGCAACAAGGCTCCTTGAACAACACATTGAACATCTCAGACGATATATTGCTTTCACCTAAACGGAAGGCCCCTGCAAGATCAGTGACCAACAGGTTCATAGAGTCCTGCCGAAGCACTGCCAATGGCTTGCTCTTTATTCTGTCCATTTCGGAGGCACTACGTTTTGAATTATTTACCGTACACGTCCGTCTAAAGCTGGAACAGACTTTGAACAAACTTTCTCGTTGGCTGTCTTCAGTTGGGTGCACACACGCGCACGATAGGCAGGAATAATATAGTATATAAGACTACTGGGCCATCTCTAATAGAAAACAAAGGAGATACCAATTCCAATCTATCTATTTACCATTAGTGTTGTTTTTCTCTCTTTTTTTCAAATAGGCTGCTGCAGTGATGCAGCACTGTCCTTTTATTAGTCATATTATTTCCCGATGCCAGATTCTATGCCTCTCTTCTCAAATCTCGCCTCCGTGCTGCGACTCTCTCCCTTTCTCTCTCTCTCTCTCTCTCTCTCTCTCTCCCTCTCATAGTCTCTCTCTCACGTTTTTGTTCCTCTGTCACCCCCAAGGTGACTTTCCTTCCTTTACAGACACTGCAGCTGTTCCTCGCTTTGTTCCGGAAGGCCTAAGTGAGGATAAGAGAGATGAGAGAGATGCACACTGGTGGAATAAAGAGAAGGGGGAGCAGAGCTGTTAAAAAGAGGGAGAACGATGAGTTTATCCATTGTGGAGGTTTCTTCTGTGTCGATTCACTGCACAAATCCGTCGGGCAACAAAGACTCAATCACCAATACACGCCGTATGTCAAAACACACTTTTTTTCCTGTAAAAATAAAAACTCAGTGTTCACATCAAGGGAATGGGCTGCCTCGACAGATGCTTACCTGACTTACACATTTCCTCTATGGTGATTAGCACAGTTGTCACATCACAGTGAGTCACAGTAGAGTGAGGGTTCACTACAGTCAGCAATAAATACTGCAAGTATCTGGGACAGAGTTTCTAAATTTAGGGATCAGAGAAAAGGGGAGTGGATACAGGAAATTCAGAAAGGCATGGACAGCGGGGGAAAAAAAGGGAGACATTTTGGGACAGTCATGAGCAGCGGACGAGGGACAACAGACATCCCAAGTCTCACCAGGTTGAATCCCAGCAATTGAGGTGGAAGGCTCTTGACAACGTTTTATTGTTAACAAGGCTCCTAGATATAAGCGTGACAATTTCTATTTTCAAAGTTTCCAATTTCAATTTTCAAAAAACAGATAAAGTGCATATACATAGACATGTATACAATGAAAAAAAAACACTGAATAATGGTTTCCTTGTGTAATAAAAATCCTTTGTAAATAAAATAAATATCTGAGAATAAAGTGCATGAAGGACACGATAAACATAAATACATCAATTCTTATTTTTTTTTAATACAGATTTGGTTCTGTTCTATACAATAACACAGAATATAAATCTTATACAATACTAATATTTCTCTATACACATGGTCATAAATGTACAGTACAGTGTACACACATACATTTTTTTGTAACACAAATACAATGACATGAACCTTCACTGTACAGTAACTTTCCAACTCTCTCGGATTATCACAATGGCTGATTTTCTGTCCGGCAGATGATTGTGATCAAATAATATATATATATATTTTTTTAAAGTCTAAAACCCAAAACAGGCACAGCAATATTTACATCCCTGAAACAATGAACATGGGTACACAAGAATGACTGTCTTCAAACTGGCTCTTAGAAGTAAAAGGGGGGAGGATGTAGGGGTGAGATAGCCCAAAGCCCAATGAGCTGCTCCAGACGCGAGCCCATAGAAAGATTCATCTGTACTCCATCTACAAACTGACATAAATCTCAACCTACTGTAACACCCATAACACAACAGCTTTTTGAGGACTGGTTTAGTGTTTCATGTGTCCAGCGTGCCTGGAAATGAGACGTGAAGCCCTGAGGAGAAAGACAGATACAGAGAGTGTAACATGTCCAGGACTCAGTCCAGACGCCGACGCAGAGTTCTGTGCGTCTCTGCAGTCGTTCAAAGTGCCGTCCAAAACGCTGCGACTCTTTATCCGTGTCTGGGTTTTCTCTGGTTTAGGATGCTTATTTACCTGCAGTGACTATAGTGACAGTTTCAAAGATGTTTTCACAAAATATTGCCCTTTGATTTCCACTTAAAAGCTGAAGTGATACGAGATTAGTAATATTACAGTGACCTGTCATATTCACATAGTTACAATTGCGCCAGGTAAATTAGCTTTCATATCATTCCCAGTGTTCCTCGGCGGTTAATCAGAAGATCAAGCCCCCTCTCTGCTCCCCTGCTGTAATCGAAAGCATAAATAGAAAAACCAACATGTTTGTGTTCACATTCGCTTTGTTCACATCCTTGGGGGTCATTGCTTTGCTCACGAGTTATTGCACATAATCATGGACAAACACTCTGGTTTGTTTATTTCCCAAACCACACACAACCACACACGCACACCCAATCACACATGCGTACATGCACACACGCGTAAACATACAAACACAATCATACACATATCCTAGCTTAAGCCATCAGGACCGTTTATTAGAAAAAAACTAAACAAAAAAAACATCTAAACTACGGTGCTTATCGGAAATTAAGTCTGAATCCCTTGTTTTTTTTTGCAGTTATCAATAGTATCATTTGAGAGTGTAAACTTTGTGTGTGAATGCTTGCATTTAACTGCCATTAATTTGCTATACCTGTATACCAGTATATGCAAACACATTCACTCTGATACATTGTTGTAAACATACAGCAGGACATTCAGCACCACGAGACTATATAAATTACTTAATTAAGGCGTAAAAAATAAGGGAAATAACGATATATATACTGTATATATATATTTGTTAATAGTTTTCTTACTGAGAATATCTGTGCATGTAGATATTGGTGTGCTTTCACAGATAATGACTGAATATAGATGGCTGCGCATGAAGTGTATTTGTCTGTTTGTGCATATGTACATGCACATGCAAGTTCAAAGTGCACGCAGGACCGATGATGGATGTGTCCGCCGTACTCCCACCCTCACTCTACACGTGGGGTGCACACTAGCATTTTCAGTAGCCACGGTTATAGTGTCCTCATAACGCTTCGCCAGTGTTGCCGGGGAGAAACAGCGGCCACCTTGCCACTCAGGAGGTGGATTCATGAGGGTGTGTGTAAGGAGAGCAGAAAGCTGCCTTAAATTAGAGCTCAGGACTCACCTGTCTCCATATCTGCATGGAGCGGGGGGGGGGGGGGGGGGGGGGGGGGGGGGGGGGGGGGTCATGGGATTTGCCCTGACCTTTGTAAACAAACGGGCTCTTATTTCGATCACACACGTTCTCCGGCAAATTGATAAGGTACATACAAGTCCTCAAAATCTCAGACACATACACCCACATACAGACACACACAAACACGGCTTGTGCATGCTGGAGGCCAGGGTCATTCCCTCACTGCCTCGGTGAGACAGCGATCAGTGCCGTCACTGGCTTCCACCCGGGGCTTGCGAGTCTTCCTCTGCCCTCCCCCCTCCACCCAGGAGTTATGAATGACTGTGACCCCGCTCTGAGGCGGGTCCACCTGCATAAGGGAGACCACCCTTTTCTTGACGCGCGTTTTGAGGGCACGGCGCAGCTTCTGCCTGGTGAAAGCGTAGAGCAATGGGTGAAAGATGGTGGTCCCGTAAGCCATCGCCAAAAAGCACAGGCGGAGCCGCACCAGGCCGTCACTGGGACCCATACACAGGATCAGGACGTTGACTGCGGACAGAGGGGCCCAACACCCCAGGAAGGTGGATATGATAATTAGGGACATTTTTAAGACGCGGCGTTGACGCTCTCGGCGGTCCCTGTGTCTGCGCACTGCCCGCCTCAGGGCGATGATGGCGGAGACCGAGGCCTGGACACCCACGGATGAAGCGGGCAGCGGCGTGGTGGCGTGCGTCCGAGTTGGGGCTGAAGCCGAAGCAGGGGTCGGAGAGGCCGGGGTGGCCGGCGTGGTTGCGATGGGGGTGGTGGCGGCAGTGCTCACAGTGGTGACTGTTGCCCCACTGTCAGACATCCCTTGGGGCATGGAGGAGAGCAGCGGAGGGGATGTCGGTGTGGGTGTGGGTGAGGGGAGGAGAGGAGCATGGGTGAGGTTCTGATTCGGGTTGGGGGACACCACCTCCGTGGGCAGGCTCAGGTCCTTCCTCCTCCGCCTCCTGCAGCGTATTCGGCAGGTGGAGTCCTTTGCATGCTTCCCCCTCATCATGTGGGAGCCGATGCGAATGTTGAGCGCCTGCAGGATCTTGGAGTAGGTGAACAACATGACGACCACAGCGATGAAGAAGCAGGGCACTTGGAGCAGCAAGTGGTAGTACATGGCCAGGCCTGTGTAATACCCCTGCCCTCCGACGCACAGCAGTGTCCTGTTCTGCCATACCGGAGGCAGGTGGTGCGAGGCGGAAGAAGGGGGAGGGGAGGGCAATAATGAAGGAGAAAGGGAGGAAAAAATGGGGGTCAATCCAGTGGCGAGCTCGAGCTCACTGCTCTGCCCTTCCGGGTCCTCGTCCTCGCCGTCCTCGGCCCTCGAGGAGAAGAAGTCGCCCTCGAGAAAGGGCAGGAAGAAGACGGCGAGGGACACGGCCCACACCGCGGCCAGGAGCAGAGCGGCGCGCCTGGGGGTCAGCAGGCGGCTGGCGGGACGCACGGAGATGTCGTATCGATCCAGGCTGATCACCAGCACGTTGACGGCCGTCGCCACGCTGGTGAACGTGACGCACGCCTCATGGAAGCAGCACAGGGTGGCCAGGCTCCCGACTCCGCTGGCGTTGGCCGGCAGCAGGATCACGGCCACCGTCAGCGGCAGACACAGCACGCACACCAGGATGTCCAGCACGTGCAGGTTGACCGTGACCAGGTTGCTGACGGAGTCCACCAGGTTGGACTGCGCGCAGTAGAGCACCAGCACGGTCAGGTTGCTGCTGAAGCCCAGCACCAGCTCCAGCATCAGCACGGTGGTCAGAGACACCTGGAAGCCCAGAGGGTAGGGCGTGCTCCAGCCCTCCTCGGCGCCCACCTCCCCCGCTCCATCCAGGAGGTCTACCCCCTGACCGTCGCTGGTCTCCAGGAGGTCGCGATAGCCTTCGGTCTCCATTGGCGCCGCGGCACTCCTTCACACATAGCAACGGTGGCCTCCACCCCAGACCATGCTCTGTCTCTCCTTTTGCCCCACCCCTACGGTCAACTCGGGACAGCGCTGAGGACGACGCCGGTGGTTTATTCTGCGGAGAAACAAAAAAACAGGAGGAGACGAAGAGGACAGTCAGAGGGCAACGTTCAAGCGGTGCAGCAGCCAGCCTGTCTCCGATTTACTCAAAAATAAGCACTGCACAACGAGTACAAGTCAAACTTGTCAGATTTCGCAAGTGAGGAGAAGCTACGGGTTGACACGGCGAGGTGAAAGGGATCTTGGCAGCCCATTGGAATCACGGGGTGCAGTTCAAGCTGCTGCTGATGACCCATGATGTCTCACTGAGCTCAGGCATCTAGACAGCACCATCCCTTGCATAAAAAAGGCTACGGGAGTACGGGAGGAGCCAGGACTTGTGGCAGGATGTCTCTTGGGGACCTTTTTGTTGCAAGTACGAACGCAGGGAGCCGGCACTCAGTACAACCAGTCGGAGGATTCCCTGAAAAGTCCACGGTACGTTACAATGACGTTTCATTTCCTGACGCTGTACGCACGCTGGTTTCCTGATACGAAGATGTCTCGGTGCTTTTGTGTGAGCGCGAGTGGGCGGATGTTTGACTCATTATTATGCAACGTGCATTATATGGGTCAGAAAAGCTGCTTGCATTATAAAGAAAAACACACAGGAAGCCACCCCACCTCTATTATTAAGACGGCAATGACAGTTGGCTTTACCAGTTCCTCCATCACTTACAGTCAATTCGTGCAATTTAAATATGCAGAAAATGATCATTTAAACTCTCTCTATCTTTCTTTCTTTTCTTTCTTTTTTTTATTCCACAAGCCTCAGTGTCAGCCTCCAACGCCGAGAGGAGAGGTGGCAGTCACATTGCTGGGCTGGCGGAGAGGCCCCGTAGTCCGTGTCAACATATCAGGCACCCAACTGAGGGTGGCAGCAGTTAATAGTTCTCGCAGGGAGAAGTAATGAAGACGAATGGATCAGTGGTCCGCCGACAGGGGCACATAAACAACGCCAGTAGAGAAAGACCAGCATCCCTGGCATCCGGTTTTCCCCCAACACGGCGTCTCTGCTCTGCTCCCCTACATCCCTCGCACCCCTTCCCAACTCTGATCCCCTCTTCAGTTGACCGGCTGAGACAGACTGCTTTGCATGTAGAGCATGTTATTCATGGCTCGAACGGATGCCCTCCTGTGCCCGGGAGAGAGAAAATCATATCGAGTGCTTGCTGATTCGAAACCTTTTTTTTTTTTTTCCACTCTTCATACCGCAAGAAGGAAAAAAACAACTCCCCCGTCTGAGTGAAGAGCCGCTACAGGTGTGTCCTCATTGCCGGCGATGACCCCGGCCTTTGCTGTCAACCTTTCCTCCGCCACCGCTCTCGCCCTCACCGCTCTTGTTTGCCCTTTTCCCCTTGGTTTATTTCACAGTTTTGCCTCCCATTTGTCATGTGGAAAGGGCCTACGGGCGGAACAGGAACAGTGGTCTATCTTAATCCACTAATGGGTTCCATGGGGTTCGTGGCGTTGCTGAAACATTGATTTAAAGCGTCATCGATCTGCCAATTCAAACAGCCCGAGGCAAGGGAGCACGCAAACACATTATCTCGTCCTCTCTCAGGTACCTGTGGTCTCATTTTTGGAGAACAGCATGCCATCGTTGAGAGGGTGAGTTTGTTTCACCTCTTAACACCTGCCACGAGTTAAGACCTGGGTTCCTTGTTTACTTGATCGTTTTTTTTTTCCGCGGTATTCCATAACGCTGTAAACGTCGTCAAAGCAGGCAAGACAGTCGAAACTGAAATTGGAAATCTGGCCTTTCGCTTTAGAACATTTATAGAAACATCGTTTGATTTCTCAGACAGAGCCTTGGGAGTAAAATGGAACAAACTCGAACTCTGGATCCACCCATGGGTTTCATCTCATTCACACGAAGCGTATGACCGCAGAATATGGGACCATATAATGCCACCTGAGCCAGTTGTGTTCACTCTGTTCAGTGTTGGTGGGCAAACAAGGGCACGTTTAATTTGACCGCCAATCACACCAGTCGCAGTGCACGGTACACGGCAACACGGCCCTGACCAAGCCGTGTGCGTCTGAGCATGTGCGCGCTCTGTCAAACACAGTACAGGAAATAAACCTCTTGGACGGGTGTTTGCATCGAGCGGAACGAACCGCTTACCGAGTGTGCCCGGCAAAAAAAAAGGATGGCCTAAAACTTCACTCAACAGTGGTCCCAATTCTCTTCTTCTCTCTTGTCTTGTTTTTCATAGGCGCAGAATGTGCCAAATTATTCAGCAGTTTCTGATTTGATTAGTCTAATCAAACATCGGGCCCACGCCATGTGCTCCTCTCAACAATGCCACCAATAATTAGAGGATGATTGGGCACCGGTGAAATGAGCAGGCTCAATAGCTTTTTAATAAGAGTAATTAAAGGCGTTCTATGACAAAGGGGTGTGGGGGGGGTGGGGAATGAGGCATAATCAGGCTGGGTGATAAGGGGTGCTTCATATTTGTGTGCGAAGAGCAAGATAAAACAAGCGATAAAGAAGCAACGAGCCACGGACGAAACAGTGGACACATGTCAGAAGTCTTTCATTGTGAGCAGCTGTGTCACTGACCTGATAACATAAAATATGAATATAATATAGGTGGTGTTCCGGCTTTTACAGGGAGGGGGATAAGAGGGAAATGAGACAAGGTGCTGAACTTCGGGTAGCCTTTCGGCAACGGTCACCAGTGTTGGTGTATTTCCGTGATAAACGTACAAATGTGGGAACCTGAAGCTCAAACCGTGGACGCGACGAGTGTCTTTTATAAATCTCTCTCTCCTCCGCTGATTTTGCTTTGTGCTCTGTGGATGACTTCATCCCATTTGGCGTCTCACTTTGTGCCGCGATTCTGCGCGGCACAATCGGCAACAAACAGACACTATCCTCGACGGCACCACTTCCCGGACCCTGCTGTCAGGATTATTATAGTGTTGTGTGGGAGATGACAGGTTGTCAGGCCCCCTTTTTTCCCCGGCAATATCACAGGGCAAATGCTGGAGCAGATTCTGTCGTCAGTGGGAGACTTTCTCGTTTCTTTTCAGCTTTCTTGTCTCGCCTTTTCCTTTTCTTTTTTTTCTCACCCTCCTCGTCTCTCGTAATCTCGGCACACAGTTTGCACGGACGCTCGAAGATATCCGTGTGTTTATTTTTTTTCCCCTGATGACACATTTCCTTCCCCGAGGCTAATTGACATCCTCCCAAAAACAAAAGACACAGCGCGAGGGATTCTGGCCCGGACTATATCTAAGACGACGCAGTACGAAGCATTTCATTTCCAGCTAGCCTGCTCGTCTGGTACGTTTTGGCGAAAATTACACACCGTCAGTGGCACGACGGAAGTGCAGGAGGTGGAGTCCATGGGTGGTCGTCTTCCGACGAAATTGAGAAACTGCCCACTGAGAAATTCAATCATGATATTTAAAGCTTTGCCCTGTTTGCTGCCCACGGACACCGGCAAGCAACTGACAAAGCAGGAGCTCAAACCAGAGCAAAATTTTTTTACCGATAGTGTAATCTACAAAGCCACACAGCGTCTCAGGGGAAGACAAGGTCAAATTCAAGTTTAAAGTACGTGACACAGCCAAAACCCGTTCTTAGCCAGGCATTATATTTCTATTTCTCTTATTATTTCTGCACTAAACACTAAAAGTGTTTCTTTCCTCAAGTGGATATAAATACACTTCATTTCAAAAGCCACTCAGAGGAGTACAAGGCGCACATCAGAAACGCTGAGAAAGTTGATTAAATCTGGCTCTTTGTGTCCTTGTGTCATCAGTATGGTCCAGTGTGCCGCTGCATGCCCGAGGTCTCAACCTGCTATATAGAGAGCCTGCACCAAGTCTGAGGGTGTATCAACAACATGAGATTGGAAAATAAAACAGGCTTCGGTGGTAATCATTTTCTGGTTGTTCAGATGGCAAAAAAACATGTTTACACTATGGCACTGTATCTGACTGCAGATGCACAAAGATGGCCGCATTTCAGGCCACTATCCGCGGAGAAATTGTCATCTGTTTTTGTTTGATGTTTTTTTTTTTTTTTTTTTCTTGTAAAATGGTTAAATGTCACCGCAAACGGGTGACACCGATCATTTTCTGGTTGTTCAGATGGCAAAAAAACATGTTTACACTATGGCACTGTATCTGACTGCAGATGCACAAAGATGGCCGCATTTCAGGCCACTATCCGCGGAGAAATTGTCATCTGTTTTTGTTTGATGTTTTTTTTTTTTTTTTTTCCTTGTAAAATGGTTAAATGTCACCGCAAACGGGTGACACCGTAAAAGAACATGCGCTCTCGGATTCAACTGAAAGTTGACATTTGAGGGAAAGAAATGGAAACGGAGGAGAGGGACAGAAGGAGGGGAAGGGACAGGCGGCCAAAGAGGGCGATGGCACATGCGGCGCGCTGAATCATGGCGGCCTCAGGTATTCCCGATATCTGCAGTGAGGCAATCGATCAAAGGCTTCATTTTCCCACTCAGTTCACCCAGCAGCGCTAACGGCCAGCAGCTAGCAGCTGGGCCGCAGCAGCGTCCCTGGCAGGCTGCCAAAAGTCCAGCCAGGCCAGGCCACCGAAACACAAATGTCTCGGTGAGAGCCACAGCATCGCAACCCGGCCGACGTGACTTCAGGAGAAATACTCTACATTTTGGAGCGCGCACAACAAACCAAACGCTGCGTGTTTGTTTTTCGGCAGGCAGGAGTTGAAGGTAGTCCGGGGGCGCTACTCGATGTGAGGCCGAGCCACACTTGACACCGCGCGGTGTAAAAATGGTTCCTCGCAACCGATGCCAAGCTCACCGGAGACACGCGAGCGCACCGCGAAAGTCCACAACGTAGCGCTAACCGCCACCCACGCAGCCCAGCACCGTCCGCCCACGTCCCCGCGCCGCTCGCTCTGTCCCTACGCTCTCGGCAGGCGCAGCGCAACATGGATTGCCGTTGCAGGTGAGTGGCATCTTGTGTGCTAAAGAAACGGCCGAATCCCATCTGCACTTATGCGTCTGGGACAAGCGAGGGAGAAAGGGGCCCGTGGTAAGAGGGGTTAAGATGACAATAGGGGGAAGGTGCAGTGAGCGAGTGATGGATGGCTGGGACGCTCAGGGTTGTGCAGATGGTGGCTGAGTTGTGCGCTTGCTGGAGGGGAATGTTTGTTCCCCGCTCTCTACCTCTATCCATCTCTCTTTTGAGTAGTCCCGGGCCGGGCCGCCGCACGCCCAACCCCCCCTCCCCCCTCCCCCCCTCCACCATCCATCTTCTAAACGGCACGTGGCCCTTTGCTTTTACACGACTATATATTCGTAACATCGTTGAACATATCTGTGGATAGATGATGCCCATTCGGAATATTAAAACCAGTGCCTCATTACGCAACAGCGCATCGGAGACCCTGTAGGTAAAATGAAATAAAAACTCCGATGACCGGTCACATTTCTGACAGGCCGCCACCGGAACATCAATAAAGAGGCCATAGTAGGCAGGTTAATTACCACAGCCTGTGATCCATAGGCACAGCTCCGCATAGAAAGCGGAACTCGGTCTCAAGATAGAGCTTGTCCACGGGGTGCACGGCATCATTACCA
Source organism: Colistium nudipinnis (assembly GCA_016785305.1). NCBI lineage: Eukaryota > Metazoa > Chordata > Actinopteri > Pleuronectiformes > Rhombosoleidae > Colistium > Colistium nudipinnis. The sequence continues at coordinate 217,880 of JAFBJU010026064.1, read as the reverse complement.
CCTGACAGCATGTTCGATGGCTTTCATTCGGCTTCGGCATTCATTAAAGACAGCCGCCCGGGTCCCGTATCCAGCTATGACACCCCAAGCCTGTAATCTTGCTATTACAAGCGGCCCCCATGGTAAGTGCCAATTAAGGCCGCCACACAAGCCCAGTCCTTTAAAACAAGAGGAAATCAAAATCAAGTGAAGAAGCTGCCGAAAGAAAATGCAGTGAAAGGGAGTAAATCAGCAGGCTGTTGACTGGCTCATTGGACAGAATAGCTATGATCGCTACTAATGACGGCGAGACAATATAACAGGATAAAATGGAGAGCGAAACCAGCGCTCATTATATTCCTATAATACCGGCAATTTCTGTCTGCGCTCTGGAGTGATTGGCAATGGCTGGCAATGTCTCCTTTTCCGCAGGCGTTGCCAGCGGTAGTTAAAGCGTCGTCCGCACGCACTTATCAGGGCGAAACGACTTGTGCGTTGCACATCGACCTGTGGATTTGTGTCGCTTGGGAGTGTCGTCAAGTCCAAAGTGTGGGGGTCAGTGGTCGCTTCGTCGCTGCCCCGGCTGATGAAGCACCACGTCGGCTTGTGTGAGGAGAGGCGCGCGCCAATGTGAGGTGAGAAGCGCAAAACACTTGAGCACCGCCCCACAGCGCGGCTCGCGTCGGGATAGTCTAAAACGTGGCCCGCCGGCAGAGGAGGGGGTGGCGAACAATATCCGGGTGCCGAGCAAAAAACCATCTTGCACCCTGAAAGTGCTTCTTTTCAATGTTGTTCAAAGCCTGCTTTGACGGAATCAGAGCGCGGCGAGAGAGAAAAATCCCTCCGCACCAACGTTCCCTATTTTTTCCTCCGAGCGGTCTGAAACCTAGGAGCGGCGGAGGTCAGAAAACGTCGCCAAAAAAAAGAATCGCTATTAAGACAGTCATGGAGTGATCAGCGCAGCAGCGGGTGGAACGGGTGGGTGACGGGGGAAAAAAGAAAGACTGAAGTTGTCGGCGGCGGGTTAAAAATGATTAAGCCAATTCACTCCAGGAGGCGATTAGAGCTCAATGAATGTCGTTGATCTCCAGCAGGGACACTATCGTGGGCCAGGAGGCAACCGTACCATTACACAATAAAAATAGCAAGAGCTTTTACCCATTTTTTCCCCATTCCCACTTTGAGGCCTTTCCTATGCAGACCACGAGAAGGAGCAAAGTAAATAAGGCCCGTATCAATTTGCCTGAACGCGTAACCCCCCCCCAATTTGCCTGAACGCGTACCCCCCCCCCCCCCCCCTCCCCATTAGCTTCTTGCAAATGTATCAGACAACGATAACTGACATGTCGGTGAAAACCGTAATGAATATGTGGGCGCACAAACACCAAAGCCGCCATATTCCTGTCCTCCAGGACGGGCGGTTACACTGCACTCTCCTCTTCCATGTTGCATCCATCCCCCCCTGAACCCTTCACCCCCCCCCCCCCCCCCTGATCTCGATAGACTGCTACACAGCGGTCACTCCACTCTGCTCCTCTAATGATTTACTGTTCCATCTCATCCCTGTATGTTCTCCTCCCGGTGTGCTCCTTTCACAGTCGTCCTCCCATCGAGCGCTGAGAGCACTCTTCAAGGCGCACGCTTCAAGGAACGTTGTTATTTACTATATTTAGTTTGTCGGAGGGAGCTCGCTTTTAATTTCGCACGCTGAATGGGAGCGCACTGGCAAGAGGGATGAGCATCCTTCTGCCATCAATAATCCAACAGTGCACTGGCAGTAACTGGTGTTTTGTTACTGTGCAAGCTTTGAGGTGATACTTTTTAGGCTTTTTAGGCTTAACGGATTTATACTGGGACATGCGCTCTCTCCTGGTCAGGCCTCAAAATGAGAAACCTGGGCTTGGGGGATGTTTTTGGGTTTTTTTTGCCAATGGCTGGGTGAAAACACGGTGCCCTAAACGAGGAGAACACAAATATGAACATGGCATGTAGACCTTAAAAAGAAGGCCAGATGCTTTTAAAGGCTGTTTGGGGACTTTTGATGCTGCATATTGTTTTCCTATCACCGGCGAGACGCACTCCTGTACTCAGATAACAGACAATTGTAATTGCTACGGAAATCAAAGTCTTTTTTAGAACTGTGACAAACAGAACAACTGTTTCCCACGAACCAATGAAAAGCAAGAAAGGCAGCTGTACCCTCGTTCATACGAAACGGACGCGGAGCAAAAAAAAAAAAAAAAAATCAAGCCACTGTAGAGCGTTAATCAAAGCAAATCTACACCCAGAGCATTTTGGGCACTTTTTTTTATGACAAGGGAGCAGCTCTTACATGAATGTCGTGTCGCATTTTCAACACAGCTGTTGCCTTTTGATAGCCAAAACGAGACTCTGACCCTCTCCTTTTGGGTGCCAAGCTAAATAATACATCACGACAGAGGTGCAGGGCTCCATTGTGCGCCGCGCTGAAAGAAAATATGACAGCTTCTCTCCAATACACCGTGGCGTCTATCTGGAGAGTGACACGTGGTGAAATATTTGCCCACCGCCAGCATCAAAGCTTCTCTATAAATACATGCACCAACACAACGCACACAACGACCCATATGCGAGGCAAACACACATGCTGCAGCCACGGGAGTGAGGGGAAATGGGAATATTTTTAAAACCACTGTCCCTTTGGGGAATCAGAGCAGGGATTTCATGTTGAAAGGGGAACTGAACGCACACATGTAAAAATAAAGGAAAAGCAGCAGACCACAAGGGGAAAACCTCTCAGATACTGGGCCATGACAACCAGTTTTTAATCTGCATGTTAAAACTCATCACAAATGTTCATTTGAGGGTGAGCGGCTCCGATGCGCCTACTAAATACCAGGAGGAGGTAGTCAGTGAATAAACAGCTTGTCAAAGCCTGATGAAAATCGGAGACGGTAAAGAACAAAAATCTTGGTTTAATTACTATCCCATTCCAAGCTGTACCCTGCACTCCATACACTTGCCAAGCAATTACTGAGCATCAGTATTTTAGCTCAATTCAATAAACTGACACACCGGGTAAGGGTTAGGATTTGGGATGACTCAGAATATGTGAAAAGTGGAAATTCAGTAATGAACACGATTGGAAACACACACATAAAATGATCAAATATGAGTTATTATTAAAAGTCTTTGATGGGGGGGGGGGAGCCTCTCACAGCTTGAACATGGAATTTGATTTGTAATTTGCAAAGAAAAGCTCTCTTTCATCATTCATACGATGCTTATCAACAAATGCAAACAAGGAGCGGTTTGCCATGAAATCAATAGGAGCCATAACCTTATTGAATACATGTTGTGCTTTGCGCCAGTGCTCAGCAAGAGGCCGAATCCATCACGGAACACTATCCCTCCGCCTTCCAACCAAACGTGTGCCCATTTCTCTCGTCATGAACAAGTGAGCAGTCGTCCAAATAATCTCCGTCACTGCTCCACACTCGAACGTGACAAGAGCCAGGGCCAGATTGCAATAGGCAATATGCAGTAGACTCCCAAAGCAGCCTCACTGGAAGAAACTTGAGGTAGAATTAGAGAGCTCCACAGTGACAGCAATCATGCCCCAGGTTTAGCATTTATATAAAAGCTGAAGTTTCGAAGCAGAAAATGCAAAAAGCTCTAAAGAAAAAGGGACACAGCAACTCAGATGAACAGCTCTTTGAAATCCAGGTCTCATGGGGCTACGACAGTTCGGGCCCATGACAACATCTGCACTGTGAAATGTAATTACTGGATAAACATATAAAATGAAAACGTGACAAGAGCCAGGGCCAGATTGCAATAGGCAATATGCAGTAGACTCCCAAAGCAGCCTCACTGGAAGAAACTTGAGGTAGAATTAGAGAGCTCCACAGTGACAGCAATCATGCCCCAGGTTTAGCATTTATATATTATAGATTAGCTGCTGGGCCGAGCCACAGTCTCGTTAATGATCAAACTGGCCACATTCATTTCAAGCGATCCATTTGACCGAGGCACATCAACAACCAGTGGGTGAGTGGAAAATGAGAGACTTGGACGATCAATACAGGACTATGGGATAGAGCAAAACATTTAAATTAAAATTTTAAAAAAATCAAATAAATGTGCCCCCCAGCCCATTGTTTTACACCTCTCTCCATAAGTGTCGATTGGTTGTTACTGCATATCACAAGAAAGCCAAAACGGTCGTGTGCCACAGATCACCCAGTTCACCTCCACAAACAAACAAACAAACAAACAAACAAGCAATTAAAATCAACCAGTGACCAACCGGGGGCGGATTTCAAGCAGTGTGAGGCGATTTGTTATTGTTGCCTCCAGCCAAACATGCCTTGGACAGTCTTGTCCCAAAGACACCACGGCATGCATTTCATTGTGCAGGGGACAGTTAAAAAAAAACAAAAAAAAACCCAAGTTCAATGGTCTCTCTATATTTCTTTCCTCTCCTGCATATGCGTGAATAATACATCAATATCTATATACTGTTTTCATAAAAATGGAAATATACATATGGGACACGACGGAATTTCTACTTGACATTTTTACACGCGATGGATCTAATGGGAAGAAGTGCAGTATGGTGGAGTGTTAAACTTACCAGTTTGCGGAGTGGGAATCCCCTTTACATCCTACTGCAGGTGTCGGTGCGCTGCGCTATCTCCAGCTCTGGAGCCAGATTCACTTCAGCGCTCGCCGGGACAGCCGGCTGACAGCCAGGAACGTGACCGGAATAATTTGCCTCGCGTTTTTTTTCTTCCCCCCCATACATATTACAGCGGGAGAAAGGAGCAGGAGGGGGAGGAAGAGGAGGATGGGGAGGAGGCTGCAGACGCGCAGCGCAGCGGAGAGCTGGTGCCCGCTCACGCGTCAGGAACCGCCGACATCATGGCGTTTTTGTTTTTTTGTTGTGTTTGTTTGTTTTACCTCTCACCACTTTTTACGCAGCGGACTTGTGCAGCATCCCACACGCGGACCGGCCAAACGCGACACGATGCGCTCAGCGCGCGCCGGAGCTCAGCGGCATCAGCCCCTCCTCCTCCTCCTCCTCCTCCTCCATCCCAGCGACCAACGCGGGGATCTGCATGGCGGAGGGAGGGGGGTGAAGAGGAGGGGGGGGGGGGGGGGGGGGGGGGGGGGGGGGGGGGGGGGGGGGGGGGTTGATGATGGGGTGGTTTGGATGGAGAGGGGCTTTGTTGGAAAGGAGGAGGAGACAGGGATGCGGGGAGAGAGGCGTGGGTGTGTGTGTGTGTGTGTGTGTGTGTGCACGCGCGCGACCAGCCTCTCACAAGGACGACCTGAGATTCCTCAAGGGTGAACGCTCCTCTGTAGTGATTCAAGGAGATTTCCCTAAACCTGTGCCGCGCCCCCCCCCCACCCCCTCCTCCCCTCCCCCTACCCTCTGCCTCCTTTTCCTCAAAACCTATTATGGCACTTCACCTGATCTGCCTCCCAAAGTAAAAAGATTGGAATGCGGCCCGAGTTGATAATATCAGTTTTCTCTCCCCGCTCAGCCGCACCCCGAGGCACTGTGCTGTGACTGCCCTGCTCTGTGTCGAGACTCTCAAAAATGTCCACGCGGGGACTTCATCAACCGGGCGGAGGGTGGACCGCGTTAAGATGTCTGCGTTGTAAGATTCCTGAGGGCTCGAGGCCAAACGTCAACTGGGGCGATCCCCTCGTCGGGAGAGGGCGTCCCCGGATCAAGGTCACTGACTCAAGTGTGCGACCTTGGGCACGCGATAAATACTCGATGGTGCGTTGAATTGGGGGAAAATGGCCCCGTGAACCCGTTACACCTGCATCTGAAAATATGGTTTGATATCGGTCACTCCGTCAACCCACATTACCCTTCCCCCTAACCCGATTTCATAAATAACTCCTCTGTAAGGCCACCTTTCTCGCTCTCTCCGCGCCGCACCCTGGGGTTGCCCTGAGAGCCCGCCGTCACCCTATTTTGACAAACACAGCGCATTGCCCTGGCTACCAAGCTGAATCCCTCGTGAGAACAGTCACCAACGCAAAGCTAGCCAGAGATTAGAAGCATCTGCCAAACTCCCACACAAACCATATGTCTGTGACATTCAGCGGAGGAAAAATATGGGGGAAAACATCTAAACATGCACAGAATACTCGAAAGCACACGAAAACATACACAGGGACATCATCTCCACGGACAAGGGGCTCATAGTGAGATATTGGGCATGCACGTGCTGAAACACACGCGACAGTCATAAGGTCAACATGTGCGTATGCGTCGAGACATAATGAGAGAAACATTCTAAATGCCAAGCCCACATCTGTGTAACATAAAGGAAAATAATATGTCCTCATCCGTCATCATTTTCAGCGCACTCCACCCGTTTATCCTAAATACCGTAGTGCTGCCTGGTGTGCTCCATCAACTAAAAATACTTTACGGATAATCCATATTCCCAATAACGCCATACAGGGAGGCAAGGAGCGTGGACTTGCGGCAGTGGGATAAGTAGCAGCAACTGCAGTAGAGCATGGGTTTCTCCATTGGGTAAAACAGAAAACGCAGCATGTGACCGAGTCTATGGAGAATTGCCGAACACACAGCTATCTGGGCTCAGTAGCGCTGGAAACAACCCAGGTTGTCCTCAGTGATCTAATTATCCACGGGAAAGAGAAAAGCACACCACCAAAGCATATTTGTCTTCAGTCTGCAAAGCAAAAACGGAAACAATGGTGGTCAGGGGTGTCACCCTTTTATGTTGAGGCGAATGCATTGGCGGGTGGTCACAGTTTCAGTACAATGGAGAAATGACACTTGTATTGGTGTGAAGTCACACACTGACCTGTGTAGCCTTTGCGTGGCGGGTTGCTGAGCGCATGCGTGTGTGCTGTCTGACAGCAGGCCCGGCGGTGAGGGGGCCTCGCCTCCGTCGGTGCGGGTCAGCATCAAAGAACCCGTGGCAAACCTGGACACAGGTCAAGACCTGAGGCTCGGGCTGGCGCCGGCCCCGCGGACCGCCACACGATTGGTCCCGCCTGTGCTTCTCTCCGAAGGCAAGTCCGATAATGCAAAACCAAATGAGGTCAGTCGTTATTTTATTCACAAAGTGGGGAAATATTAACAGGTAGAAAAGAACATGACACCGTCGTGCTGAGAGCGCGGTGGGGCCGTGTTGTTGAGATACACGACAACCTGAACCGCGAATCAAGCGCCACACCAGTCCAATGCGACATTTGCAGTAACAGCCACGGTGCTCGTCATGGAAATAAAAAAAAAGTTTTGGTTGTAAAACCAATATAATTCTATTCATAGCATTCCAGTAAAGAATTAATCCCATGTTTGTATCGCCTCCAATTAAGTTCAGCCTCATTGTTTTGAGTTAAACTTTAAAGAACTCATTACAGCCCCCTGGAGCCAAGGAACCACAGTTCTAACAGCCCCGCAGAAACGAGCCTATTTGCGAAACAAACTTTATATCTATACATATATATATATATATATATATATATATATATATATAAGCTCTGATTTATGGCAGGTTGTGCCCTTGAATCGAGCAGAAACATGCTGTGGAAACATCCTTTCCCGACATTGACAGATAAACCTTGGGGTTTGAGGGAGACAAAGATGACCAATAAAGAGAGCTGGAGGGAGGGAGGGAGAGAGGGAGAGAGGGAGAGAGGGAGAGGGAGAGAGAAGGAAGCACAGAGAGAGCAGGGAAAGACAAAAGACAAGACATTAGCTGTTAGAGAATAGTCCAGCCAATTACAACCCTGCATTATGAATGAAGTGAAACAAATTTACCCTTTAAAGAAGGGTACGCCGGGCAGCTCACTAAATGCCACCTCTGAAGTGTATGCACGACAGTGTGCCTTCCCCTCTCATTAGTGCACCCAGGAAGTAGCCCCGGACGTGCACAGTGGTGGGCACAATCACCTTTAGCTGGTATTTGGTCGTAACTGTAAACTATAATTTCCGGGATGCTGCACGCCCTCTCTCAAGTCCGCTGGCTGCTGCTGTTCAAATAAGTCTAATGGGCTGTGAAATTAGTGTTATCTCTACACACAATATGGCTGCGGACCAATTCTGGACTATCGAGTCTGCCTAAAGGCCCAGGGATGGAAAATAAAAAGTATTTTCACCCCAGATCACAAACAGCGCGTCCATTACGGGGGGGGGTGGGGGGGCGGTGGTGTGGGGAAAAAAACAAAACATCCAGACCTCCCATTTACATATCCACGCTTCAGCCAGGACAGCGCACGTTTGCCAGCACGCGTAGGATCCATTTGATTGGATATTTCCAGGTGTCGCGGCTGCACAGCCGCGCGCTCACCGGGCACTCACGCGGCCAAGCGGGGTCAGGACATTTCGGGTTTGACTGAACCGCAGCGGGGACTGCGTGATGGGCGGAAGAGGATGGAGGACAAGAGGCGACCCGTCCCTTGGACCTCCCGCCCAACAGCACAGCTTCCTCTCCCCGACCCCTGCCTGTGTGGTCTCCCCTCCCCGCCCCCCCCACCCCCCCGCCCCGCCCACCCCGTCTCCCGCCTGGCTCTCCCGTTCCTCATCGACATGTGCGAGCCTGCCACTTTCCTCCCTCTCCCCGCCTCAGCGACAGCAGGCGGCCCTGCTGCCCCACCCGCGCGCATCAACTCCCTAAAGGCTCGTGGGTCATCATTGTCAGACGTTTCCAAATGAACCGCCGCCACCGCAAACCCGGTGCCTGTCCTTTCTTTCCTTCTTTATTTATTTTTAATTTTTTTTACACCAGAGCCTTAGGGCGCTCCTTGTTTCCCGGTGAAGATGGAGCCCCGGAGCCCGCTAATCCAAAGTGATACACTTCACCGACAGCTTCCGTGCATCCATCTACAGGGACCGGCAGGGAATAATCCTCCGTCTCCCCTTGCGCTCTTCTTCCGTCTTCACTAAATGGCAATTCATCTGCGTAACCGTCGTCCCCCCATCCGTGTTTTAAAGTTTAGGTTGTTGTAAAGTGCCACAACTCTGTCAAGGGGAGCCCGACTTTGGATGTGGAAATGACGCTTAATCAATTACGCAATTACTTAAGGAAGTTCGGGAGCGGAGACCGGAGAAGTCATTCGGGTAATGGTCCTCAGGGCCATCAGAGCCCACCCACCCCTCGAGGGGACGGATAGCTCCACGGCGGAGAGTGTGCCTTCAAAGCCATTACCGCAAAGTTGAGCAGACCGAAAAAGGGGGGCGCCGACTTTATTTCTCCAGAATCAAAGCCGTAACGTGAGATATAAGCTGCGGCGGACATTTCACTGACAGAAACTGCGGCTCAGGCCGTGGGCCAAGTGGGGGGGTCAGAGGTCAACGGCCCGCGCCATTTCTGATTCGAGCAGGAAGGTAACCTCTGTGAAATATACAATACCATAAATGTGAACGAGATTTACAGCCATGCCACCGGCCCTGTGAGACCACGCGCTAGCATTTCCCCACACACTCGGTATACGCGAACCAGATTCAAGCGTTGTTCAACTGCTCGAGATTGCGTCTACGAGAGTGTCTTTTCCGACAAGCTTTGCGAACATTTAATATTTGTCTCTGATTCATACGGCAGCCATATGGGAATTTAACATCACAGGGTAAAGTGCCACGGAGACGAGCCGCAGATATCCACCGTGCCACAGCAGGATATATTTAGGTGCTGCGCAAGTTCTGACGAGCAGGAACTGCCTTACAGGATCCTTTCCTGTTGCCACTTCGAGTAGCTCACCATTTCCACCACTCACGGCTTCCAAGTCAGCTGCAAAATGACAGATTACAAATTACAGTATTTGGAAGCGGACTGCTGGAGGATAGAAAGAGTGAAGGCGAGTGACATAAGCCGGGGGGGAGAGGGAGTGACGTATGGGGAGAGCCGAGAATAAAAACATCTGGGGGCCCATCAGTAGTTTAGGCATAAACTGAAATGGGGCCGAGACCGCTGAATGACAGTAAGGAGAGATGAGAAATGGCATATGCTAATTTAGGCTTACGTGCCCCCAGACGTCCCGCGAGAGGCTTTTAATAAGGCTGAGGCATTGTGACACTCAGGTGGCCCGCGCGCATCACTGCCATAATGAAGAGAATATGCTAATAGCTGACTCATCAGCTGGAGGACGAGAATTAAAGGATGCAGACAACACCTTCGCTGCTTGGCGGTGGAAACGGACGAGAGGGGAAAACACAATGAGGGAGAGGCAAAGACTGAGAGGGGGGGGGGGGGGGGGGTGAGTGACGCCTGACACCAGCCTGAGAAGTTGTTCCACGCAAAATCTCACAAACTCGACACAGTGAATGGACAACTAATGCCTCGCCGACCTTCGGTTGACTTTGGACGGCGCTCTTTAGAGCTTGAGAAATGTTTTGAACCCGCGTGGTGTCAAATCACCGATTAAAAAAGAGGAAGGATAAACTTATTAAAAGAAGTGAGCCGAGACGGCATGATGGGCAGCGCTCATTTTGAACGCAAAGCGCTTCTGTGTGCAAGAGCTCCGTGGGTCCAGGACCGCGGCGCGCAGATCAATAGAGTGACTAAAAGCTTAAACCGGCGCAACTTTGATTGCTGCCGATTGCCCCGTCGACACTCTCCCACTCCAGGGGATGAAATGGAAAAACCACGGGGTCAAAGCATCGGGAGGGAGTTTGCTGTGGACAGCACACGCCAGCTTTACGGTACTCCTGCAGCTCTCCCACACAAAAGCGCGTATGGACGCGCACACATGCACCTCGACAGGACCCACGCGCGGACGGCTTCGGTGCGAGGTTCCTTGACGAGCGCAGTGTGCGCGCAAGTGACACGGATCATATGCTAATAGGGCTGAGGGGGTAAAAGTGAGATTGAGCACATTTCGAGCATGTTTCATCGCTATAGCAACAGCCTTTGTGCTTGCAGAGAGGGAAGTGGGTGGCAGGAGAGAGAGAGAGAGAGAGAGAGAGAGAGAGAGAGAGAGAGAGAGAGAGAGAGAGAGAGAAAATAAAAATAAAAAAAAGGAGCAAGAGAGAGAAGAGTGACAGAGAGAGAGGAGAGAGAGAGACGTTGGCTCACTCCTCGCTCTCGGTTATACCAATCCAGCTCTCTGCCAACCCGAGGGCCCCGAGGCTCTAAACAGTCAAGGTCACGGGGGAGGAAAAGCGAACGACTCCTGAGCGCCTTTCCGCACACTCTGCATCAGAGAGGCAAAGGAAAACAGAGAAAGAGAGCAGTTCAGGCTCACACAGACAGAGGGCGCCACCACTGTACTCGGGGCATGCTCCCGATTGTCCTTCACAAGACCCACTACTTCGCCAGCAGAAGGCTCACAGAGGCTCAGGGATGCCCTTGAAGGGTGAGGGATAATGAAAAAGAGAACGAGAGCGAGAGAGAGAGAGAGAGAGAGAGAGAGAGAGAGAGAGAGAGAGAGAGAGAGAGAGAGAGAGGGAGGAAGGGAGGGGGGAGGGGAGGGGGGGGTTAATCCTTAATACACTTGGATTCATTTGGAGGGGGGTATCTTGCAAGCTTTTCAGAGGAACACCAGAAGCCAATATCCATCCTTTCATGTTTAAAAAAACGTCAGAAACCCCCCCAAAAAAAACGTGTTTCTCACGCAAAGACTCGTCATGTCCCAACCTGAGAGTTAGAGCACGACGCCGGCGCCGTAGCTTTACGGCGAGAATGACAGTGAAATTGATGGAGCTGGGCGGTGCGCACGAACGCAGCGAGGCGGGCCCCGAGTGAGGCAACATATTTCCTTCGAATTCGGTGGTATCCAGCATTCAAGCGCACATTAGCGTCAGTCTGCGCAAGGGCAACACAAAATCACAGGGTGTGCCTGCCTGTGTGTTTTTTGAGAGAGAGAGAGAGAGAGAGAGAGAGAGAGCCCTCAGGAGCCTAAGACATAGAGCAAATATCAAATTGGATAAGGTTATTAAGGATCCCCTTGTCTCATAAAGACTTTAAGTCTCCAGTCAATCTCTTACATATAAGCCCCCCACCCCGCACGCAGACGCGCACCGACACACACCCGCACTGTCCTCATGTGTCCTTTAAAGGCTTTTGGTGCCTTGTGTAAAGCTGACTGGCTACGGCTGGTGAAATCAGCGGCGCCGGCTATTTTTAGCAGACGACTGGTGATGAAAAACGCACGTCACCCACACACGCAGCCGCTCGAACGAGCGGGCGGAGGGTAAACCAGGTGTCAGAGGGTTCGAAACGTATGCATGGATTGGAGGGGGGGCGGTGGGGCGGTGGGGGTATATTGTGTTTGAAAACCGCGTCTGCCTAAAGCAGCAAAGAATCAAAGTGTGGGAAGTTCATCGGCTGATCGGGTCATGGACAGTTCATTGCATTCAAGCGCGGGCTGCTGAATGACGAAGCTCCGGAGCTTCAGATCCAGCAGCAGTAACGGTCACTGAGAGACAGCGGCGGGCTGGCGCCTTGTTCCAAGTTTAGTTTGCTTGAGCCCAAAACACCTGTCTGACTGAATGAATTAAGCATTCAGTTGACCATGGTCCATTTCCAGCGGCCTATGCGTCACGTGGCCTAAAGTACGTCGACTGTAGGCGTACCTCGGCGCGCTCCAGGTCTGAGGTCGTTCTTTTGGACGTTTCACGTTACTGCAAGCCGTTAACGAGGGCAAGTGTGGATGATCTTTGTTTCGATTAAGAATGGATCAGATTGGGCAAAACGCGCATGCCTGGCTTCAAAAGAATCATGCATTTTGAATCAAATCACTGAAAATCCCCCAAAAGTATAGTAGATGGAAAAATGAATATTAGTACCCAACACAGCACTCTGACAAACAGTCACCCTAGCGTAACACATGCTTTTAAATTAGAAATTGGATATCATCTACAGAAATCAATTATTTATGGTCAACTATTTTACTTTTACCAAGCGAAAGACAGAGCAGTGGGTCAAATGCGTGAAAAGCCTGCCAGAATCTAAGCTAACTGTTCAAAGCTACAGTTCGAAAAATAGTCGATCGCCTCCCTTGACCCTCATCAACATTGCAAACCTGACCTGAACTCAAATAGAAAAACGAATGAGGCGAGGTTCGTATAGCTCAGCGCCACTGCCTCTTCGTTCATCACCGAAGCCATCGGAAGCCTTTCCCCATCGTCCTCCCTTTACGCGACATACTCTGGTCCACCACACGTTCTTTGAGAAAGCCGCCACAGAGCTTGCCAACGTCAGTCGACAGCATGATAAGGTGCCCGAGATACCTTTTGGGAAAAATGAAGTCGGGTAGACTAAAAGCGATAAGGTGCCGAACACCGCTTGAGGCCTGACGATGTGCGATGAAGTGGATCTCAGCGTGTCTCCCACCAGGGGAAATCAACAGAGGGCAGAGAGCGCGAGGGGGGGAAAAAAAAAACGAGGCAGAGAGAGCAGTCGTGGCCAACAAGCAGAAAATCCTCTCATTAATAAAATCTGCTGATGAAATTAGAACATGTAGATCACGCACGCACGCACACATAAACAAGCAGTCATACACTACAAAGTAGACAGTTCCTTATCGTCTCCACTGACCCACACGAAATGATGCCGTGAATTTCCATGACTGGAAATAGTCCATTCGTATCATATCAAGACAGAGAATCACATTATTTAAATCAATCCAACAACAGTATCTCCCCGTGTCTTCAAAATAGAGCTGAGTCCATGCCGTAGATAGTAATAGCCAAAAAGACTTTGAATTTACTCAAACATTTGCTTTATTAGAAATGCTTATTGAAATATTCCGTAACACGAGAGAGACTAAAGAGTTTGTACCACACAAAAACACACTTCCATCTTCAATTACGTATAAAAATACATTTTAAAATAGCACCTTTTTCTCTGGCAGGTAAACATGCAGTCATGGTCAGATACACAACGTCCCCGAAAAATAAAACCATTATGTACAAAACATTGGAAGAGTGTTGTGCTGGATTCTTCATATTTAATACAAATGATAAAAAAATGCATCCAACGTGAATACCCAATCTTTTGTTATTATTGTTTGGCGAAAGGACAAGAGTTGTTTTTTGGCATTTGGGATAATGGAGGCAAGGGTTTGTGCATTGAAAAAACATCAGATGACATTGAGCATTTTTAAAGGCACTGGACTCCATTTGCATATAATAATTTCAGCCGTCACTTAAAAAAAATATATATAATAATAATAAAATGGTGTGTTTCATCCTGATTGATTCACTTTTGGGTTCTGATCCAATTCTGGCTAAATCCCCCCCCCCCCGTGTGTGACGAGGAACGTCACAGGAGATTACCACAGGAGGAAAGCCTAAAAATACGCCACTGCACCGCAGGAAAGAATTTCAGAACTCACAACTCAGCCTCATTATCTACTAAGTAAAATATATACATATATATTTTTGTATTTGTAAGCACCTGTTTGATGAGTTCATAAGGGGGGTAGTTTGTGACGTCTTCAAAAAAAAAAAAAGCGCCCCGTTTGATGGGCTTCGTTCAGCGTCGCACGGGCGTCTACTCGTGTTGTTCTACGCTAACGCAGCTTTCATGGGTCCCGTTGTCATTAGGACTTTCGAGTTTCTTTTTTTCCCTTTCCGACACATTGCAATTCAGGCAACGGCTACGGGCATCATGATTAGAAAGGCAGCCGCACGGCTGAGACACAGCCAGTTGAATGCCAATCAGCAGTATCGGTCGGCTGTAATAGAGGTCTGTTTTTTTTTTGTTTTTTTTTTAATAGTGATTGTTGAAGGCAACAAGAAGCACAGAAGTAGAAACTGGCCTGGATTGTTTTGGCCGGTGCTGACGACTCAAATCACGAGGGCTTGGCGGAACACACGGGTAAACTCCATGAGCCGGAAATAAATCCGAACAACAAAAAGCCAGGGTTTTGCAATTTTCTTCCAAGGTAACATCTTTGGCATAATTGAAACGTAGAGCACGGAAGCTATTTTTTTGTTTTGTTTTGTTTTCCCCGAGGCTATTCATCTGCTGTAAACAGATTCCCTTTTAAAAAGTAGGAAATGTCTACGTTTTCACTAATGACACACTGATTATCTGGGAAATAAAAGGCTTCCTGTGAACAACCATAATGACCGAACAACACTGCGAACTGCAGCCTGAAGAATCGTCATAGAGGGCTTGAAACATCATGAGCTTGACCAAGCAGGCATTTACTTAAGAGGACATGCGTAAGGCAAATCGGTCGATTTGTCCCCTCCACGTCAAGATCTGGAACAAGAAACGGATAAAAGCACCGAAGTACCTCGGTGCTTTGGCAAGGACTGAACCGAAAAACACCCTTCTTCAGCGGGCAAGTACGAAACATTTTCTTTTGCAACCCTAATTGTGACCGAACAACACTGCGAACTGCAGCCTGAAGAATCGTCATAGAGGGCTTGAAACATCATGAGCTTGACCAAGCAGGCATTTACTTAAGAGGACATGCGTAAGGCGAATCGGTCGATTTGTCCCCTCCACGTCAAGATCTGGAACAAGAAACGGATAAAAGCACCGAAGTACCTCGGTGCTTTGGCAAGGACTGAACCGAAAAACACCCGTCTTCAGCGGGCAAGTACGAAACATTTTCTTTTGCAACCCTAATTGTTTTTTTCTAACCCAAAAGCTGAAAAAAAAAAAAAAAAAAAAAAAAAAAAGAAAAAAAAAAAAAAAAAACTTTAATTCATTTTTTTGGGAACATAAACCACGGAGGCACTCGGGCAGGCCCTCTCAAGCCAGGAGATGGTCGGTTTGGGATAAAAGAATCAATAAATAAACAAAACAGAAATCATGACCTTAAGACAAAATGATGATCTATAGAAGACATATAAAGCTATATAAACATTCCTCTGGCTGAACAAGTTTTGGCCACAATCATCGCGCTGTCTTCAGGGGATGAGGACCTGCACAACACATCACGTGTTAGAGCGCATTGCAATCCAACACCTCGATTTAAATAAAGTGGCGTGCGCGTGTACCTTCAGCTTCCCTCCGGCAGGCCTCTTCACAGTCCTCCAGCTGGAGGAAGCGGTTGTCGTTTCCTTCACAGCCGCTGTAGATGAAGGGCCTGCAGGCCAGGACCTGAGGGTTAAAGTACCAGCGCAGAGTGTACCGTCCACAGCTCCCCTCCTCCATGGGCTGCGTGCACAGGTCTGCGGGAGCTGCACAACACGCACGCACGTGCGCGCGCGCGCACAAACACACAAACATGAAGAGGGTGCACAGAAGACACAAAGATGCATGCACGAGGGCAGGGGAAAAAAAAGAAGAAGAAGAAGAAAAAGAAAAAAAAAAAAAAAAGGAGCAGAAGCAGTGGAGCCACACGTAGCAAATGGGAACCCAAGGCAAGCACTCGCAACTCATAACCGCAACAATCCACACGGCATCACCGGCAACCGGTTTCTCTCGGCAATTCGACTTATCTTAAAATGCAAAGGACGAGAAAGAGAGGAAGACATACAGTATACTGTGCACTACTTTCAATTGTTCCGAGGGCATATCTCGAATGCCTTCAAATCAACAGAAGAGCAGCCAAAAAGCCCGGGTTACACACAAGGGAGGGCCAGGCAGCGGGCGGGCAGGATGAACCGCCGCGAAATCAAAGGCGACAGCGTGCGAGCAGTTGGTTTTTTTTTTGGTTTACCTTCCCCTGCGACTCTCCTCTTGGACCTGACTGATTTGGACTTTATGACTGCTTTCTGACCACCGACTGCTGCTGCTGCTGCTTTCTTATTGCCAGCACTGCCTGATTTGTTTGGCTCAACTTTGACCGTTTTGTCCGATTCCCGTTTCACAGCCTCACCTGTGCGAACACACGCACGCACACACGCACACACGCACACACACACACACACACACACACACACACACACACCAGCAAATAGTATCAACACATTCAGTTGAAACAGACAACATAGACAGAGAGAGAGAGAGAGAGAAAAAAAAGAAAAGACATAAGGGCATAAAAAGGGCAACACATTCTCTCGCGTGTCACGGATTGAGCGCACCCGTGAACCACTCACACTGTGACACTAGCTCTTCCGGCACAAATTGGATCAGGGGCTGATTGAATAAACCTAATAAATTGGAATGCGCCGTCTCCTGTTTACCGCATGGCGGAATGTCAATTAAGTAGGCTAACGTAAGGACCTTATTTAGGTAGGAGGGACATCCTGCTCGTTCAAAACCTTTTCCTTATCCTCGTCTTTGGGTGTTTTGTTTTTTTTGTTTTTTTTTAACCCACCTATTTCTGGCACTTTTCAGACCAACTAAGTCCAACACTTTGAATCCCTTCTAGAGGAGAAGTGAAATGGACTACCGTTAACTGCCGTTAACTGCCGTTAACCCCCACCCCACCCTTTGCGCAAAACATTTCTAAGACCCTGGCCGCCTTAGACAGTGCTCAGCGGGAACAGAATGGGCCACTTTGCGGCATGATGGCATTGGACACGCTATAAAACACACGGTACCGTCGCTCTGGTTGCCAGTGGGTGTGAAGTAGAGCAGCTCGTCCATGGGGTCGTCGTAGGCCTCGATGGAGTAGACGTGCTCGTAGTCGGGGTCGTTGGTATTCACCACCACGCGCAGCTCGCGGCCTGAAAGAAGACACGCCGCGCACGGGTCAGTGATCCTTCGCCTCCACGCTGCCAACCTTCAAGCTTTCGGATGAAGAGGAGGCGCGCCATTTCAGCGCAGACGGAGGCAGCCTGTTAGTACAGGCGCAGCGCAGTCCTCCAGTACACCGCCACGTCGGTGTTTGCGTGGGTGTGACTCGAGATATGGACTATGGAAGACAACAGTCAAGACACGCGAGACAAAAATGGAGTACTCTTGTTTCCTCGAAGAGAAAAAAAAACACCCAGTGTTCAGAGGTCCCCAGACGTAAACCCCACCAGCGTCTTCCTGTTTGTCAGAGACGTGCAGACAGACAGACCGGGTCCACACACTCACCCTCCTCCTCCTCACCCTTCAGGGCCAGTTGTTGCTCTGCTGCAGGCCGACCCCTGAGCGTGGGCTGGGACCGAGGGTCCGGGCCTGAACCTGAGAGGGCCAGAGAGGACAGGGAGGAGTGAACAGGGACACCGAGAGAGGGGCAGACACAGGCCAGGTTTAGTGTTACACCGGGGGAGAGGGGGGGGGGGTCGGAAAGGAAAATACGGTGTGATGTTAAATGAAAAGGAAAGACAGGACATTCTGAGAGTAAAAACCCGAGAGAGACACACGCCCGCAAAAGTCCCAAATGCGACACAAAAACCATTCCCCCCCCCCGTTCCAACATTGAGACACATATACCCGCTAGAAGGAATTTTTGCAAGGTGGGTCAACATATGGTAACCTTCCAAAAACGGGTCCTTCGAGGACTCAAGTTGCAGCTATGGACTTGTGTCCCGCTCACGAGCACAAGACCGCAGACCCAAAGCATTGTCGAGCTTCTCATTAGGCAACGCACTACTATTACCTGGGTAACGACAGACATAATTAAGCATAGGTGAACCGGTGGTTTCGTCACATCCCCCGCAATCTTTCCCGCGCCACTCCAACCGTATGCTTTCGCAGCTCTGATGCGACCTTGCATTGATTTACAGGTTCGGCAACGTTCGACCACTTTAGCCAACATTCATTTGAGTGTCGCTATGGTGACAACACAGAATCAGTGGTGTACAGTATGCTGAGGGGCAATGTCCCATCTTTAGTCCGAGTATGGCTTGGAGGCAACTATGATCTAAAGAGTTATTTGAAACAGAGCTGTCATAAAATGGTGTCTAAATACGTGTAAATCAGTATAATAAGTCCGCTGTCAACAAACCCATACACGGTGGCACAAATTCAAAAAAACGCATTGAGATTCTTCAGGATTTATCTGAAGACGCCGCTGGGTGATAAGTGGAATTCTTACTGTGCGTGTGTGCGCGTGCGCGTGTGCGGTGCCGTTCTAGGGGAACACACGTGAACACACAAAGAATGAATTTCCCTAATTGTTTTCATCTGCACTTGTGCGTTTGATTGATCGGAAAACACATTTGCTTAACGAGGCCGCACGCACCCCGTCTTCGGACGACTTGTGATCAAGGAGAACAAACGTGCGCTTGCTTGATTGTCTTTGCGTGCGTGCGCGTTGTTGGCGAACACAGTCGCTAAACGAGGGCAAATGCACCCCATCGCTGGAAAATGTATAATGAATGCGAGTGAGCGCTCTCGCTACAGACTCCGCAGCGGCCACATATGGCACAGTGTACCGCTGTGACTCATGCTCAGTCACAGTCCTTCTGGCCCCCCCCCCCCCCCCCCCCCCCCCCCCCATGCTCAGTCACAGTCCTTCTGGCCCCCCCCCCCCCGCTGCAGTCCGGCTCACTCACCTCCGCACGCTGAGGATCAGACAGATGGACGGGAAGGAAGCGGAGAGAGAGAGAGAGAGAATATTAAAGGTCAGTTTATGCATTCAGGTCATTAGTTGTAGGTTTCTGTTCGTCTTTTTTCGTTTCATTTTCTTTTTTCTTCTTCCATACGACACTTTCATAGAGTTGAGTCGAGGGCGTGACTCATGCGTTTTTGATTACATCTGAAGCCTCAACTCGGGGACGACGCTGGAACAAAAAACAGTCCTGGCTGCAGTCGAAGACTCACCACAGTGCTGACTCATCTCCGTGCGGACGTAATCTCTGACCTCATGCTCCTGCGCTCGGCACAAACAGGGAAACAAGACAAAGGCCACTTACAAAACACAACCCCCAAGATCAACTCTGTAGGCGTGCGCGCGCCGTTGCCGGCGCCTTTGTGCCCCGCGGTATGGCTCAGACACTGACCGTCATGCCTGGCTCTCCTCTTTCTCCTTTGGTTCCATCTGGGCCCATCTCCCCCTGCAACATGGACAGGTATCAGGACACGTGCGACCCCCCGCAGCGAGGCCCGCGGCACGTTCATTCACCAGAGCGAGACCAGAAGTAGCACAAGAACTGAAGCGCAAAGTCAAAGTGAAAGGTTCAAGCAGCAATGGCCAATTGTACAGGTCCCTTAAAAAATATATTTATTGGTTATTATGTTTGTTGTGGCAGTTTTAATGTTCTGTGTCCTTCATCAAATTCTAGTCGCTTTGATGCGGTGGGGGCTGTCACTTCATTTTACGGCAAACGTAGCCGCCAAAGTGACAGAGTCTGTCGGTGAGCGGTTTGGGAGTCCGCATTCAGCACATTGTGAAACGTGAAAGACTGACAGTGTCATGTGTTGCTGTGCGAGGAAACGGACTCGTAGACAGAAGGGGCCCGGCGTGACACGAACCTGCTCTCCTCTCTCCCCCGGGATACCTGGGATGCCGCGCGGACCCACCATGGCGGGACCGATTGGCCCTCGCTCTCCCTGACGCACAAGCAAAGCAAGATCACAAGTTAATGAAAAAGAAAAAAAAAAAGACAGTAGTAGAAGACTATAAAGGGTTTTCACACAATAATGGTCCATGCACACATGTGACGTTCGCTCTCGCGGTTTCGTCTTTGTCCTCCCTGAATCCGAGTCCTGCCTTATTTTTGGATGCGCGACACAAATTTCGACTCACGCGCGCAATATCCACCATCTAGAGGATTATGTACAGAGAGCACATCCAGCGCACGCATTCCCTTGCAAACCCCGGAAAGAGAAAATGTTTACACAGCCCGTACAAGGATTATTCGCCGCATTTGACATTTTTCTTCATTCCCTTGCACGGTATTCCTAGTATCATTATATATGGCTTATAGATTGTGAATTGTCGGAGTTCGTCGTTTATTTCATTCCATCTCGCTGTTAACGAAAAGCAGAGGCTCAGATTGCTTTCCAAACTGCGCCGAGCAAAATTGAGGGTTTTAATAAAATAACAGAACGAGGTTGAGCGAAATGCCTGACGGATAGTAAGGTTAATAAGGTCCCGCCCCCTGTCATCGACGTGATTTACTTGATGATAAAACGGACTAGCCAGTGAGTAGGCCTTCAGGACGGCCAGTGGGGTGAAGAAACATGACGAGTACAAACTATGAAGACATACTAACCGGTTATGTTCTATTTATATGGTCGGTCTTGAGATAACACTTTTTATGTCCAAAATGTCAAAACCAAAGCCTCAGCTTTGTTGCAACCGTACCGCTCAGACACCTCTGCGATTTTGCGCGCTCACTTCCTGACATGATTCATACTTTTGTCTTTACTTGCTTCTCTTAAGCTACAGTTATCTTTGATAGATCGTCATCAAATCCCCGCGCAGTCATGGCCGACCGTGGCTGAACCCATTTGCTGATGTAACAAGCAATTATTAAAATGCCACCTTATCCTATTTAAGCTTTCAGATAGATAATACACAATCACAGTGTTGCATAAGCCACCGTCCACAACGAAAAGCCATATCGTCACCTTCTGTCCCTGGAGGCCCTCAGGGCCGTTAGCACCAGCCGGCCCTTGAGTGCCAGTCAGGCCAGGGGACCCGTCCACTCCCCTGGGACCAGGAGGGCCAGGCACACCGGGAGCGCCCTACGTGAAGCACAGATTCAAGATTCAAACATTTATTGTCAAATATACATTAGATGTACATTAAGGAGAATAAGGGTAGAAATAAGAATAAAAAAAAAAAATACTGTTCGAAAAGCAAATTATATACAGGGCAAAAAACAGCAAACAGTGCAAAACGTAAAATCCGAAAAGAGTTAATTGTGTGTCTACAGGTTTCCTGTGGTTGTGAGGATGTGTGTCGGTGTGCTTCTAAAAGCACATAAGGAATATGAGATCAGATACGGAGCACGTTCCGATTATTACGAAGCTACTCACCCTTTCACCTTTCTCTCCTTGAGTTCCTTTGGGTCCTGCCAGCCCATCAAAACCACGGTCCCCCTGTGCAGCAGCAAAAGAAAGACAGTTAAAGTTCACGTTGAGAGACAATTATTGGACAAATACAATTGCTACAATACCGTTTATACCTTGGGGCCCACGAGCCCTTCTTTTCCAGTTGTACCAGGGGCCCCAGAAGGTCCAAGCTCTCCCTGGAAACCACAGAGCAAAGATCTGGTGACGACCGATCTTGAGAATCACAACATATTATGCCATTTTGTTTTTTATTTACAGGTTATGAGTCATACCTGTTCACCTTTTCTTCCTGGAAGGCCAGATCGTCCGTGAGTACCACCATCCCCCTGAACATACAATATATCCAATATATGACTCATACACACTCATTAGTTGTAATCATATTTTGAACTTGAATGAATTAAACCAGTGTCGTATGAATAATTAACAAGCCTCACATACCAGCAGTTATTACTGAGAAATAACGTAGCTTCCGTTTGTTTGTTCAATATTGCAAAATAGCAAAAACCTCACAATGGGAAATCATCACATCACTCATCTTCACCCCCCCCCCATCATAGCCTTTTCTTCTCCACCTCCTCCAACCGTATACCATTTCTGTCTCGATCTCACCTTGTCTCCTTTGGGTCCATCTCCACCACAGGTCCCCTTGAATCCTCGGTCCCCCTGAAAACACACGAGTTGATCACTGGCAGGGATACGCACCGACAGAGTGAGTTGTGAGTCACGAAGGGGGAAAAAAATGCATTCAAACACGTATCCGTGCACGGATTGAATCACCAGGCACAAGGGCAGGCACCTTCACTTGCGCTGGACATGAATCACCTTGTGTAAGCTCACAAACAGCAGTGAAAATGATGCCAGAATGGGTGCTGTGATTATCCTGATAATGGGGGTTCCGAAAATAATGACACATAAAAGCAGAGAGGGACAAGGTTGCTCGGTCCAACCACTCTACTCACATACATGATTTCACTGGCACTCTGGTGTTATCTTCAAAATGACCGGTGAACTTGTGCGTCCACACGGGGCCTTGTTTTTCTTTTTGACCTTTCTCTTTTTCTGTAAGACTTTCAACGGGCAGGAATTATCCCGCATTGCCATGCTACACACTCGCACGTGAGCCCCACAACAAAATGAGGCAGTCTACTATTCTGCCTGTGTGTCAGCAAAAGAGGAGGTGTCACCTTTATTGTGTACCATAAGAATATGTAGGTCGGTCCGCACTTGCAACAGGCAACCGACCACATACCATTATTTGTGTGTCTAGTCTCTTCAAAGAATCCCTTTTATACCATTGGCATTACCGAATGGGTACTACTACTCCTAATCATTATGTAAAAAAAAAAAATAATAATAAAAAAATAATAATACCTTGATTCCCCTCATTCCAACAACACCAATCAGTCCCCTCTCGCCCTTAAGCCCGGACAGCCCATCTTTTCCTGGTAACCCCTGGCAGAAAAAAGCAGAAATCATGCTGGGTTCGGTACACTAAACAACCACACACAGAAAATGAAGAAATCGTGGGAGAAAATGTACAGACCAATTCACCAGGTACCCCGGGTTGACCGGCTTCTCCCTGCAGAAAGAAGACAGAATTACAGTAATTACAGCAGTGACACTATTACGTGAACTGTCTACGCAATTCATTATGACACTGATTAAATCGCACACAAATACACAGTGTCACTCGCCTTCTGTCCACCAGGCCCACGGGCACCCTGGAAGCCAGCAGATCCTCGCTCTCCAGGCTCTCCCCTCAGGCCCTGATGTCAAATCCACAAATTCAATCTATAATTATGATATATAATTATATATATATGCAGTTAGCAAAATATATATATATATTTTGCTAACTGCAATAACTGAATGTATTTTTTTAATTTTCCTGCTGGCATTAGAGTTAAGTATAACGTCATTCACATTATAGATGATTAGACAGACCATACCATATTTCAAGAAAATATGGTAAAAAAACTGGTTACCAAATAATTAATTAACGATTACAACACATTATTAAAAATGTAATGGGTGTCTACGCAATTCATTATGACACTGATTAAATCGCACACAAATACACAGTGTCACTCGCCTTCTGTCCACCAGGCCCACGGGCACCCTGGAAGCCAGCAGATCCTCGCTCTCCAGGCTCTCCCCTCAGGCCCTGATGTCAAATCCACAAATTCAATCTATAATTATGATATATAATTATATATATATGCAGTTAGCAAAATATATATATATATTTTGCTAACTGCAATAACTGAATGTATTTTTTTAATTTTCCTGCTGGCATTAGAGTTAAGTATAACGTCATTCACATTATAGATGATTAGACAGACCGTACCATATTTCAAGAAAATATGGTAAAAAAAACTGGAAATCAATTTGGTACTGACACAGTTTGTCAGTTTGTTTGAAAGGAGGAATGTTACCAAATAATTAATTAACGATTACAACACATTATTAAAAATGTAATGGGGGGGGGGGGAATTAAAGGATGATCCCAAACCATCACATAAGACTGAATAATAATTTACCTGCTCCCCTGAAGGTCCCTCTTGACCCTTCACGCCTTTCTCTCCCTGCACACCTTTGGGCCCTCGGTCACCCTGAAATGGAAACCAAACATGTGAGGGCAAGAAAGTGCGCGGTAACATTTTACTGTGATAAACACATCCAAGTGTTCACTCACCGTCTCGCCTTTGTTGCCCTTGTCTCCCGTGGGGCCTCCCACCAGCACCGTGTCCCCCTGTGAGTGAGAGGACAGCTGTAAACATCTGGCTTATCCCCAGGCCAAAACATCGGCGCACAAAAATGTAATCCCGATGCTTCACAGCTCTGACACGGAGATCCCTTTTTCCCATGACTTCGCTATTAGAAACCCCGCTTATTAATGAAGTTCCGATTTTTAAACATTTGGTTCATCTCGTCAAAGTATTTCCCCTTTCTTTTTTTAAGAACTGTGTGATAGCTGGTGAAAGCGGACACGCCACTGAGTGCCATTTTACACAACATTGTGCGTATTCATATACTTCTCCTGCTCACGATGCAATTAATGTCGCACTTTCGGCCACTGTCAACATAGGTCATCTACTTTGTGTCACTGTTCTCGCCAGCAAAGTACATAAAAACACAAAAGAAAACATATGTGAGCAGTGGTAAAAACCTATTGGATATTTAAATACACAAACCTTCTCTCCTTTGTCCCCCTGAAGTCCGCCATCTCCCTGAAAAAAAAAACAAAAAAAAAACACCAAAAAGATTGAGAGCTCAACATTTCATTCAGAGGATGCAGGTGCTCAGTGTGTTCAATGGTCAGGTCTGCCCTGTGCATTTGAAACACAAAAGCAATGACACAGGAAAATGGGTAAATAACTGGTAGTACCTTCTCTCCCCGAGCACCACGAATCCCCGGGGAACCCTGATGAACACAAACGCATCCTTTATTATATTTGCCTCAACAATTTACGACAATGAAATGCATCCGTCTCTACCTCCAAGCTAGGTTTTTTTTTTTTTTTTTTTCCCAGACAAATAAGGTGCTCAGTGTGTTCAATGGTCAGGTCTGCCCTGTGCATTTGAAACACAAAAGCAATGACACAGGAAAATGGGTAAATAACTGGTAGTACCTTCTCTCCCCGAGCACCACGAATCCCCGGGGAACCCTGATGAACACAAACGCATCCTTTATTATATTTGCCTCAACAATTTACGACAATGAAATGCATCCGTCTCTACCTCCAAGCTAGGTTTTTTTTTTTTTTTTTTCCCCAAACAAATACATTTCAATCACAAGAGTCTCTTTAACTTTATGGTGTTTGGCATGAACAGTGATCCCAAGTAGATAGCTGCAGTGCTCTAAGCGAAGTCCAAAAGTAAATAGCAATAGCAATTAAGCGCCTCAAATAAATAGCCTTAAAAAAAGAAAAAATCCAATATAATCTGTTGTTTTCCCCCCCCTGGTTGTCGATCGGACTATTTGAAAAGCAGAATCCTGAAAGAGATCCCATAGGCTTTGTTTACAAGGCTCTACCTGGCGCACGTTGATGTATGTGTTGGTGATGAATCGATAAAAATAAAAAACACTTGATATTTACATTTGACCCTCTTTCCCCATCCAAGCCAGCACGCCCCTCCTCGCCCTGCAACGAGACAGAAAAAAAACCCCACTTATTAAACATTCAGTCTTATTCCCCAGAGGCAAGCTCATATTAGGTCGATTCCAGCGTTACAACAAAGCGGCTAATTTCTCACCCTGGGCCCGGCATCTCCTCTCTCTCCTCTGGCACCAGGGACACCAACTCCGACTTCCCCCTGGCAACAACAAATGATATGAATAACCTTAAAAAAAAAAAAAAAAATCCATACACATTCAACGAGTAAGACGAAAATATATTTGTCAGCCGGAATAGTTACCTTATCCCCTTTTCCCCCGCTGGTACCAGGAGAACCCTAGAAAAAAGAAATCGATCACATAAATTCATGAATTACATCCGTACCTTTTCTAACCCTTCTCTGCCGTACTCTCCCTATCTCTTTTTCCCTTTCCCTTTTAAAAATGTGATTTAACCAAGTCAGGAAAATCATCACTGGCTTATTATGGTAGAGAAACATTCAAGAGCTAGAATTCATTTATTGCGGTTATGTGCCTCCTACAACCAATCCATGTATATCGAGACAAATGTATGTGGTAAAGGCGAAATGGAAGTGATTACTATACTGACACGTATAATTTGCAATGCTGTTTTTCCATACAGGCTATTTTCACAGTAGTAGTGCTGCGGCCGCTGCAAGGGTTGACTTTACTTCTTTAAGCCTCAAGTATCAAGATGTAATTTACTCAACTGCACATTCCAACTTTGAAAGAATAACTATAACCAGCCACCTACCTGTCCAGCAGGTATATCAAGTCAATCAAGATGAAGTATGGTAACCTACCCAAGTATCACAGTGTAATAAAACCAGGATTTTAAACTCACTGCCTGTCCAGGAGGTCCAGAGGGCCCAGGAGGTCCGACGTTTCCTGCACGGCCTGCGAACCCTTGGAGACCCTGGAATCACAATTCAGTGGTTGACAATGACACGAGAGAGAGAGAGAGAGAGAGAGATTAAGGCTAAAAGCATACAGTCGGGAGTAATCAGCAGCTCCACCAACCCTTTCTCCCGGTGGTCCCTGAGGTCCTGGTTGCCCATTTTCTCCTCTCAGGCCGGCCAGTCCCACGTCACCAGGCTTCCCCTGTGGTCCGGGAGGACCGGCTGGACCAGGCAGGCCCGTGTCTCCCTGAAATGCAGTCCCATTTAGACACTGACCTGTGGCATGTCTGGCAAACCCTGGTTACTGCTGCAGCGCATGCCGTTACTCACTTTTAAACCCTGAGGCCCGATCCGACCAGGAGGACCGGCCAGTCCTATGCCCTTCTCTCCCTGCAAAACACATTTTGTCACAGGGATATTGTTTCATTTCAGGGGTATTTGTGAAACACAAAGCAAAAGCTCACCCACCTTATCTCCCTTTGGCCCAGGGGATCCCTGTGCACCCTGCATACAAAACACAAACATAGCTATGAAGAGAAGATGTATTGTTTGTGGATTTTTAATACACACATCATCAACATATTATTTAAAATACATATTTATGATGTATGAATATTGCCAGTGGTAAAAATGAAAAATTGCCTATTCATTTTCCCACCAAACACCAGTTTGGCGTTTCATGGTGCCGAGGACACATTCCATTAGATGGTGTGTACTGTCAGAGCCTTGGTTGTCGTTACTGCTAATATGCCTTATTGACCTCAAGGCCGACACATAATCAAAAACTCCAGCCTCAGAGAAGATTGGTCTCAATTACAGGTGAAGCTTTTAGATTTAAGGTCTAGAAACTGCAATCATACTACGATAGCAAAATTATTGTTTAAAGTAGGATTAAATAATTGGACTGACTTTCAGTTGAAACTCACGGCCAAACATGTTTAAAATAAGCTGGAAATAAACCCACAACTGAAAATATCTATTCATTGCTTTTTATACTTTGGATCGATATACTTGATCTACCTTTGAAGAAATAATTTACCGTCATGCCACTAACATGTACTGTATAAACTTAAGCGGCATGTGATATAATACGGTGGGCTTCAAGAATTTGGTCGGGGACAAAAGTTCACAATTGTACCTGTTTATACCCCGTTAAGGTGTTTTAAACCAAGCCATAAAGAGGTGATGGACTTGCGGAACACTTTTTTTTAGATCTCTGTTGAGATATAAACATGAAAAACCATGTACGGGATATACCACGCCTCATATACAAAGAAAAGGTTACTCACATCTTCTCCGGGGTCGCCTGATTCACCATCCACTCCCTAGTGAGACATCAGTTGAGATATCGCGGGACAAGTTATTTTTGTAAATAATAAGCATGTTTGTTGAACTACACAGAAATGATTGTACTCACTCTTTCCCCCTTGGTGCCGGTACCACCTTTATCCCCTCTGGTTCCCTGAGGGCCAGAGGTTACAGCGCAGTATTAATGAGAAAGCTCTGAATCTTTTCAGTCCTGTGACGATTGGCACTGAAGGCCCACTCTAAGACTCACCTTTTCTCCAGGTACACCTCGCTCTCCGGTTACGCCCGGCAGCGTTGTACCAGGAAGTCCCTGTGTCAATCAGAGCCGGGGAAAACACTTACAGCAGCATTCAGCTTACCTATTTTCGTGCTTTATAATATATATGATAATTATCTGCTTCCGATAAACTATGCATCAACATGCAATACTTGTATGCAGTAATAACAGTCTGCAGCTAAAATGAAAACTAGAAATGATTGTGGTTACTGCAAAATGCATGCTTATCATAATGACTCACAATTGCTCCCTTGGGTCCAGGTGGTCCAGTCACTGCCTGTTAAAGTGCGGGAAAATGAGAAATAATCGTGTTCATGAAAAGAGGTAATTTTATCGTTAAAAGCCTTGGCATTCCAACGTCACATCAGCTGTTCACTATAATTAGCTTTTCCAGCTCTCGAACATTACGATGCTCGACGTCGTCTGCCAATTCACCGACTTAATGCTAACTTTTTCACATCACAGTTTCCACAATTAAATAAACCTGTGCTTTGGATGATTATAGAGTACTTCCTTTTAAAAGGAACTTTGAACACGGCGATATATACTGAAAATAAAAGAGCCATGTCTAATAAAGCATGTTTTTTTTCTTTCTGTAAGCGCTTTAGGCTGTAAGAGTCCAAAATAACATTCTGACAAATGACAGGTGCTTTTCTACGCTGATTTTATGACACAGATCATTGGCACAAGATAATCCAGACCAAATGGTGTCACTTGTGTGATTTAAAAATATACAAAAATGAACGCAAGGTTTCACAGTCATGGTCGGATGATGTTACTTTAAGAGCGGACGCATTGACGAGGCTTATCGGGTTTTCCCTATTTTCAGGCGAAAAAAAAAAACAACTCCCAGACTCCTGCACCACATAAGTTAGTCTTCAGTGAGTGTGACGTGAATGCAGCAAGGGTTGACAAAATATTTCCGCAGACGCGTGAAAAGTCATTCCATCGGGTCAGCAAGTGAGCGTTGCCCTTTGAATGTCAATCGATAAGTCAAATAACTACGGCGACGGGATTCACGGAGAAAGGAAGTTCTTGAATGACCGACTAATCTCGACAGCGGGAAATATTCCAGGCAAATATGTTACGTTACAGCAGCGCACCAGCAGGCCACTTCCTGCCAATTGTCTCCCGCGTTTGACCGCGTGTACAACGAGAGAAACTCAAATCAAAAACAAATATTTAATGCGCAAACCCGGGCAGCTGACCTTCAGAGGTGCACAGATTGCCTGTGGATGTGTCTGGTGCACCATTTGCAGCGCAGGCAGCTATAGCCCCGGGTGGACAAACAACAGCTGCCTAACCATAGCTCTTGAAGGATAACTCCAAATGGGCCCGCCCCGCGCCATGCATCGGATGAAAATGCTCACAGTAGGAAGCTAATAATGGCCCTGGACCGAGACGATTTTTTTTACGACTTCAGGCAGAAATTCATTCTGTATCGAGGATCACATCCAATAAAAGCCCACCACAAAAACCAATTTCATTGACTGTCCCTTTTGCCAGAGGCTCCTTTGTAGAGACAGCGTGTACTCACCTTCCCTGGAGGGCCGCTGTCTCCCTGTTCCCCCTTTAAGCCGGCCTGGCCTGAAGGTCCGGCAATGCCCTGTGAAACAAATTACACGACGCCACTGAAGAGGTACCGGAGAAAAACAGCACGGTGCACACACCAAGTTATTCATGACAACATCAACACCCGAGACACACACGCACGCGCGCGCGCGCACAGACGCACACACCTGCTTTCCTGGTAATCCAGGTATTCCTTCTTTGCCAGGCACCCCGTCTCTTCCAGGAACTCCAGGTTTGCCTGATTCACCCTGAGGATCAGGAGGTACTTCGGTTCATGTAACAGGTATTTATTAACAATTAATTCAAACATGTCTTCATATTTTTTTTGGTCAAGGGGCGGCTTCAACAGTGCAAAGGATGAGGAAATATTTAGTAGTTACTTTTAACAATTCACAAGTCTAACAAGTTTAACAAGTCGTTTTCAAAAAGAATGGGAATAAAACAGACTAAAAAGTGAGGCAGAGAATTTGTCTCCGATGTTTTTTTTTCCGCTGAAGGAACAACAAATTGTATGTTCCCTAACCTACTTGTTAAAGTTATGATGAAAACCTTTTTTTTTTGCAAAGGCTGCTATTTATCAATGACAGCTTGGCTCACATGTTTGGGAGTTTGAATTTAATTACATTCCTTCCCCTCCTTCTGTCACAACCGAAACGCCCCAGGCTCAAGGCATTTCTATTATTCTACACTTCCCGACCGTGCTCCGCCAGGAGCAGCCGGATCCGGATAGCGTGTACTCACCACCTGCCCCGACAGCCCTGGGGGGCCCTGTGGACCCTGCGGGAAGAAATAAATACGGCGGTATGAAGTAACGCAACGTGGTTTCACGTCAGGTTTTATGAGCAAAACGGGAAAGCGGTGATTTATGGGAACACTTACCACGGCTCCCGGAGGGCCCGCTGGTCCTGGCAGACCTGTGCTCCCCTGAGCACCAGGAGGGCCCTGCAGAGACAAGGAACAAAGTCACACACTGCTGATGGGTGATTCTACTCAAAGTGGCTCTCGAGACTGTTATACAACCGGATGCTAGGACAACGGAATGCCTGATCTAAAAGTACTGTGTAAAGTACTACTGTAGCTGTTTTACCTGGACGCCGACACCTGGTTCTCCTTGGATACCCTGTGGAAATTCAGACTTTTTATTGACCTCGACCAAGCGAGTGACAAACAAAAGAACTGGAATCGTACAAAAACACAAAGTTCTTGAAGTATTTTAAAAAACGTACCTTCACACCCGCTGGACCCGGAAGCCCGTTGGGACCCATGGGCCCCTGGTTCAAACAAACATCAACATGTAAAACCCTGATATCATCTTTTTAATAATAGTCTGTTCAAGTTTTGCCATGTGTAATACTTACAGTTGGACCCCTCATACCAGGCTCCCCTGGGTTTCCCTGTAATAAAAAAAACACATTTACAGGACTCAATATATTTGCATTTTAGGAAAAATCCTAAAGGTATATATTTGGATCTTGCCTTTTTATTTATTTTTTTATATAAGACTACAATGAGCTGTTCTCACTAAATGAAACATGCAAGGAATAACGTGCTAATCGTTTAACTTGATTTTGTTGGATACAAATGTCCATGTGTTCCGCTAAACTTCCTTAGGATGTAATAAACAGACACGAGAGTGGAATCCATTTCATCCAAGTCAATAATGGACAACACTGAATTAAAACGCAAGCTATAACGAGACGGACTGATGTGAGGCTGTCTCTCGGATGCACAAACGCGAAAAACGCGAAAACATCAAGGTAGGACAACAGGTAGGACAATGCAAACACAGAGGATAAACAGTGTCAGCAAGGGGACACTCGCATGGTAAACTGAAAAAAAATAATAATAAACGAAACAAAACAGTGCTATGCAGGGGATAAGCGCACACAACAGACGGCAGGCACAGCCCCATGCATGATAAGCAGACTCGGGCCCATCGACAACAAGGTGCTTTTTTTTTTTTTGGGAGTAAACCCAATTTAGAATTCCCCTCCCCCCCCCCCCTCCCTTCCCCCCCCCCCCCCCCCTCCCCCACCCCCACACACTATTGTACACCGGATCCTGGCGAGCGCCTGTGCTCGGGATGTCGACTCATCTCCTTTCATCTCCCCCCAACAAGTCGGGCGGTGTTGCACACATTTAAGACGCAACTTTGAAAAATGCAAGTCTTCAGTTTGACACGGGCGCATGGGGGACAGGAGGTCTCGTTTAATGTTTCACGAGGAGCCGATCAACTGACTGACTCGGCTCCCAGCAGGACGCTTGCAATGCAAATGAATGAGGATTAAAGTGGAGATATCGTTATTCCTGGAGGGATCTTGGCGGTGTTTGCGCCCCCGATGACGGATGGCTGTAGTTTCCTGTTGTTCAATGCATATACACGTCTCAAGCGACCAACTCAAGTTACTTATATTACACAATTAAAGCACACAGGTGCATATTTGGCTTCGGTCCTTGGATCCGACACCGCAGGGACCGATTCCCCCAACCCTTCTCCCTCCAGAACCCAAGCATGCCAGCCAGCAGCAGCAGAGAACCTACCGGTCTGCCCAGCACTCCCGGGAACCCAGGCAGGCCCTGGAGAGGATGAGAGATGGAGGAAGGTGGCAAAATGGAAATAAGAAAAACAGAAATGACACGAGAGAGGAAGTTAGAGGTGTAAAGGCGCACAGCTGCCCAAGGTTGCCGTCTAAAATCTACTAAGCCTCAGCCCAGGGAGGGAAAAGGAGAGCTCCATTTGAGCTTTGAGCTTGCAGCCGACCCAGTGGTTTGACTCCGCTGGTCAAGTTTGTTTGGGTTACTGGTTACTCACTGGTCGCCCTCCAGGCCCAGCGGGCCCTGCTGGGCCCTGCTCCGGCGCGGAGGGGAGGAAAACACAAACATGTGAGGCATGTCCGATATCTCACCTCTGTTCTTTTCACATTTTTCTATAGACCCACAAAAAAACCTGTTATGACATTATTTTCTAACAGTGTGTTTGGGATTTTATCAATTCATGGAATGGTAAGTGAAAAGAGGAAATATTTACATGGCCTCTGATTTGAACTGGAATCCTGCTCGTTTCATATTTTCAAAAACAAGGTAAGCAGGAGGAGGTTGTCTTCTGTATACAATAATAGTCTTTAACTTCAACAAGATCCCTCTTTAAATTGACAATTAACAAGTCACGCATGAGGGTTATAATTCAATGTAATTCATGTAAAAACACACTTGCAAGAAAAAAAAAGTTGCAAGAAATACCCATTACACACACTATGCGTACACAAAGTTAACCACAATATTATAATCTTTAGTCTAATTAAAACATGTGTGAGTACCCAGCAGCCCACTTACCGCTTTTCCATCCTGACCAGGTTTTCCGGGGTCTCCTGGTGTTCCCTAAAATGACAAACCGCACATTTTTTCCTCTAAGAAATGTCCTAATACTTTAGCCTGAGAAAATACATTGTTGATTTTCTTAAGTTAGACACGAGAAGATAAGATAAGATAAGATAAGATAAGATAAGATAAGATAAGATAAGATATTCCTGTATTGTCCCACAAGGGGAAATTCGCGAAGATCAGAACATAACCCCAAGTGCTGGAACTGGCTTCTACAACTCAGTCCTGATTTTAAACCAAAACTTTCCTCCAACCATCCATTGATTCTACTTTAGCACAGACACCATTTAACTCTTCTGAAATGTTTGACGTTTTTTTTGTGCAGAGTTTGCAATTATTATTATTCTGGTCTTGACTGTGTTTGAGGGCAAACTCACCGATGAGCCATCGCGTCCTCTTTCCCCAGCCTCTCCTCGGTCTCCTTTGTTACCTTGAGGTCCCACAAAACCCTTGAGGACATATTACAGCTCATGTAAGAGGACATATTATGTGAACATGTGGTTTCGGAATGTATCTGTATTATGTGCACCTCCTACCCGTTCTCCTTTGGGACCTGTTGGTCCTGCAGCACCAGGCTCTCCCTTCTGTCCTGCGAGTCCCGGTGGGCCTCTGGCCCCAGGCGTACCAATCAGCACCGAATCCGCGGATGCTCCCTAGGGCCCATACAGTACATTCACACAAATACCTTTACGCCCCCTTACACTCCCTACATTTACTAAACAGTACGGTATACAACAATTGTTTCCACTCCATCAGCCACAATGATTACCTTTTGACCGGGTAAACCCGCTTGTCCAGTGAAGCCCATTTTTCCCTGCCAAAAATAACGGAATGATCAGTTGATTCTGAAGATGTTGTACGTGTCAATGTTGACATCAGTCAGACCACTTACAGCTTCTCCCTTTTCACCTCTCTCTCCTCTATCCCCCTGAAACACACAGTCATGAAATTAGGGGAGTCATGTTGATCCCATGAAAAACTTAGCAACAATGAGCTCTTTACCTTATCTCCTGGTCTTCCAGCTTCCCCAAGTTCGCCAGCTCGCCCAGGAACACCCGGTATACCTGGTTTACCAGACTCCCCGGAAGGCCCCGGGGGTCCCTCTAGCCCTCGTTCTCCTATCGCTCTTCCAGTGGGCCCTGTCGCTCCCACGGGTCCTCGCTCCCCCTGATCGCCTTTTGTTCCCCTATCTCCTGGAATACCGCGACCACCCTGGTGGTCAACACATTTTTACAATTTAAACATCTGAATTCTTTATGTTGTGATAAACGTCTCCCAGGGGATCTTTACATGTTTTGCCTTAGCCTCCAAGATGCTCATAATCATACTCACGTCCAACCCAGATGGTCCTCTCTGTCCTGGCTCACCCCTGTCTCCCTTTCCTCCTTTCTCTGCCTTCTGCACTGGAGGAGCCACGAATGCATCCTTCTTGTCCACGACCATCTTTAGATCAGACGCCTGGGGGGAAATAATGAGTTAATGGTCTCACGCTTGTTATGTCCAGCTAATACATTTAAGTCAATCTCAAAATCTCACAATAACATTAAAATTAATAAAAAGAATCACTGAACTGCAAAGCAAAACCAAATAGTCCACAGTGCACATACCTGAATACCAAGGCTGGCCAGAGCCTTCTGTACGTCCTGATGCGACAAAAACGGAAACATAACTCAACACAAATGAAGCACATTGGCAATGAATGAACTCACAAGTCACTGCTTGGACATCACAGGTGTTGATGGCTTACCACTGCTGTCCCAGGTTTACCCGGTGCCCCGTCCTCCCCTGGGTCCCCCTGCCAATTAAAAAGATATCAAAGTGTCAACACAAGTCTCTTGAAAATCAACCAATCGTTTCACAATAGAAAAAGAAGCTTAACTCACAGCGTCACCTTTGAGGCCGGGAGAGCCTCTCTCTCCCTGGAGCAAAGAATATTAGATGGTCAAAGAACTAAGACTAAACGGTCACTAATATAAAGCCAACCGAGATCAATCAGGACAACTTACTCTGGCTCCCCCAACACCCGGGATCCCAGGAACACCCTGAAAGACAGAGCAAGGACATTGATAAAAAAAAAAAAACATCCACTGATAAGACTGTGGGAGGGATGCACCGGCATACAGAGCTATAGGATCTTGATAAGGGTTAGGCCATCGCTGCTTATACAAGTGGAGGGAAACGGTGCTGGTGCAACATGCCCAGAAGAGCGCCAGATACCCTGAATAAATGACCAGTCAGAAATAATAATTCATCGAACGCTTCTGTAAAATGACTTTGAGGTCATACGGTGTGTACGAAGCAAGGTTTTACACGTGCTTTGTGTGTGTGTGTGTGTGTGTGTGTGTGTGTGCCATGATCTTCTCTTCCACGTGCACTTGAGTGCGCATTTTATTCATAGCTAACCGCATTGTAGGGTTGGACGGTTCGACGTATTTACCTGGACTATTTATTTGGAAAAATAGATGGGAAAATATCAGACACACTCACAGGGGTTCCTGGAGGGCCCTGAGGGCCTGGGATTGGTGCCGCCGCAACTCCTTTCACATACACAGTCTAAGGGGACAGAGGTTGAATTAGTAAAAAGGCAAGCTATAACTACAATTTATAATAGTTTTGAATGTGTTTTTCCCCCCCCCCCCCCATCAGATGCACCTGTCCGGGAGGACCAATGCTGCCGGGTACCCCAGGAGCCCCCTGAGGACCGGAGGGGCCTACGGACCCCGAAGGCCCCCGGTCTCCTTTCAGTCCGTCGCGGCCCTGGAAAAACATGTAAATTACACAACTGAGACTCACTTTGCACGGGGTTACTTCCGCTCGTGCTGTAGTCGAGGGCGAACTATAAAATCAAAGCAGGTGGCCGCTGCCACCCCTCCACTGATGTTCTAGAGATAATTAATGTGACTTTGCGCGTGAAAACAGCACGCTGACATTTGGTGCTCCTTTGGATTTCTCTCAGAAGTGGCTCCCCCCTAAAAAGCAAAGTCATTAGATGCTGGTGAATTTTTATGGCTGCTTCTATTGATTCAGCAGTGAGTCAGAGTGCGACGGCGATGTCAATGTCAGAGCTGGCTACAGTTGATGAATACACATTTGAGGAGGGGGTGGGGTGACGAGGAGAAAGTGAATGAAGGCGGGAGGAAAAGCTGATGTGTAATACAATAAAGCCAAGGAAGGCCGGATCAATAGAGGAAGGAAGGGACATAGGGCAGGTTTAGACAGTCGAGATGTGAAGGGACCCAAACACAACAACAACAACAACAACAACAACAACATCATCATCAACAAATTCCAATAAATAACATGAAGGAAATCTGGCAAAACTGACATCTCTTCCCGCTGCACCGTCTTCTCCTCTGTCACCCTGTGGATCAAAGAAAGAAGTGTCAGATTGCAGGTTGAAACACATGCATAATAACAATATTCATGTTGAATAATACTCTCTAGTCTATTTGTGTCTGCAGGAATAACAAAAAACACGGAGGAATCAGAACACATATTTTGTTAAATATGCTGCATCGTAAAAGCTTGGAACAAAATTGAACTTCACAATATTGCATATACTAGTCGCCCGAGATTATTATTAAGTAAAATGTTGAAAATATTCTTTAACCTTAACTTATCCCGCCAGTACAAGGTGATCTTATACGACCACGACGAAAAGTCACAAACCTTTCTACCGTCTTCGCCAGGCACTCCTTCCTCACCCTGAAAGTCAAAATAAAATGCATTACAGGCTATGAATGAAACAAATGGAATAATTGCCGGTCCGCCACAAGAGCACTTCGGTAAATCAGCGACACTGCTTTGGATGTCCTCTTCAGACAGCCATCATTTCAAGTGAAAAGCATGGCTGCACTACTTTTGATAAGTAAACATCATTCACAGGAAAGACTATGACATATTCATTGTGTTATTGGACATAATCAATATCAGCAAATGTGCAATCTGTCATATCACAGTATGTCAGCAGAGAGAGCTGTCCTAAGGGGATACCATTTTGCCAGGACTCCCAGGTTTGCCATCCTCTCCTGCTTTACCCTGAAATAAAAAGAGGATGACGAATGAACGTTTATTGAATGGGCTTGAAAATAAACTGAGATGTTGGAAAAATAATAATAATCAAAAGGTCTGGTATATGGCTTGTATCTTTAGTCAATGTATGTCTAGTCAATCTGGAAAATGGAGGTCAATGAGAACGGTCATTCTGATTATCTAAAGTATATTATGTCGCAGTATAGAGTATAGCCTCTCGTCCATAGGAGGTAGCGGAGGTTTGTCCCAAATGTCACTATGTTGGTCACCGAGTGCTTTTAAAGCGTCTCACAGGCACTTTGTGCAGCGATTCCTTTTAGTGTCTGCGTGCGCGTTTCCTACTCACATGTGTCCCTGGGGTTCCTGGGGGCCCAACAGGTCCCTGGGGTCCCTGTTCCCCTCTGAGTCCTGCTAAACCCTGGTAAAGCAGACCAACACACATCAGAGTGAACGGTATAATCTCACTGTGAATCGGAGTATCGTAAAATGACATTGATTTGGAATCCGGCAAGCTAACTTTGCGGCGTATCGTGGGTAAGGAAAATTAAATAGGATACGTTAATTGGCAGTTGACTCTTTATTACAGTCAACATTTAATCATCGTCTCCTGTGAAACCGGACTGGCCGGGAGTAGATTTTCTCTACCGTCTCCTTATGCAACTGGCCACGGGCCAGCCAGGACTGGGTTTTGGCATCTCCACAGTGCCCTCTGCAGCATGGACACTTACATTGCACACGACACGGTCGCAATTCAAGGACAGAGACGAATACTAAAAATATGTTTGCCAGAGAACAATCCCTCCTCTCCGGATTGTTGTGATTCAGAGGCATGGAGACGGAGGGAGGGAAGGAGAAATAGAGAGAAGCCAAGCAAATTCAAAATAGCCTATGATCAGATGAGATTAGCCATTTGAGATTGTAAAAAAACAACAACAACATATCCATGGAAAATGAAGCAGCTGTCAAAAATAAATCAGCGCTGAGAACCCAGAGCCAATTGTATTTTTTTCCATCTGCCATAACTACACAGGAAAAGAACTACGCACATCTCTCCCAGGATCTCCTTGTTTCCCCGGATCACCCTGTGACACAAAGGAAACCCAAGACAACAGATCAGCGCAACGAAAAAAACGCACATGCAGGTTGTGGTATAGTTTGGGGACAATATATAATAAATATATCAAAAACTGAAATACCCTCTGTCCAGCTGGTCCAGGAGCACCTAGTTTACCATCCAGACCTGGACGTCCATCTAACCCAGACACACCCCTTTCCCCCTGATCAGACAGAGTTTAAGGGTTAGGAGACTATACTCAAATTGCAGTCTGAAAGTGTGTAAGGGACCAGTCGCGCAACTTTCTTACCTTCTCTCCAGGCGTTCCTCTATCTCCCGTGTCGCCCTGGAGATAGGTAAAAAAATATATATATATATAAAAAAAATCGTGTGCATGAATGTCAGAGGAAGCTGAGATATCAACTGTAGTTATGTGAACTGAAGTGTGACATAAAGCAAACTCACCCGTGTGCCTGCAGGACCCCGCTGTCCCTCCGGACCCTTAACAGACAGCAGAAAAAAGGAGTAAGAAACATATTGACAGGGGAAAGGGCTCAGCAGGCATACGGACGCACGTACAGTGGCCAGTCAGATGTTCACAGAAGCATTTTTAAAAATGGCAACGAATGGCGAAAGACTCACTCGTAGGCCTGGGGCTCCAGGAATCCCCCCCTCGCCTTTCTGACCTTTGCTGCCGAGCACTCCCGGGCTGCCGGCATCGCCCTCAAAAATCACAAAGACGCAAGTTGTATTAGGTGTGCCACTTTGGATTTGTTTTAAATATTGTATTTTTTTCCCCCTTTAACCTTGAGGGAATCCTCCTCCCTTTTTTGCGTAGGGCCACCGCGGCACTACTGGCTGTGGATGTTTATTTGCGCGGGGACACACATGATGCGTCACGAGTCTTAGGTATATGTTGAAAACAACACATACCTTCTCCCCGCTCACTCCTTTCAGCTGGCCCTGGATGTCGGCCTGTTGAGGGGAAGAAGCGTGTGGTTCAGACTCTTTTGTATGATCAGAAATGTGTGATGTGAAGGACATGATGGCAACATTTGATTTCGATTGGTTTTGAATTGAAAAATAAAAAGGCACTTCCAGTGATGATACACCCAAACTTAATTATTATTATTATTATTATTATTATTATTATTATTATTATTATTATTATTATTATTATCTTAATTATTGAACATATATATTGTTATGTGCTCCATTGTTTTAATGTGAAAGTATTAAAAGCTCTACCTTTTAAGACCAGCTGAATGTCATTGACAGATGAAATCCCATAGACACAAAGTCCTCTACGAGCTCTCTTTTACAAAAACTCAATAGAAACGCCAGTTCTCCATTAAGCAGTTGTCATTCTCTCAGCCAACTTACACCGACTAGGCAAGTAACGTAATCGATGACACGCTCGTCGCCACAATAGTC
Source organism: Colistium nudipinnis (assembly GCA_016785305.1). NCBI lineage: Eukaryota > Metazoa > Chordata > Actinopteri > Pleuronectiformes > Rhombosoleidae > Colistium > Colistium nudipinnis. The sequence continues at coordinate 178,027 of JAFBJU010026064.1, read as the reverse complement.
TCATAGGAAGGAGATGACACAGTGCACCACGACATCAGGCTGTAACGCAGATGACATTCATCTTTATCCACCAAACACTGTCCTATTATTTGCGAAATCTCCAAAATCTCTTTGCGGAAGAGCTCGTCTAAACCACCGATCCACCATTATGTGTGACGCATCTCTTACCTCACCTATGCATGACGCACATCGCCCTGAACACACACCCAGCAAATCTGCTGCGGCTCCTGACAGATCTGTTTGGCTCTGATTATGGCAATCAATAGTAAAAAAAAATAAAAAAAAATAATCGGAATTGCCGGATTGAAGGGTGGGTGTAAAACTGATTTATAATGAGTCTTTACCATTGTGGGGGGCGGGGGGGGGGGGTTGCAGTGCAGCCCTTCACCTCATATTTTATGAGCCAATAGACATATTGTAATTACTACCTTTACTCGGTTTCATAGCACACATATAACCTCCGCGTGTGTGTGTGCGTGTGTGTAAACATTTCTCGCTTTGGATTGGTTCAGTCCTAATTGCAAGCTAATAAAATGGCTTTCAAAGCCATTTAAAGCTTGCATTGACTATTGACAATGCAATATAAACAAGGGCTCAGCCAACCCAATTTGACCTTTGAATGCACCCGACAAAAGTACGTATTTTCATTTTCTGGGAGGCCTGCCACTCACCTCTCCAATGACTCCGCCCGCCCTGACTTCCGTTATGTATGATGGTATTATGCAATTATTATATTAATACATATGATTATATTACATAATCTTTAATATTGTGGTATCCTTTTCACCTCACTGTGTTTGAACCACACATTCATTGACACGCTGGTTCGCAAATTTATAATCGCAATATTTTTTGGAATTACTTTGGTTGAATTTTGGGTCATGCTATGTCGCCTAAAAGACATTTTAAGAACATTTTATTTTAACATACAGCTGGCATATGACGAACTCACCACTTTTCCTGCTGGTCCCGGTGGCCCTTGAGTTCCCTTGAGGAAGAGAAGTTTGTGAATCCACTAGCCACGGAAGCAGTACACAGGTGAATGAGCGGCGCTAAGCGGACAACAAACCTGCACTCCTTTCTCCCCTCTCGCCCCTGCAGGTCCGGGGTTGCCCTGTGATCGAACACAGATCAATACAGAGGCTGAACAACTGACCTTCGTCACCGTTTCCTCTCTCGTGCTCTCGGTGGAATAGCACAAGAGCCTATTGAAAAGCTGTCCGTATGATGATGGATAAAGCGTGTCTCACATTGCGCCCATGCTCTCCGGGGTCTCCCAAGTCTCCTTTCTCGCCCGGTCGCCCGGCCTGACCGGCCAGTCCCTGAGGGTGGTCAGCGGGAACATTGGTTAAATCAAACTTGATGCACCTGGGTGGTTTTAAATACCGACGGATCACCAAATAGGTCGTATGGGTCCCTACCCTCAGTCCCCTTTCTCCTGCCTTGCCGGGAAGTCCCGACTCCCCCTGATGAAAGACAGGTTTATAACAGAGAGGACATGTACACAATGTCGATTTATTTCTTTAGCCACCCCGACACTTTTCTATGACGTGAATGGATGTCAGGTGTTGCACCATCACGGAAATCTATTCCATGACACGAGGAAAACGAAAGGGACTATCTGAAAGAGAGAAACGGCGATGGCAATAATCGATCATACTTACAGGAGTGCCTTCATCACCCTTCTCTCCTCTCTCTCCCTGCAAATAGAAGTATGAATAATTCCATAACATTAACTGGGAGGAAACATCCGGGGCATTACTCTCGAGCTCTAGATCAGTTGGGAGGAGGGTCAGACAGATCAGATATAGAAAGGAAAAGGAAATGACATGCCATTAACACAAAGTGGAATTATGTTTACCTGGGAAAGGCCATCTACGGAAAGATGCGCATGTCGGAAAGGAACAAAGAAGCTTAAGAGGATGCTCGAGCCTTGATTACAGCGACGCGAAAGAAGAAAATGATAGAGCGGTACTGCATTGAGTTCAAAAGGTAATGGGTTAAGATGAAATGCTACGATGCTCTTCAAGGGCTGGGCAATACGGAGGATACCACTGTTGATATATTAATACAAAGATACCAACGTGGATGATTCCTTATACGTCAGCATAGCAGTATTTCCCAAATAATAATCAATCATTTGTACACGAATGTGTAAAAGGTATAGGAACACTTGGCTTACAGATGATAATAGTTTACCTATGTACCTATTAGGGGATGGACCAAGAGTCCACAACTGTTCAGTTTACAATTTAAAAAATCCATAATCCATTGGGAAATGTTGTTTCTGTATTTGACTTGTTGCGGACAAATCTCTGTCAACGACTACAGTGTGTCTATAAGTCCACCCATCTTCAACAATCATATCATCGCCATATGATCCAGACAAGTCAAAGTCAGCAATTCATGTTCCTGTGTGCCCCATGCAAAGAATAGTATCAAGATCTTAGGGGAAAGGGTTGGGAGAGTGAACCTTGTGTGCCTTGTGCATAGTCTCGTGTCGGCGCAAAACCCCCCAACTCTGACCTCTTTACCAGGAAGACCGGGCTTCCCCGGAATCCCTGGTCGGCCATTCTGCCCACTCTCTCCTTGTTCACCAGGGTCTCCCTGAAGAATATTTGCAAAACCAGTTTTAAGATCAAATAAAAAAAAACAAAAAAAACAAAACAAAACAAAACAAAAAGGAACTGAACAAAGCGAGCCTCTTTACCTTGGCACCCGGTCTCCCATTGATCCCCCCAGTCCCCTAAGGGAAAGAAGAGATGTTTTATGGGTTTCCTGCTTGTGCGGATTTCTGACATGATGCACACTGACAGGTGCACATGGGAATATTTCATGAATAATTGGTGCTGTTTTAAGAGGGACACACGCAAGTGCCGTAAACAGAATCACTGTACCATTTGTAGATCTGAGTTTGTTTTTATGAATTATGATTATTATGACGCTACAATGCACTCACTCGCTCTCCTGGTTCTCCTTTAGCACCAATGACACCTGACCCCCCAGAACCTGAAGAACCCTTTTTTCGGGCGACAGAAGTAAATAATGTCATCAGGATATACGGCGTGAAACATTGGGAACCTGCGCGCTCGTAACGAGACGCAAACATTTTGACCCAGTGTTTTGCTTCTCACTTTCTCTCCCCTCTGTCCAGACTCTCCTTTGTCTCCCCTCTGACCATCAGCACCAGCTGGACCTCGCTCCCCCTGTGGCAGAGCGGGAAAAAAAGGAAGAGAAACCAGTCAGAGTGAAGCATGGGGCTGCCAGGGTTCAGCGTAAAAAAGGGTGCATCGCAACGCATCGGACAAATTACCTGTTCCCCTTTCTTTCCTGCAAAACCTGGAACCTGTGTGGATTTAATAACACAGCAAAGAGGGTGATGCAGAGGCCTTCCCGGAGAGCATATACAACATTTCATGATATTTTCTTATTCGAGGACTCACACTTCTGCCGGGCTCTCCTCGCGCTCCTTCATTTCCCTGAGGACGGAAAGGTTCACCTGCGCTTACATCTTTGCTTGGATATTCATGAGGTCAGATTATGACGCGCTCCGTGATGGGGTTTAGTTCCCGTTGACCTGCTGACTTTAATAAAGATTGCACTTGGCTGAATCGGTCTCACCTTTTCTCCTGCCGGTCCACTGGGTCCTGCCAAACCCTGGTGACAGATGAAAGGAGTGAATCGCGAGACGCGTGATGCATTCACAGCAGTCCTCGGAACAGACTGTGCCACGAATGTGGGACAAAGAGGCACGGCGAAGTCATTAGCCAATACGGCATGACGGACCGTCACTCACCCTCAACCCTGGTGTCCCCGAGAGGCCCGGCTTCCCCGGCTCGCCCTGAGAGGATAAACCAATTCAAGAAATGGCACCAAAACCTCGCGAAAAACCAAAAGACCTCAACAGTATGATTTGGAAATTCAAAAAAAAAAAAATCAATATATGACTAAACCAAGAGTGCGGCACTCACCCTCTCCCCGTTTTCACCAGCCGGTCCTCTCTCACCCTGCAGAGGTACACAGATTGTTCGTTTTCTTACTGAAACTTGCCTGGTATTCTTTTAATATGACATTTGACACTACGTGAAGGCTGCGTTGCTGCACAGGTAGAAACAAGTTCAAAGCAACATCTTTGCGTTGGATTGAAACCAAATGACAGCCTGCCGTGTTTCCACCCTTTTCAGGTCAACATTCTCAACTTGAACTTCTCAGGGCTTGATGAGCCTCACACCTGGGGCAGTTGATACTGCATCCCGGAGAAACTCCCTGTTCCTCTTCCCTCTGGTAAAGCTACGAAACTAAAGCTGCAGCTGTAGCTGGCATTGTGGAGCAGGTAGGACACGCATCATGTGACTTACTCTGTCTCCCTGTGATCCGGCCTCCCCTGGCTGTCCTCGGTCACCCTATCAGGACAGAGAGTGGCAGAGGTCATTCTTCCATCTACTCCTCACCACACAAGTGATTACCTTACTTTTATCTTACCTTGGTGCCAATCTCTCCAGAAGGCCCGCGGGGACCCTGAAAGAGACAAGCTGTGTTTAATGGAAGGCGTGCCGGTAAGACATTAAAAAAATGGCAAAAGATTTCAGTGAACAGATTTATTTCGATAGTGGAAATTAGGTCATGACGTACTTTAATCCATTGTTCACAGCTCAAGCATAATGGGCAGCTATATAATTATTTTCCTTGCTCAAACTAACATGACTGGTGACGGCAACTTACCTTTAGTCCCACTCAAAAAATAATCATCCTTGTACAAACGTAAGTGAATTTTGCTTTTCATTAAAAGAAATAAGATTGTTATTTTACTTATAGAGATCTAAATCCAGATGCACATTCTTTTAAGGGAATTTAGATGATTTTTCAGTGTTAAAGGTATTTGCTATCCAGTATTTATATTCAGTCAAAACTGGATATTTTTGTGTCTGACCTACCCTGTCCCCAGGCTCTCCTTGCCTGCCCGGGGGTCCGGGCAGCCCATCAGAACCGTCGCCCTGAAAAACAAGCACAAGCCATTTGGCTGAGATAAAGACCACACATGCTCAGCCACTTGTGTGCAGAATCCGTCTGCAGCTACCTTGTCTCCTTTGCCGCCCTGTGCTCCCGATGGCCCTCTAGGACCAGGAGCCCCTAGAGATCCTGGAGTGCCCTGATAGTAAAAATGCAATTAGCAAATGCAAAATAAGGCCCCGCATGCACCCGGGGTTCATCTGCAAACTGCACGTGTCAGCAACATCGCCAGTGATTGACAGCGCTTACTGGGGAGCCCTTCTCGCCTTTCACGGCCACCCCACTGCCTACTCCGGGAGGTCCCTGTCAGCAGAGAGAGAGAGAGAGAGAGAGCGAGATAAGAGCTGAGAATCCTTATTCTTGCGTGGATATATGCTTGCTCTGAATATTTCTGCAGTGGGAGGGTAAGCAGGTGATGGTGTGACTCACCCTCTCTCCCGAACTGCCCTTGTCTCCCTGCAGAGGAAGAGACGGAGTAAGAGCGAGGTTAGGCTGAACAAGGCTGAGAAGTCTTTCTCTGATATCCCACAGTGGTTATTTCTGGTGGTGCTTCATGCATACACACTCATACCCATGGGTTTATTCCCACACAACCCGCCTCTCCTGCTTCTAAAACACATTTTACGTAAAACAGGAAAACTATATTTGGAAATTATACAAATAAATATATATGTATATATAATTAAGGTCAATTCTTTCATTTAAAATTGCATACTTCAAATTATTAAGGAGAACAAAGATTGCATCTAAAATCTCAGATGATGCTTCAGCCTCCACTTAAGAAATATTGAGTGGCTCAATACTACCACCGTGTGTCTGGGTCTGACAATAACAGCTTCCTCTCTCGTTGCTGTGACTGTAACCAAAACCCTCCAATAAGAATTTACTTACGTCTCTAAACCACGTCAAGAAACCTGTGGCAAGGTTTAACACACATTTATCTTGTAGATTTGAAATATCACTAAAGGACAGCAATAAGTGAAGATGTATCGTTGCCATGGGATTCATATACGGCATTTGTTTCGACAATATTCTAATAACATTGCTAGGCAATAACATCCCATGTCGACTGAAATATAACAATATTAGCTGTTGCCTATTCCAGATCAAACAAAGACAGAAATACAACAAACAGGGTGTTATATGTCTTGCAATCTATAAAAGTGATTTGTTGCATAAGCAGCTCATCAACACAGCCTGTACTCGGGCATATTTTCAGCACCAAACGGCAAAGGGGAGCCTTTTCAATAACTACAGGTCATTTGTGTGTTCATTTCTAAACTGGAGTGAGGATGGAAGGAAGGCTGCAAACCTTGATGGAGAGTCCTGGAGTTCCTGGTATCCCGGGACGACCATCCTGACCCGGTAACCCTGAGAGTCCAGGTGCCCCTTTGGCTCCATCACTCCCTGGGCGACCCGGAGTAGCCTTGGCACAAGACATAAACACTGGTCAGTGTGTAGAAAAGAAGGCTGATGATAAGAACAGCCAAAGCATCTCATCCTCGCTCCACAGATAAGTGCAATGGGGTTTTGTGGGAAATCACTGTGGGTTTTAGGGTTAACGTGACCCTACGACGTAAATTCAGATTTGTGATGATGCGATTGTCCTCTGGTTGATTTTTTTTTATTTCTTTTTAACTCACCGGTATCCCTGGGAGGCCAGGTTCTCCTTTCCTCCCTGGAAAACCCCCTCCAGATATAGCTGAGCCGGGTTCCCCCTGGAGCATTAGCAAAGAACCATGAACATCGCCTTGCTCTGGCCACACACACAAATGAAGTGAAGGGCATCAGAAATAAAAACGTAGCTCACCCGTTCGCCTTTGTCGCCCTTTGACCCTTGTGAGCCTGTTGAACCTGATTCACCCTAAAACAATGGAAAAAGGCAAAGGCCAAATATTAAATATTAGTTAGACCCAAAAGCTCGGTAGGTCAGGAGAACAGTCACTCACTGTGTTTCCTCTGATACCAGGTAGACCCTGAGCACCCTGTAGGATAAAAAAAAAACAGGATTGTGTCATGTGTTATCCTAATTCGACGAAGAAAAAAAAAATATGTCCAGAGGTTGTGTGAGTTTTGGTTCGTCCACTCACTGGGATCCCTGCATTTCCAGGGGAACCTGGTCGTCCTGGCAACCCTGGATTTCCATCAATACCGGGAAAACCCTAAACACCAAAAACAAAATGGGAGTAATCGGGACAAGGTAACATGCTGTTGCTATGGCGATACTCACTCTCTCCCCCTTCTCTCCTTTTACTCCCCCTGAGGGGTCAAACGGGACGCTTTGGCCTGGAGGACCTGGGCGTCCTTCAGGGCCTCTGGGGCCGTCCCTCCCTGTCAAGCCATCACGACCCTACAACAAAACACGCACATAATAACTGTGAACAATACATATTCATTTAAAATAAATATTGCCGTGACGTCACATGGAAGTATCGCGCTCAATGTGAATAAAAGACTCACAGACTCTCCCTTGCGTCCATCGACACCATCTCGGCCTCTTTCCCCCTGTGGTTTCAAGATGAAAATGGCACCTTAACAGCTAAAAGTACAACTTACAAAGGTAAGAGGTTAAAAAAAAAAAAACGAGCAGCCTCTGCTTTGTACCTTCTCCCCTTGTCCTCCCCTCTCACCCTGAAAAAAATTGAACAACAATAAGACTTGTTTAGATATCACAGGAGGTAAAGAAAACCTTCAAAGGTACGGTTTTGAAAAAACAACTCACCCGCGGACACTGAACAGTACACTGCTCTGTACCTGGAGTTCCCTGAAAAGAGAGGCGTTGGGCTGAGATGATACATTTTTAAAGAAAACCACGGCCCATTTGATAAACAAGACGACGCAAACGAAACACCCGCATCCTCCTGGTTCCTTCCTCACCTCTGGTATTCTGGCAATGCCACAGAGCAAGTCTGCCAGATCCGAATGTAGAGTGTCCAGCTGGGATGCGTCACGGGCATACAGGATATTCTGCGTGCTGCCGTCGGTGACGGTGCGACGGAGCTCCTCAGTGTCCGCCTGGTCGATACCCACCGCCAACACCGTGACACCTAGCCGACAAGCAGGTCGTTTTCATTTCTCGGTGTACCGTTTTTCGGGCTGGGCTTTGTAATGTGTTTGCATATAAATCATACCAATACAGTGCAGAGGCATATTTGGAGAAAAAAAACAAAAAAAAAACGATTCACTTGTTTAAGTTTGTTCGGTCACTTCTTGATAAGGGTAGGTGGTTACATCCGTTAAGAAAAAACACCTTGTTTAATTGATAAATGACTAGAACGTGTCTGCTTGCTGCAGCACACCTGTAGCTCTGAGGCTGCTGGCTGCGAGAGTGAGGTTGTCGGCCGATTTCCTGTCAGCGATGACGACGACAGCGCCGGGGACCCGTGGCCTGCGTCCGGCCGAGGCGGTCAGAAGGTACTGCCTGGCGAAGGTCACCGCCTCGCCTGCACAGGGTGACGGAAAACGTCACAACTCCGGACAATGTTGAAAAGAACTTCACTAAAGAAGAACGGGAAGGGAGTCGGACAAAAGATGCAGGACAAAGATAAGAAAAACAAAAAAACTGACCGATGTTATTCCCGGAGCTTTCATCAAAGGGAGTGGCCTGGATCTCTTGGAGCAGTGTGTCAGATCGGCCATGGCGACTGAGCAGGAACCATATTTTGGGCCTGTATCCGTACACTACCACCCCCACCTGCAACGGGCAGAAAATAATACAACAACAACAAAAAAATGACCATTCCATCCCACGGAGTCAGCTGACGGCCTTGTACCTCCCCACGCCTTGGTTTTGCCACTCATCACGCATCAAGTACCTGTGAGTCGCGGGGCCCAATGGTGCTGAGGGTCCTCGCCGCACCGGTGAGGAGTTCGCGCAGAGGTCGCGCGAGGCCAAGCCGATCGGCGGACGCAGGCACCAGGAAGACCACATCCAGACGGCCGCCCACACACACTGTGCCCGCGTGAGACGTTTGAAAGCGTCAGTAAAAGTCTATAAATGCACACGGTATGGCGAGTATATGTGGGGACACGTGTGGGAGTGTTACCCGTGTTTTCCTCCACAGAGCTCTCCGTGCCCAGTCCACTGTCGAAGGAGGGCTGCACACTGAAGCGATAACGCCGTCCCAAACGCAGCCCGGTCACCTGGTAGGAGCTGGACGACGCCGGCAGCGTAACAGACTGGCCTCTGCCCGCACCTGAGAGACAGGAACACCATGGTCAAACACTGAGGCAAGAGCACGCAAGTAAGAGTCTGACACACAAAAAAACGTATTAACATTATATTAATGAATTTCACCCGTTTCCTCCCTCCAGCGCAGAATATAGCCTGTGGCGCCGGGTAGCGGAATCCAGTCGAGCCGCACGGAACTCTGGGTAGCCTCTGCCACTCGTAGAGTTGTGGTGGGCAGCGAGGGAGAGGGGATATCGGTACCAGCTGTGCACACGGACACGTGCGCAGTTTAACATTTGATGCGAGATTTTGTTCATACTTTTGCGCGCACACGCAACACAAAAAATTGTATTTCCACATTAAATTACACATAAAGGTCAAAGGTTTTTCAGTTGCTTTACTTTGCCAAACGCCGTTAAATCCCGCCCCCCATTATTTAAAGAAGCCTTTACGGCCTTAAGGCTCCGTTACATTTTCCCCAATTTGTACATGCGCCAAAACCTGCGGCAACCTTAAAAGCACAGCTCGAGTATGTGGTGAGAGGACTCACGCGTGGTGACTCTGACCGACACAGGGGATCCCTCTCTGTTCTGCACTAAAGCCATGACCTGCACCTCGTACTGAGCCCCGGGGTCCAGACGCTCTAAATCCACCGCCGTCACGTCTCCCCCGACCACCTGACTCCTCTCCTCACCACCTGCAGCAACACAGAGTGTGAGTGGTCCAACTTAGGCTGGCTGCTATAAAACAGCCGTAAATTAAAAGTATTTTTCGTGAATGGGTGTTTTTGTTTTTGCGGGCAACTCGTTTATTTATGTGATTAACGACATATAAAAGGAGGGCTTGAAGTAAGCCTTCCGTGCAAAACAACGCGAGAGCAAAACCAACCCACCATCTGTTCTCCTCCAAGAAACCCGATAAGCCGTCGCCCCCTGCACACCGACCCAAGTGACTCGGACAATCTCCCCGCGAGCCTCCTGAATCTGCAGCGACGTCACAGTCCCGACTATAGACTGATCGGACTCTGGCCGACAGGAGAACAGGTTCAGCATTACTGACTTGCGTTGCCATCTATTATTTTTATTTTTTTTCCACACTTTGAAAGACAGACAAAAAAAATTAATAAATAAAAGTTTATTTGAAAGATCCGGCGTCGCACCTGTTCTGACGTTCAGGGTGGAAGGGCTTCCCTCGCGAGAACCACTCAGCGACGACACCAGCACGCTGTAGGCCGAATCTGACTGTAGTCCATCGATGGTGAAGGAGGAGACATCGGCCGCCACGTTACGCGTCGTTTCAACTCCTGTGCCCAGCCAAAACAAGCCAGAGATTAAAATAAAGACACGACTTCCCAATGCATTTGCTTTCTATATCCTATGTCTGTAAAAATACCAAATATTGAATCCAACAAGCCGATCTAGGAAGAGAATTATTGCTCACCGTTATCGCGGCGCCAGGTGATCTTGTAGCCGGTGGCTCTGGAGGACGGTGACCATGCCACGCGAATCCTCTGCGACGTGACGTCGACGATGCGAAGGCCAGACACCGATCCGCCGTGCGGATTGGTCCGAGATGACAGTGTGACCACCTCGCCGACGCCTTGATCGGCAACAGCCGCAACGCCAATTACCAGCGCCTCATCCGGCGTCAGGCCGTCGATTGTGTAGGACGCGGCCTCGGCCCCGAGCAGACGCGACTGCTCCACACCTGTAGGGCGACACGGGGACCATCACGCGCATAAAAACAAAAAGGACAAATCGAAATAGGAGTCAATGTCAGGGTCTGCAGCAGCAAAAAATATCACAAACAATTATGTAACAAAATTAGGAGAAACTTACCATTGCCTTGTCTCCAGGTAACCCGGTACCCCGTTACCCCAGTCACACCTGTCCAGGCAATGCGGATTCTCCGGCTGTTTGCATTTGTCACTCTGAGGTTAGTCACTCGGCCAGCACTTTGCTCTGAAACGAGGCGGACGCAAAGCCTTGTGTGACGAAAACGAAACGTTTGAATTCTGCAGCAAGAGTTTTGTAGAGCGCGAGCGTGTTGCCATAAGGGGAACAATGGGAAGAGAGAAAGTTATGGGCAGTGGGCTCTCTAAGGGAGTTACAACTATCTGAGTATTTGTTATATCCAAATATATACATACAAATATAATATAATATTCCAGTTGGGGATATTGACGGTTCAATAGAAAATGGACAGGTACAGACAAAGTCAAATGTCCGGCGCATCTTCGGCCCATGTCCCCGGCTCGCCTCACCTGGTTTGATGTAGACAGTAACCGGATCGCCGTCATTTTCTCCCACCAGTGCTGTGACGCTGACACCGTAGGACACGCCCACTGTCAGGTCTCTGAGGTCAAGGGTCGTTTGGTTCCCATTGATAGTGCGGATTTTTTCTGTTCCCGCTGACGTGACAGGAAGCACACACACACACACAGGTGCATATTTCATAAGCGAGCGCTAAAAGGGCCGACACGATTTAGATTAAATCTTACAAAGAAAAGCAGATGGAGGCATGTGTTCACGTCGAGTAAGATGTCAAGTATTGTCACATAATGCCTGAATATCTTTCGCTTGCATTGTAAGTCGCTTTTTGGTAATAAACCGACATGCATATCAAAATAACGAACTCAATCAGCCACCGTACTTTCCGTGTTCAGGATGACGATGCGGTACTGCGTGGCACCAGCCACTCCTGTCCAGCCGAGTCTGACTGTACTGCCCAGATATTCCACCACTCTCAGGTTGGACACCCTCCCCACTGGCTGCTCTTCTGCAACAACGGGGTGAAAAACGGCTATAAGCACAAGCCTTTAACATACAGTATATAGTCAGCCCAACAGGGAGTCCAACAGCAGTAAACGTATGACCCGTAAATCAAACCCAGAGCGAACTCCGAGTTTAAGCCCACTGGCTGCATCTCTGACCTCTGGAAGTGGTGGAGACAGGTGTGGCCTCCTCACGACCTTCGAACAGGGTGTACAGGGTGATGATATATTCCGTATTGGGCCGGAGGCCCGTGAGCTCGTAACCGTCGGTGCTTGGAGGAAAGGACAGGCTCTGCACACGGCCTCCTGGAGACAGCAACGTTGAAAAACACCCATGGGCATAGATTCAATTATAGTAATATGCTTGCAAGGAATTGATTCCGGCATGTTATGCCGATTAGACTTTGAGTCCAATCTCCTTCAGCTGCCATAGTTATCGAAGCGGAATCCAATCAAAATGTGAAATCGTTCAAATTTAATGCCACTACAACATTTGAACGGATGAGTGCGTGCGACAGCTACATCCGACCTTCTCCCTCCCTCCACTCCAGACGATACCCTTGGGAGGACAGAATGATTTTCCAGGTGAGGCGGATGGAGGAGGGGCCGGTGGTCGCCGCTCGGAGGAGCTGCTGCTCCTGGCGCTCTGATGACACACGTTACGTAAAAAAGGTAGTCATTATGTCATATGTCATACAGTAGGCAAAGCCCTCCCCACATCAATCCATCAACTTAAAAAGGGAGAGTGAACATTTTTCAAATATTTCCAGGGTCTCCATATGTGCATGTGCGCGCTGAAAAGCTCAGGACTTCTCTAATCCCTGGCCACAAAGACTGGGTTCTGTGCAACAACATGTTTGAAGATTCAAGTAAGTTCAACTCGCGTCGGCATTCTAGATTGACATTTATAAATGCCTGAGATTTTGCGGTGACCAATTCCACATGTCAACTCGTAACGTGCTTTATTTATTGCAAAATCAATAACGTGATGCGGTCATTATCTTTGTTCTACGTCAACATTTGCATTGGTATTGAGGAATACGACAATATTCATGTTTATTTAAATCTATAATCTAGCTATGCAAGTAAATACAATGGCTTCAATGAGTGTGGTCCAGATTGAAAGCAGAAAAAATAAAAGAAATCCTTTCGGGGGGGGGAAAACTGCCAAATCCGAAACCACAGACACAGCAAAGCTGCGCTTGCTTACACAGGAACAAACAAGAGGGGGAAACAGACTCGTCTAAAGTTTAGGAGTCTGCGGTGTGCGCTGTGCAGAGGACGGTATACATCTTGGGCCTGCGACTGCAGAGCGAGGACACGCGACGGCCTTGCGGTGACTCAGCCCGCATTCAAATCCGACTGATCTCGCTGAAGTGACTCCGTATGGGCATTAGTCACGAGAGGCATCAGCCGAGTGTGTAGGTGTTTTTTGAAATGTTCCCTTGCAGAACTAAACAGCAACATGTGCCGTGTTTTTTTTGGGCTTTTTTTTTTTTTCCCCCATTCAGAGAAACAAACAGCATCCCCTCTGCCCATCTGCAAGCCCTTTGCTCCCACGGAGGAATGTTCTGCGTGTACCCTAGATAATTGTTTTGTCGTGTGTCTGTCCGGGAACACCGAGAGGGCAGAAAGTACAACTCCCGGGACAAAAGCGGAGAGCACTTCCGGACGCACACCCACCTATCTTGAACCTGGCAGTGGCGACGGGGCCCTCGGTGTTACCCTCGTACAGCGGGATGATGGTGACGATGTACTCGGTGTCGCGCTGCAGCCCGGGCAAAGTGTGAAACTCACTGTCCCCGGCCAGCTCCACGTTCTCGACGTTCCGGCCTTGGAAGGGAAAATGCGGAAAAATCAAAGACAAAGCTATGGCTGAAGTGAGGGAGCCTGCTGCCGTGTTTCATGTCGCCAGCCTTGTCCTCACCTGTGAAGGGCCCCCAGACCAGACGGTAGGCGCGAGCGCCACTGACGCCCCTCCAGCGCAAAATAACGCTGCCCTCTGACTCCGTCTCCACCGATAACTGCTTCACCGCCTCGAGGCGCACTGACAAAAACAGGCAGGCAATCACTCAGGCTCCGTGCGCACGACGAAACTCGATGCGAAACCAACAACAAACCCCAAAAAAAAAAAAAAAAAAAAACACCTACACACTATAGCATATGGTGCGTGTGCTTGTTTCGAACAGGCCCCGGGATGGACTCACGTGTGCGGGCGTTGAGGGTGGACGGGGGGGCCGAATTTCGCGGGAACAGGGGGTAGAGATTGATGACGTACTCCGTGTCAGGCTGAAGAGACTCCAGGGTGACGGACGTGGACTCTCCGGACAGAGACTGCTCCAACAGCTGAGCGGCGGGCTGACCTGCTCTCCCGACCGCAACGGCAGACACAGCGGGGTCATTAACGACAATGACATATGGCAGTGTACACAGTAAGACGTTTTGAGATGACAAAAAGCTGCAAAAATAAAAATAAAAAGCAAAGCGCGTGTTTGGGTGGCTGCCTCCTGCAGAGGAACAATGTTTACAGCCTTATAAAGGGCGCTTAATGGAAGGAGCCTGATAAATGGGATCCCTCAGGGAGACGCAGCGGGCAGGCCCCTGTGCGTGTGCGGGTTACCGCCCGAGTCTCGCCGCGGGCGGCAAATGTTCACGCCCGCTCGAGCCGGCAGACACGGGAACAGGTAATAACGCCACACCTCTCGTTTCAGGACACATGCTGAACTCATCCCCAACGCTTTCACTCATGCGCCGGCTTATGCCGGCTTATCCCGGCTCATGCGCAGTGAGGAGCGTGAGCTCCATGAGAGACTGGTACTCCTGGTTAAGAAAAAAAAAAATGTTTCTATCGGCCCTCGGGGGACGCTTTTTCTCTCCTGAATCACAGCCTAAGCACCTCGACACTGCTAAGATCTACGCCACACCCCAGTCTCGTCGAAAACGCACGGGACAAGATAAAAACAATGACGTGTGACCTAAGTAAAGGTTCTGCGTATATCATTTCCAGAGCGGCGATGATAAAATGTATCTGATATTTGCCGTGACGAGTGGGTAATAAAAGGCGGCGACTGACAGCCGGTGCCTCAGGGCGAGTTCCTCCTTCTCAGCCTTGACTGCAGTGAATTCTCCACGTGTTTCACACTAGCCACCAACAGGATAAGGTTAACCGTTTAGTTTTTTTAATTATCCACTGTTGCTTCATGTTCAGAAATCTTCCTCATTCTGTAGAGATTCGTTTTTGTTTTTTTTGTTTTTCTTCTTTTTTGTGGCCAGATGATCGTGGGTGTCAGAAGAAATGACGGCGACTTTACAAAAACACAAAGAGACGGAGACAGAGCGGGGGAGTGGGCTGCGCGTTGGTCTGACCTCGTAGTCCGTAGGTGAGTCTGTAACCCTGAACGGGCGACGAAGGTTGATCCCAGTCCACGGTGAGAGAGAAGAAGCCGGCCTGGATCAGGCGCAGACTGGAAACACCTGGCAAGGACCCTGCGCGGGATATATTTGGAATGATTGGCTCGGTCTGTGCGGGAGAGGTTGCACAAGTGTTTCTGGCGGACATCTCTTGGCTGAATCCTTCACTTTTTCTATTCCCCCCCACCAAACTCACTGGTGCGTTGTTTGGCCGAAGCCGACTCTCCCACACTGTTGGGGTACTGGGCGATGACGGTCACCAGGTAGTCTGTCCCCGACCTCAGTTCCCGTGCAGTGAATGTCCTCTGAGTACCCGAGACGGTATCCTGCGGGCAGAGAAAAATGGTCATCTTCTTCAACAGTTTTTTTTTTTTTTTTTTTTTATACAATATAACAAACTACAAAAAATGGCCGAGGCCCTGCATTCTTCAACGCTCCCCATGTCTGCGAAGGGAACACAGACCGGGGGGTGGGGAGGGGTTATTTTTTTTTTTCACCCGCTCTGCCTAACTTGTATCTCTACAGCAACTGCAACAGAGGGGATCCACCCATTAGACGTGTTTGTACTCAGCCTGAAGGGAACCTGGCTCTCTCGCGAAAGCCGAGAAACTGCAATTAACTTGCAGAATCCAGGTCATGTAAATGTGTAGCTGCACAGCTCTGCGAGTCGACACAATGAGCCGGCAACACCTGGACTCACCTGGCGCAGTTCTGCCGTGATAGGCTGACCCAGGCCGGACAGGGGCACATACTGGATGGCATAGCCACTCACAGGGCCCCCTGCGGGACTCCAGCGTAACCTGAGCGAATCGGACGTCTGGCCCGTAAACTGAATGTTGGACGGCCCCGAAAACGCCTCTGAGGGGAGAGGAGAAGATAAACATGGACGCGGGTTTAGTGTCTTGAGATGGTGAAATTGGGCTTTTTTTTTTTCTTTTTTTTTTCAATAAAGTGAACTCACCATCACTTGCATAGACTCCTCCCGCTTTGGAACACACTCGGGGGCCCACCAGAGGAAGAAGCGTGTTCAGCAGTTTGAATTCCCCGACAAAGGAGGTGAAATCACTGCTGGGCTGAGAAGAGATCTGAGCCAATTCGTTCTGGTCGGCACTCTTTATGCCTAACCAAGCGCAAAACAGACAACAAAGCAAAAAAAAAAAAAAAAAGAACACGAGGATCAAACAAACAAGTCCAACAAGGAATCCCAGATAGAGGGAGTGGGCGAGTGAGTGCGAGAGGAGAAACTGCGGAGGAGACATCTACCAACGGCGAAAACATGAACGCCTTGACCGCGCAGCTTCTGGGCCGGTTCCTGCACGCTGTCCTGCGACTTCCCATCCGTGATCAGGACGGTGATCTGTAAGTTGAGGATGACGCACACGGGGGAAATAAGAGAAACAGAAAACGCCTCCTTAGATACAGTATACTATAAAAACGCGACATCGTAGAATGGCGGCCACGCAAACCTTCGGGACGTCGCGACTGGCCGTAGGGTTGAAGAAGTTATCCGCCACAAACTTCAGACCGGCTCCGGTGCGAGTGTTTCCACCTTTATAGTTTAGGTTTTGTACGGCATTGACCAGCTCGGTGCCGTTCAGGTAGGTGGACAGGGTGAACTCGACCCTGGGGGAGGGGGGGGGGGACACACACACCGCGTATTAATATGCATGTTCCGCTCTGCAGTACGATCATGTTTCTGCGCACGAGGCAAGTGGGGAATGTGTTGATGTCGTCCATCACCTGGAGGTGTCGCTGTACTGTATGGCTCCAAAGCGTATCCCCGACTGGCTGACGGAGCTGGCGAACGGTTTGACGATGCCAGCCATGAAGCCCTTCACCTGCAGGAAGTTGACCCGGCCAATGCTGGACGAGCCGTCGACCAGGAAAACGATATCTGCTGCCTGCACACTATTACACGTGCCTGCAACGCCACACGAGAGCACACGTGTTCGCCATAAGACGGGCGGGTTGTACACGAACAGAAGAAAAAAAAAAAACACAACAACAAGAAGAGGTGAAGAGTTTATATTTTGTCCTCATTTGTTGCTGCCGTTGGTTTTACCCTGTGCGTCAGCCCGTCTCATGGAGGACAGCAGCACGGTCACAGAAAAAACCCAGCTCCACATCTTCACAACCTGGGAGAAAAAAAAAAGAGGCAGATGAACAATTTTATTCCAATTCCTTTTATTGGGAGATTTCATTTTTGATTCTATTCACAGGCATCCATTTATGGGTCAACAAAGCATGGCTTGCACCGTTCGAAGGGCCTCGTTTCACTTTTCTAGTGTCCCCGGGTCAGGTCATGTCTTTGCGTCGTAACCACCTGCTGTTGGATCAAGCGCGGCCATCTCTCGGCTACATACTCATCACCCAACATGCGATTTACCTCGTTCTGCTGGTTACCTGGTGTTGTCACTTTCCCGCTCAGCCGTATGCCATTAGTCACGTGTTACTCAGCATAGGTTCACGGTGGTTCAGGCCTGTTATTTGCCAGAGAGTCGGCGTCGGAGCCATTGTTCCTGCCTGTACCTGCTCTGACCCACGGCGCGACTTTGATATCCCCGCCCGCCCGTCTCGTTTCTTTGAACGCGCCTGCCGCCCCAAAGGGTCTGTCTGGCAACAAGGTGAACCATTTGATTGCACCACTCAAGCTTCACAGGTCTGCTTCGGGCCCCGCTTCGGTTTCAGATTTTAGGCCCCGCAGCAACAACACTGCAGTGGCAGAGTCAAAACAATCCCTAAGCTTGCATAATGATCAAAACAGGAGCAATGTGGGCTCATTAGCATATACCCGCATTAGTGCTGCTGCTGCTGCTGCTGCTTACTGGAAAGGGCACAACCCACCACATCCGTATTTAGAGGGAAAATATCATGAAAACACCAGCGGCTGGACCCAAAATTCATTTGCATGCATTCTTACTTCAGGGAGACCCTTCCTCAGTTTGGCTTACCGGCTTAATAGAGCGGCAGTCATCAACACTTGCAGAAAGACATTATCTATCAAGCACAGCCGTTACAAAATAGTTCCACAGCTCAACAAAAAAAGTGCACGAAATCTTTCCATAAAACCTTTTTCGCCACGGCGGTGCTCAACTCCCCTGCCTATCCGCGTGCATATACAATCCTTCTTCATCACTTCTGTTCTTTCTGATCGTAATTAATATATATATATTTTTTTAGACACGACAGTTTTTATGTATATGTAATAATATTTAGCTTAGAGTATGTTCTTTTGAAGCTTTGCCATGTTAATCGAGACGTCTATTATAAGCCGTCAGTCTCATTCTTCTTATTGTTCTTTATGATATTTTTCCGCACAAATTCCATTCATTTACCCTGCAGCTTTGATAAAATCCATGCAAATGATATATTCATAAATTAATAAATAAGAATCATGAAAAACTGTAAAAAAAAATTAAATAAATTGACATGACACCCAGCCCTCTTTGGAGCCACACTGTCAACATATGTTAATGTATGCACGCAGTGCATGCAATGACACATGTTCGAAAGTTAAAATGGTCACATTACTTTTTAATTATTTTCATAATTATAATTTTTTTATAAAATCACTTCAGACATCCACCGCGATCCTCGACCACCTCATTCTGCCATCTCAGAAAGTTGTGAAGAAATATATATATATATATATAAAAAAAAAAAACTCTTGTAATTCCTAAGATTCCCAACGTACAGAGAAAGGTTCGACATGAAAAGATAGAGGCGAATGCGTCTTCCTTTATAGACGGTTGCACACATTTTTCACATGGACTCACGGTTTTTATATTACTGAAAGGGCCAAGAGTGCTGAAAAAAACTCCCTAAAACTGCCAAATTAAAGTCCGTTCTGAAGTTTATGTCCAAAACAGAGATAGTGGCCGTTCGAACCTTCGACGGATCCCACACCTTCAAGATGAAGAATTGTCACTGAGGTGAAACCAAAAACCGGAATCTGGGTCAGAGGCCAACGACCTGCAAGCTTAACTTGACACTCCTCTAATTGGGTATTCATACCACCGAGGGTATATACCCGAACTTTCCCCAACAGTCAGTTAGAACCGAAGAAACCTCGTGTATGAGAGGGGAGACGTCTTCAAGAATCTTAAACTAGTCCAGTTGACGACCAGGAATCCTTCCCGGGGGTCAAGACAATTTTTCATCCAATTGGACACTGGAACCACTTATGAGAACAGCACGATGGTCATTATTATATCGTATCAAAACTACGCAGTCAACCGTCACTTGTCACAATGAGCATCCTCCTTGTTATCAGGCTCTACATTTTGAAAGGCCACACACGCACGCAAACCCACAGCGAGAATGCAGGTAGGCCTCTTTTTGTTTCAAAAGGCTATCCGACCCATCTCCAGAACATGCTCCCCCCAGAGATTCCTCAAATTGCATAACTATAATCAACTCCCACTCATGGAATTTGGACATTTGATTTCTCCGTATCTGTCATTGGTTACCATTTTTCTGGAACGCACATGCCAGAGCCTTGTGGACATCATGTGCCATGTTAAAAATACATGAAAGATCTGTTCTTTTTGACATAATATCAACAACACAGGATTTTCTCAGTGTGTCGTCCTTTCATCCCAGCCTAAGTCACCTCAACTACCCCCTCGCAGCGAGTTTCAGCGACGGCTCTCATCAGGCAAGGGAAATCCGCCGTGGAAGTGGAACATTTTTCTTTTCATCACCCACCCGTTAAAGTCACCTTACGCTTACGTTCACCATTTTCAAAGCGGCGATGAAAAACACAGCGGCTACTGGAAATGGCAAACGCATGCGAGACCGAAGATCAAAACTACCGACCTGCTCTGTTGCATGAGGGTAAACAATGTCGGGGCATGAAAAACACTGGTAAACTGTTGCAGATAACAAAAATGAATGTATATATGCAACAGGGAAACAGCAGTCTGAAAGCGATTCTCTGGGGCTTTTTGAAACAGTGAAGTACAGCCACATCATCTGGAATTTCAACACTTGGCATTTTGTTGGTTGGCTGTCCCGAAGCAGACGGACTGAGAGTACCTCGATCAGAAATAGCCCAGATGAGAAACAGCTGTCGATACCTTCTGACAAGCTTGATAACAGCACACGGACCATTACGATACACTTTGTCTCAGTATTTTGTGGACCAAAGATGAGAAGAAGAAGAAAAACAAAACAAAAAATGTAACCGTAACCCCCATTCTCTTTCGGAGGGCAGGCTCCATAATCCTTTGAAGGAAAAGGTTCCGGGCTGCCCCGAGGTGGTAAAAGTACAGACCACATATCCAACAACGTCCATAATTTGATTCTGGCAGGGATCCCACGGTGCAAGTCACACCCCTCTATGTACCTGCCCCCTCCGACAACGCACCTACGCACCCTACTTCATTTTCAGGATCAAACCCTATCCGTGTGCATATACAATCCTGCTGGTAAACAGTATTTTTTTAAATAGCTACCAAAATAAATCACTGGGAGGGTCACATGCCAGCTGAGGGAGTAACTCACTTCCTCTGATATACTTTATTATTACAGCGTGTCAAGTAAATATATTCATCAGGTCTCCTATAATGTCTGTAAGAGTGGGCTCCACACCTGGAATTTAGAAAAAAAAAAAAAAAAAAAAAAAGATGAAGTCAAATGACTTATGGGTATGACCACACCCACTAAAGGCCACCTGGGTTTTAAACTAAAAGCATGGATTAAAAGGTCAGCGATGGCAAAATGTGGTTAAGTGCTGCTCAAAGCCATCTTTAAATTGAAGAGTTACAGGAGAAGAAAAAAAAAAGCGCTACCTGTCAACAGGACTGACAGAGGAGGAAAATAACTTCGGGGCCAGGAAGAAAAAGAGATTAGCACTCATCCCAGAGCGGCTGGTGTGAGGAGGGTGGGCTGCACTTGGTGAAAGCTCAGCTCAGGCCGGATCACCGAGTTGCACTCGGGTAGAGATGCCTTTCTCCCTGGGGGGGCGGCGGGCCACAGGCTACTGAAATGTGACAGAGTGCAGGATTGCGTAAGGCTCCCTCGGCATAACAACCGTCCAGGGACAGAGAGTGACCCGAGTGGACAAATGGATGGAGGAGTCAGCACACATTTCTGCAAACTTGCTCACAACCGCATCTTAAATGGTGCACACAAGCTGCTGGTAGCAAGAATAGGGAGAGAGCAACAACATCCCACGGGGTCGTCTGGGAGTTAGACATGACCGATCCTATCACCTTTGACCTCTGGCTTCAGGTCAAGTGCAGCATCACACACAGTCTGCATGGACGCTCTCGTCCAAACCAAACAAAAGTACAGAAAACAGCAGCTTTTAAATATCTGACATGATCCGATGTTGGAACAAGCTTCAAAAGGTGTTGATCTTGTCCTCCTTTTAATAAAAAGCAGATGGATTTAATCAGGGAAAAGAAGTGGGCCATTTAATGTTTTTTCCTTCCTTCGAAACGCTCCTCTAGTTAAATCCAATGCAAATACAGGCAAAGAGCCATTTAAGCACCAGCGACAATCAAAAATATTCACTAATCTGCTTTAAAGTCATTTATGGTTATTCATCCATTTTCAAGACAAAAAGCCCCATTGCTAATAATCACTTCCAACACAAAAGCAGAAATTAAATTGTTCCAGATCAAATGCAGCCGCAGTCCTCCACAGATGACACACTTGGGATCGGTCCAGATCCTCCGCTACCGGAGTGGCACGCCACAAACTACACCAAGCATGGGCGCAACAATGCAGTGAATGAAAAGATGAGGTAGACTGCGAGAGGATCAGGGTGAGGCACCAAGGAAACCCTTTTAAAGATTTGACACATTATGTTTAGACAATAAATAAATAAACAAAATCCACACATGTCAAGTGGGAATTAGTTCTGGGCTTTTGGTTGATCCAAACCACAGCAAAGACACGAATGGCCTCAGAAGTTAAACACACAATTGAAACGAATTAAGACACAACCAGAGAGCAGGAAGCGGAGGAGTTTGAGTTTCCTATTCCTCCATGCATCGTTTGTTTGTCTGTTTTATACTTTTCACCCCACACAGAAAAAAAAATAAATCCCACCGTTTGTTATTATTATTAATCCACGGTTTGTCGCTCCTCTCCCCAGAGCAACCTCTGTGAAGTTCTACAGTATGAGAGGAGGTGACAATGAGGTGATGGCTCCTCTGCTCGGTCTTGTCCTAAGTCAGGGCTTCGCACCTTCAGGGAAAGCAAAAAGGGGAAGGAGTGTTTTTTTTCTTTTAGTGGCTACACACATACAGCGTGATTTACGGCTTAGCAGCATGTGCATGCGTGATTAACTCACGGCCGGGGTCGTTCATCCGTACACGTGTGACGATGCGTAGAAAACAAACCAATACAGTTGTGTACTTCGTGTAGAAACATAGCGTGTTACAGTTACAACAGTCCCCCCCCGCCCGCCCGCCCGATGGACCGAAGCCTCAGCTCACCTGCGGAAGTGTGCTCCGTGCACCGGGCCACAGCCTGCAGCAGCTCCGCACCTACAGTATGAGAGGAGGTGACAATGAGGTGATGGCTCCTCTGCTCGGTCTTGTCCTAAGTCAGGGCTTCGCACCTTCAGGGAAAGCAAAAAGGGGAAGGAGTGTTTTTTTTCTTTTAGTGGCTACACACATACAGCGTGATTTACGGCTTAGCAGCATGTGCATGCGTGATTAACTCACGGCCGGGGTCGTTCATCCGTACACGTGTGACGATGCGTAGAAAACAAACCAATACAGTTGTGTACTTCGTGTAGAAACATAGCGTGTTACAGTTACAACAGTCCCCCCCCCCCCCCCCCAACAGTCCCCCCCCCGCCCGCCCGCCCGATGGACCGAAGCCTCAGCTCACCTGCGGAAGTGTGCTCCGTGCACCGGGCCACAGCCTGCAGCAGCTCCGCACCTTTCCACCTGTGGCATGTCCGGCCGCGCGTGCCCTGGTATCCACGCTCACACCCCGTCTGTGGCTCACTGCTGTGTGGACTGCATCTCTGCGGGAGGAGTGCGTGCGTCGTTCCCTGAGCTCCGACGCCTCGCGCAGGCGGAACACAAGAAGAAACATTCCAGACTTGTTCCGATGCCCGGAGGCGAGGCTCTTCAACTTAGCTCTCTCTTTTTTCTTCTTTTTTTTTCTCAACCATTCTGTATCCGCCGCTTGTCTCGCCCTGGTGCAGCCTGCCAGCATCATATGAGACACTAAACATTATCACATAAATCCCGTTTATTTTATTTTTACTCGAGATTGATCAGAAGAAAACGAATGTAACTGTTAAACAGTTGACAAAAAAAAACTTTATAATACAATTGCATTGTTTCGATTTTTTGTCCTGCATGAACTCAACACTACTTTTTTTTTGTTTGTTTGTTTTCCCAGTCAACACTATTCACAAGAAAGGAATCGGTCCACTAACAACTGAAATAATCCATGACATTTGATGTGAACATGTGTTACCGGGTAGACCCACAGAGCTAAACTTGAATTTTTAGTACTTGTGCATTGGCAAATGAAGAAATATTATTTACATATTATTGACCCAAACTCGGTGGACTGTTAAAGGAACCATTGTTTTGAATGGAAATCAAAAAGGTTCCCGGATAAAAGGGAATGTGAGCTAACCCTGAATCGCTATCTGGTTTCAATGAGCAAATCGGAGACGTTAGTCAGAGATCTGGAGCGAATCTGACAAACGGCAAGAATCAAACAAAAGAAACATTTGTCATTGCTTTTTTGCAGGGTGGCTTCAAACCTTTATGGGTCCCTAGGCAGTATTTGATGTATGGGACCCCCCACGAGCTCAGAACTGTGAATACTATTGACTATTGTCAAAGCGTGATCAACTGCGCGCCTACTGTAAATTGAAACACACCCACGGCAAACAAATCAATTTAATTTGTTGCCGTTGATTGGCTTTGACAGAAACAGCGGCGATGGATTTCAATTCAGTTGTGTCACATCTCGTGTGGGCAGCTTTGAGTAGAGAAACTCTCTCCTATTGACTTGAAAAACATAATAATAAAATGTCACCCAGCTACAACGTTTTTTGTTATTGTTGGCAACGGTTTGCCTACAATACTAAACCAACATAACGGTACAGAGCATGGTAACTCACCTTCAATGATTATGGATGAAGATATTAAAGATATGTGATCTTATTTGGTTATATAAAGAGAAATATTATCCCACAGAGCATGTTGTTAAAGCCAGAATTTTTTTTTGGCCTCAATCATAGCTGTGCAATCTGATGGAAGCACTTACTGTAGACTTAATTTCCGTTATTTGCCTTGTTTCTTACTCATTACAGCTCGTGGCAATCTGAGCTTAAGCAGCAGACAACTAATAATGATTGCATAGTTGGTAAATGGTCACCGTTTCCATTTGCACTTTTGAAATCCAATGGCCTAGGATGTTTTGAGGCCACACTTGATCACTTCAGCCCTCTGAAGTAGCAGAGATCTGGGGCGAAATCAAGCCTGTTCTTGGAACCGTGCACTTGTGTAAAGTTAGTTCACAAGTTTAAGTTTCGTACCAGCTTTTGTGATGAACTGCAACCAAATTTTGTCCCGAAATTACCGATATCCATGGTGCCCCATTCCATTCTAGTGAGGTCCTCGATTCCATTATGTTCTCGCCAAAGCTGACCACCCCCCCCCCCCCACCCCCCCACCACTGGGGTTTCAAAGGCTCAACCTCTAATTTATATCACCTCAAATTAGAATGGTCGCCATTCTTTACAGAGCAGCTTCTCACTGTTGCCACTGTGCTATTTATCGTTGCCACAGCGATATTCGACGAGAAAACCCTCAACACCTGTCTCTTATACACATCTACTGGGGTTTCAAAGGCTCAACCTCTAATTTATATCACCTCAAATTAGAATGGTTGCCATTCTTTACAGAGCAGCTTCTCACTGTTGCCACTGTGCTATTTATCGTTGCCACAGCGATACCTGCACAACCCTGGCCTTCTCGCATTCATTCTCTCCTGAAGTGTCTCCGAGCTGTACCATTCTTCCTTGCTGGATTATATTCCACTAAAAGCATAACACACGGCTGTTTGTGCATTAGTGCCTGAACGCACAGTGATACAGTCTGGTATTGTAATCTGATATCATGAGGTTACTTTTCAGGATACCAACGCCTCCACGGCATTTCATTTATTACTGCGTTTCTTTGAAATCCTTGCTACTTACACCACTAAATTAGAGTTCAGCTTCTTCTCTACCCCGGCAGAGAGAGGTGACGGAAGCTGGCGTCTTCAGGCGGAGAAGGGGTCTCCAAGAAGCTGTGCGTGGCAGATGTATTGTGCAGCGTTGGATCTTTCCAACCAGCCAACATTACTTAAACCATAAAAACACATTCCAGCGCTAGAGTCTGTCAGCTTTTTAGCATGTGTCGGTTCGGGGACAATAAAGACAAGATGACTTGTGGTTTTATTAACATCAGTTTTCACTTTCCCCACCTTAAATAGTCTACTCTACTACTCTCCTGGGACATCCCACCACCTTAGTCGTAACAGCAATCTAAAAGGTTACGAGGGCAAGCTTGTGGCTTGTATTGTCAGAACGTTTGGAGTCCTTAAGCTGGTGTTTTGCCCCTAACGTGCCTCTGAGCCATGTTACTCTAGCTCCATTGTTCTAATGCAGTGGTTCAGCCACCGGATTTTGGACACTATTTAGAGTTTTGCCATTGCGATCATTTTAACAACCTTTGTAGTGCGTCACAACAGTTGTTCATCATTATTTCATAGCCCACGCCAAAATATAAACGATGAGCTATTTCTTTAATTGATCACCGACATATTCACTTCTCATCTGTGAAAATTGTGTACGGGAAAAAAAAGACAAGCGATGTAGCGTCACGAAAAAATTGACATCTGTAAGCAAACTGCCGTCAATCAAAGTACTTAATGAGGGGGAAAAAGTCTCGGAAGGAAGTAGAGACTCAAAATCTCTAATTCTCAAATAACTCAAAATGTTAAATTCATTTTTCAATTAGTTTCTTTTGGTGCAGTTATAACCCCAACGTACTCTACAATGTCTCAAGAGATCCGAAATAATTTTTACCATCCATTTTTTCCTGTGACTCGATGTGAAATATTAACGAGGACAAAAATCGGTCACGGCACCAACACTGCTAACTAGTTTCATGTGGCTAATTATGTGCACGCCAAATAACAGAAGCGTCAAAATAAGTCTGAAATCCCATTACTGGTGGCTCAGAATAAACTCGCTCACACGGACCATGGTACACACCGATAGGCCTTTTTTTTTTTTTTTTTTTTCCAGCTAGAGAGAGACGTTTTGAAAGGACGTCCATGATGACAGGCCACGTCTGCCTACTGGGCTTTCTTTCAGGGGCCCCGACACTGAGCTCCCCATTCTTTCCTCTCCATCGCTGGTTTACCCAAATGTAAAGACAGGTGACAGCACAGGGGATAGGGGAGATTACCGGAGAGTGACTATTTTCCTGCAGGGAGTCATTCTCTCTTCCCTTTCAGCTTGGTAAACATACTGTTGCGTGAGCGGATCTGCCGTTTTCTCTGTGGCTAGGAGTGCAGGTATGAGTGACGAGTGTAAAATCCTCTTACATTCGTGTTGTTGGAGATGGAGCCAGAGCTCTGGCTGCGTGCTTGCCAGGAGTTTTTCCCCTTTGAACCGTCTCGCTCTGACCATAGCTGTTTTTCTGAAGAAGAAGAGAAGATTATGTTCGTCACGACGCCGGAATTGTACAATAAGACTCAATGGCCCGCAGCTTCTCTTCATGAACGTGAACTACTTAAAAGAATGCTTAATTTCAGCTTGGTAAACATACTGTTGCGTGAGCGGATCTGCCGTTTTCTCTGTGGCTAGGAGTGCAGGTATGAGTGACGAGTGTAAAATCCTCTTACATTCGTGTTGTTGGAGATGGAGCCAGAGCTCTGGCTGCGTGCTTGCCAGGAGTTTTTCCCCTTTGAACCGTCTCGCTCTGACCATAGCTGTTTTTCTGAAGAAGAAGAGAAGATTATGTTTGTCACGACGCCGGAATTGTACAATAAGACTCAATGGCCCGCAGCTTCTCTTCATGAACGTGAACTACGTAAAAGAATGCTTAACAAAAAAAAAAAAAAAAAAAAAAATGGTCTCAATATAAGCGATTCGACGAGAAAACCCTCAACACAGTGCGTGGTTGCACCAGACTTGATAGAAACCCAGTAATGTCAATCTATTTACTTCTGTATTGAATTCGAAATATGTTCTATTTTGTGTCCGGTTAGGGCTTTTCAAAATGGAAAGGTTGGCACAACAGCTATGGATAAATCAAAAGTCAAAGAGGTCCCGAGAATCAATCATATTTCTCTTTTAGGGAGTGTTACTGGCCTGATAATGCACCAGGAACAAAGATCACGATGTGATTGCACAAGTTCTTGCACATTACAACTTGAACTTGAAAAACAGAATTCATACCAACATTTTATTATTAACGTTTTTTGTTTTTTCTAACAGAATGCAGGAGTTGGCACGGCGATGACCTAGTTCGCATTCCTGCCTCAGAGCAAGAAGCTTCTCAGGATGTGTGTGTTTCGGTCTAAATGTGAGTGCGGATGGCGGTTGGCTGGTGACCAGGCCTAAGTCTACCCTGCCGCTCATCTACAATCAGCTTGGATTGGCTACACCACCCCTCAAAAGTGGTATGGATAATAGATTGATGCATCATTTCAAGTCGAGCCTGTTTGTCTCCACTTGTGACAAAAATAGAGAGATTGTTATATAAATGTCCAATGAAAGCTGAGAAGTACTAAAACGAAGCAGTATAATCAATAATATTATCATTGTCATGGAAGACTATTTGAAATGTTTTTTACGTTGTTCCTCATGCATCACCAAAAAAGATATCGTTCTAGCTCACAAAAACATAATTTGGTGAGAAAGGTACCTTTTTTACGATATATACCATACACCTTGCCTATGTGTCTTAACCAGGGTCACAAAAACCTTGTCAGAAGGAGACTCTTCAATAAAAAATAAATAAAAAATAAAACTCCACTCCAATAAAAGACTATGATCTTATGTAGTCATGTAGGAATGTGGCAGGCAAAGAGAAAGAAGCAACACTTTTCCCATTTTGCAAGACTTGTGCAGAGAACTTAAATCAGAATAGTGTTTGTCATCACTGTAGAGCCAAAAAAATGTTGAACCTGCCTCCAAAAAACAATAAAAACACAGGACTCCGACTCCAGCACGACTAGTAAGAGTACCGAAAAGAAAAGTACCATGGTGTTTTTTTATAGGCACACACAATCGCCACAAAAAGCAGACAGAAAGATCCCTTTAAGGGCCCGGTGAAGGAAGTGGGCAACAGGTGAGAGCAACACGGGGCGGGATAGGCGATCACTCTTGGAGGTAGAGACGTCACCTTTGCCTTGGACAGGCCCCAATTTCGGCGGTTTGATGGACGAGATAAATGATGGAGGACTCCGAGGGGAAGCAGCAGGCGGGGTTTATGGCGAAAACTATCTGTCTGCAGGTCCCGAATGCTATGCATACCACACACACGCAAGAACAGGACTACTATAAAGTTCAAGGGCGTGACTCCGAGTGCCGAAAACGGAGCGACTGTTATAAAGGACGTCCGCGCATGACTGACGACGCCTTCGTGAAAAACCGGCCTGCAAATGTGCGGTGATGAAATGACTATCCACCGAAGTTACGACACCAGGCCCCAACACCGATTTAGCACTGTCGCGTTCGATGCGTTGAGTAACATATGTTGCGCGAAGGCACAGAGAGACGTATTTTCGGATTTTGGAAGATTTGTCAAAAAACAAGGGATATATATTTAGTGGAAGGCCTTCTCTCCTTTTAAAATCAACCCCTTCTCCGACACTATATTTTAGCGAGCGATGCGAGTGTCAACTCAGTGCATCAGACATTCGTGGGCCATAAAATCCCCGTCATTTATCTGACCACCCATTATATTGTACTTTTTGAAAACAAACATTACATGTTATGTATTTATTAGACGCAGTCGTTTGCCGGTCCAATCTCACCGTATAAAGCAAAATGTTTATTCACGCAAGACGCCGCTCCGCAGCGGTCGGCGTCAGCGATAAAACGCCAGCAAATCGGCGAGTCAGAGCAAAGCCAGCGTGCGGTCTGTTCATTTGAAACGATGAATCCAGCGAAACCTCCAGCAAAGACAGATAACGTTATGCGTCCGCGGAAAAGGGGATTCACCTGAACACGCTGTACGAGAGGCTCCGCATTCTGGGAGGAAAGCTATTTAAAGCAGTGACAGTGATTATTTAAACTGAGCTTTGAAGGGAAATAGCAGCGAAGGTGTCACAAGGGAAACACTGCGAGTCAGTGCAGATGGCTGAGATTAGACCAAGTGTTGACAAGAAGGTTGGAATTTCTGAAGATGAAGAAAATTCTCCACACTGGAGTTGGAATTTTCGCTACCCTTGCTTTGAGCTGCCACGCCGATGCTAAACGCTTTCCTGTTGTTCTCCATCTGCAATATTTGGGACCACAGGAGTCATTCATTTATCGCCGATTGTTTAGGAGCACATTTAATTGGAATGGGTGACTTTTATGAATTTGTCTATAATCAAACGGACAAAGTTGTTTATTCCTTGATATTTAATGGGGGGGGGGTGGGGGGGGGGTAAAAAGAGGAATCTTAAAAGGCCTCTACATGTGAAAACATCAATCGATAAATAAATAATTAAAAGGGCTTACAAAAAAATCATAAAACAGCCAATTTTTCCCATTATTTAAAAGTGCATTGACCAATTCTCAAAGATGTTTAAAAATAAAAGCAAATCAGTCATTTGTTCCGAAAACATGTTTTTCCCCACATTGTGCTAACGTTATCAGGGAGAGATTTGAAGTGCTTTATGACTCGCTCTGTGAACCCATTGACCTGCAGTGGAAACACCGGGACGGGCAGACAGAATGAATTATTTTAATACCGAGTTTCAAAGAACAAACGGGTAACATGTCTGAACAAAGTGGAGTTCACCAAGCTGCCGTCTTTGATTAGTCACCGGCTCAGCTTGTTCATTTACTCACCCTCAGCACTGGTGGCGGGCATTGGCATTCTTAGCTGGTGCCTCTGACGTGTTTCAAAAAGGTTTACCGGAATAAACCTGAGGATTCATTTAATCCGTCACCCGTCTCCACATCCTTAATAGCACTGGACAGTGTACGGTTAAACTGC
This sequence comes from Colistium nudipinnis, assembly GCA_016785305.1. Classification (NCBI taxonomy): domain Eukaryota; kingdom Metazoa; phylum Chordata; class Actinopteri; order Pleuronectiformes; family Rhombosoleidae; genus Colistium; species Colistium nudipinnis. Next base: position 147,468 of record JAFBJU010026064.1, on the reverse strand, counting down.
AGTTGTGGCGCCACGTTTAGCTTTTGTCCCCAATCGGATCTTTTTGTCTCGAGAACTACAAAGGTTCACGTTCTGGGTGTGGTCCCGCTTTCACTGGAGCCGTTTGAAATAATCATAGGCCTTTTTCCGCGGAGGACCTTTTGACACGCCGCAGTTGCAAAAGCAAAAGGTGTAAATGATTAAAATAATCACAGGGCCTGTTGACTAAAGCCGAGCGAGAGACGTTTATACTGTCAGGAACAGCTGGGCCGTTCCTGTGACAGAGGAAAATGTCTGCCCCCCAAAAAAAAGGGCCTTCACCACTTTGGCTCTCCAGATGCCTCATAACAACAGGGTTCAGAGGCTTTAAGTTGAGTGTTGACCTACAAATGCAATGCTGATTGACATGGAGTGCACTGTGTGTGTGTGTGTGTGTGTGTGTGTGCGTGCGTGCGCGTACAGACCCGATCCGCCCCCCCCTTGTCAAGAGTCTTTGTTTTTCAGTTGAAGGACAAACTGGTCTTTCTATGCCGAGGTTCCCACCATACCATTGTTGATTCTACACGATCATCAACTATGTCGGAGGGATTGTTTGAGATTTTGGGAAATCCACGTCTTGACTTGGTTTTTTGGGAGTTAGGTGAAAAGATCAATAACACCGTAATGTCTGGACAGTAAATAATAATCAGCATCAGTTCATCTTAGCACTGAAAACAGGAGTTATCTAAATTTCTCTAGATTCGACCAAAAGTGAACAAAAACATATATATATATAAATAAACAAATAAATAAGTAAATAAATAAACAAATACATGTATATATATACTGTTCCTCTATACTACTCAAACAAAAAGGGTATTTTTTTTTATTTTTTTATAATGATTCTGATGAAAATAGCAAAACAGCTGTATTTATGATAAACACAAGTCGGAAGCCATTTTTTTCCCCCCCTCAGCATTCAGGAACATGAAAAGGATAGCGACAGTTACAGATGGGAGATGTTAAGGATTTGCTCACAGGGTGGAGGTAGTGACTGTATAAGCCCTTCTTTGATTTTCAGACTGATGACTAAGAAAATCCTCACGCTGCATAGTCTCAAACAAGACTGTTTGGGCTTTTCTAACAAACACATCCGTCTGGTTTGGAAAATAACTGCGTCTCCATTGCCAATGGATAAATAAAACAACTCTGGGGTCCTCTAGTGTTCCAGGGTAGAAGTGCAAATTCGTTTTTGGGATACAATGTTTATGAGATGACGTGGCTCCAGAGATAGCGTCGAGTATGGATCGACGTCAAATTAACGTCCACTTTTGAAGAAGTCACAGCGTGGATGGCAGTTTCACTTATGAAGCCAACACTGTCCCTCTTGGCACACTGAGCTACGAAATAAAACAGAGAGCATATAAGACACTTCATCTTTACAGTTTTAATGTTTTTTTTTTTTTGATTTGATTATAGAATAGAATTAACTAATTACGACAGGTAAATTGGTACTGTGTACCATTGCTTTATCCTTATTCGATGTTTTTCAAGGGCTCTGGAAAAGCTGTTGGTGGCCTTGTTTGCAATGGCCATATCCACGAGAGCAATTTCCTGGTTGTTCAAAAAAGTGCTCTTGTTCCTGTGGGAGGCAACCTTTAAATCCTACATACAGCAATATCGAACTCAAAACAATTGGATATTTCATGTGAGTCGATGTAAAACATAAACATAGTTCAATAGTTGAAGGATGCATGTCTCACCTGCTGTTTTGACGCAACGGTTGGCTGCTCCCTTCAAACGGCCTCCCAAAAAGGGACTCCAAGATTCACCATGCTCAATAACCGTGGCCCTTATCTCATCGGAGACCGCGGCTCTTGGTCTTCCTCTCCTTCCTCTTCTCCCTCTCCCTGCCGCTCTTCCCTCTCTCCACCGACCTGTTGTCTTTAATCCATATCTCCAAAACGAACACCCAGAAGCCATTTCCTTGAGTCCGCTTGCTCCGAGTCATGAGGCCAATCAGAGGTCACCCGAATGGGTCGTCAGCTGTAAACTGCCCTCAGCTGGGTTCGGAATTATTATTATATCTTTTTATTTTAATCGTTTTTTTTTTATCATATTTGGACTCGATTTTAATGTGGCTGCAGCATCATAGTTCATGAATTCCAATCGCGACCCATTTAATTAAGTTGCACACCATTTCCGTGCCCTTTCCACCAGCCGATGGTAAAATATAGTGCACCACCAGCAGAGGGAACCAAAGAGCGGTGAGAAATTGTGACTTGACAGTCATGTTGCTCGCAGAATGATCACAATTATTTGCGCTCCCGACAAACATGGTGTGAGGAAAAGTACTCGGCAAACCATGTCAGTTCCTCACGCACGTGGCGTTAAACTAATTTGCCACTAGAGAGCAGCAGAGATTCAGCCAGAGATCTTCTTCTCTGAGCTCTACTCCAGTGTGACGATCGAATACCATCAAAAAAAAAAAAAAAATCATCACTCAAAAAAGAGTGGGCACATAATTGACACAAGACAATAGGAGTCATGCGGAGAACCCGACTGACCTCTTCTGCGGTAAATGCCAAAGTTCACTTTACTCACAGGGAGGGATTTAGAAACTTAAGGCAGGGTGACTGGCTTTTGTTGCACAGTCAGATAGCGGCGAGGGCCAGGCTCCTTGACCTTTTTCCTTTTAAACCAACAGTAATGCACATCTCTCGGGTCGTCTGCGCACGTGTGCGCTGGTGACGCTCACCGCTGTAGCAATCGCCGCTTTCCGTGTCACTTGTTTTCCACCCGTGCCTTGACATTTATCCGCCATCATTGAGCCACCATCATGTTGAGACCTGTCAATTTGTGACACAACAAAACGCTGGGCGACAATGGGCAGTCACAGAGTGCTCAGTTCCGGCCCGTTCGCATTGCTTGTTTGTTTTCGTGAAATTTGGTCTAGGTCATTCGTTATTGCATATTCTACAGAACTCAGACATACACGGCTGGTAACCAAGTCACCGCTGGGCTTTTATGAGTCATACGTGTTGAGAGAGCAAATGAATAGATAGCCATTCGTCTTCCTCAGACTAATACGCACACCCATCAAGATGTGTTTTTTTCATTCTTCTGATAAATGAGATCTGCAGTAAATAGCCCACAATGATCCATGGGGTTGCTTTTTTTTAAGGCTTTTGGGAGGCTTCATAATGGGTGAAAAGTCTTTTATATCCTCAAGGGTCTGATGAATGGACTCCAGCCTGGTCTTTTTAGTAGATAATCATACACTCCCCCCCCCCCTATAATCCTCCCAGCCATACTGGACACAAACACACACACACACACGCATACATGCGTGCATAAAGACATACGCACACATGCACAGATAAACACATACACTCAAGCATAGGCGCAAAAGACATGTGAGTGAATGGGAACTTTCCTCCCTCCAGTAAATTGTAGGGCGAATGCAGGATAAGGACAGATGGGGTCTTTGTGTGTGTGGGTGGGTGGGTGGGTGGGTGGGTGCGTGCATGTCTGTGTGTCTGTGTGCGTGTGGTACACTCCTATAGCCCCGGCCCTTGGCTGAGTGCCTTATATTCCCATAAATCACTGTGTCCATTTATGCTGGTGTCCCATCAGTAGTAGACACGCATTTTACGCATTTAGCTGCACCTATGTGTCCCAATTCTTTGTTCCTGAGAAATCAACCGATTAGTGAGAAAGGCCTGACATCTACCACGAAATGATTATGTCACGCCTGTAGAGCTTGCTTGCGCAGCTCATCTCCCGCACAAATTTACACACGGCAGAATTCCAGGCAGAGCCATTTAGTGCGTCACAGTTTCAGTTTGTGTGTCTGTGCTTGTCTGAGGTGAATTAGCAGCTTCAGTCGCGTGCACTCCATCCGCACCTTCTTGGCTCTGGTTCCACTATCACTGCTTTCCCCTCCTACCTGCCCTCCTGACATGTGTGCGGGCTCTCTGTTTGCGCTGGTTGTGTGTTTTAGGCTACTCTTACTGAGCAAACATGCTCCGTTTTCTTGAGTGAGGTTTTGTCACTTTTGTCACAGCTCCTGTCCCGACCTTTAAACACATGTCCAAACACACAACTCAAACAAGCTCAAATCACATGATTTGCCCGCTGGCAACTCGAAAGGATTTACAATCAATACTGTAAACCGAGGTCAACTTGAAAATACATTTATCCAATGGGAATTACATTTGTAATAAAATACATGCGCATATATATTCTCAAAGAAAATATACAATAATAAGAATAAGAATAAATTCCATAGTCAACCCAAACCACATGCTCCTTCAGGAAGGAATGAGTCTGATGTAGACACACATTTACTATTCTCATTTCTGAACTGGCTAATAAGTCAGTAAATGACTGTTAGGAACATATTAAAATAGCAAGGGACGGTCATTTAAGTTATATCAGCCAAAATTGATTCCCTTCCTACATTTTGCATCATCCATTCATCTCATTACATAATGTAAAGCGGGACACTTATTAGCAACACTGAGCCCTCGGGGCAGAGGTCATGGGTTCACTGGCAGTCAGAGGTAATGAGACACACAGACGGATACCGAGCTCTGCCTCTCAGGAGCTTCATTTTGTAAACGTTAAAGAGTCTGTGTATAGAAGCCTGCGAAACGGTCCTGGTGTGTGTGTGTGTGTGTGTGTGTGTGTGTACTGGCCGTCTGGCCCGTTTCTGACATTGGGTGGGCTTTTGCGCGGCGTTGTCTGTGGGGGGGGGGTGGGGGGGGGGTGGGGTTGTGGGGGGGGGGGGGGGGGGGGGGGGGGGGGGGGGGGGGGGGGGGGGGGGGGGGGGGGGGGGGGACCCCAGCCTGGCACCCATCACACACAGGAAACAGGCCCCTGGTCTTCACATTAAACACACAGGAAACCGTGTCTCAACCCCTCATGCACAGCTCCCACACTCCTGCACTCCTCTCCAGCAGGTCCCGGAGGAGGTCCGGCCGCCGATAGAGGCTCTGCTGCACTCTCCGCTGACAGCCTGTCTAATTTCTCCGCAGTGTGTACAGTCTCCCATTCGCCCTCCGAAACCCCGCCGCACCAAACATCCTCCCCACCTCCCGCCCCGGATCCCAGAGCCACGAGTCCTGGCGCCAAAAAGAAAGAGTGAGAGCACAGTTAAAACCCCTTTTTGAATGAAATAATATCAAGTGAAGCGACCCGATTCCTTTGTTATCCAGGCGGTGGGCTCTTCAAGGCAGAACGTGCAACTCACGGCCGAAAGCCGAAATTCAACCTTCAGGCAGTTGTGCCGTTTCCAGGACTCAGGGCCAGAGTGAAGGGGGCTGTAGGCTGGCAGGTGTCCAACTTGGAGGAGTTGGTAACAAAGGCGGGGCTGAACGGAAGTTAGGTAGATGATGTTAAGCACAGGCACACAATGATTAATATCAGGTGGACGGGAAAGTAACAGGGGAAAAAAAAAAGATTCACGGGCGGAGGAGACGGCCAAGCGTTTCCATGGCCAGGGAGAATGACGATTGGGCAGAGTCTTGATCGAGGAAGTAGAAAGGGACTTTGCAGACCCACCCGTTTTCAGATGTATTTCTTGGCATAAGAGAGACGTAGAGACATCGCTGAGCGGTCCCTGATGCACAAAGACGCAATCAGTCGGTGTCAGTTAGCCAGCAACGCAACAGTCTGACAATCATCCATGTCACCACTCGCGTGCCAGCCGTTCCAGAAGTGGCCACGAAGTCCTCCGGAGAGCGGCTGATGAAGACCGTCGTTTTTTGTTTTTTTTTCGACGTGGAGGAATCAAAGTCATGTTGAGCTCAGCTGCCAAGCAAGCCCCTCCGACGGCCGATAGACATTTAACGGCGGGGGCTGAAAGCCCCGGGCGCTGAGGCAGACTGCACGGAAACCAGGTGAAAAGTCTTTGTCGCGCAGCGGCAGTCGACATATCTGATTTGAGTGCAGTTTGGGTTCAATTGTGTTCAATGGCCGCACAAGCACCCCAAATGAAGAGTCCCGTGATGGGTGAGCGGCCCCTCGGAGACGGAGCGCGTGACTTTAGCGACGGGCCTCCTCTGGAGGGATTCTTTGGCGGTCACGGGGTTTTGTGTCAGGCCTGTGCACGGGCGCGGGGCCCCCGACGGGACGATCTCCAACGCACACACCTTTAAAGCACCATCAGAGCCTGTGGGCGAGAAACCCACCGCAACGCCGCGAACGCAGGGACGGGAGCCGTCGGATCCCACACCATTTCAAAACACTCAACATACCTAACCGCTTATACGCCGACGCTATCTAACGCCCCACCCGACTATGACTGCGAATGCAACGATAGCGATAACAATCTTCAATCAAAACATCTTCTCACAAATTATTCGTTATTCAGTGCCTTCCCCCCCCCCCAAAAAAAAGGGACCTCTTGAAATCACAGTGAAATCACATTTGCCCAAGAACCTACATCTGTTAAATGAACCAAAACACTGAGCGGCTCTGAGGTAGAGGTGAGCCTCGCTGTCGTCCGATCCATCAACAGGATCCTGTGTGTGTGTGTGTGCGCGTGTGTATCAGTCCACCATCTGGTTCATATGTCTGAGTGAGCCATCCATCAGTGACATGGTGGGGTCGAGGGAATATTTGTTCTCTCTTTCTTCTACTTGAGGATGTCTGGGTGGGACTTTCTTTTTGGTGACATAAACAAGAGGCACGCAAGAACGTAAATAGCCAAATTCTTCTATAGGGTCCGAGGATATGCGGGAAGGGGCTGAAGCTCAGACATTGCTTTCGGCTTTTGGAACCGTACAGGAATTTGGGAATTTATTTGGAATTTATCCCACGCGAAAGAGTGCGACAGGCCAGCGGAGTCGCGTTGGACGGCATTCTTTGATTCCTTTGAGCTTCAATTTGGAAAGATGGATGAGGGGTTTCATCCTAAGGCGAAGTCGTCCATATATCCTTGTGACACTTTGAGCTGTGACTTAATTGAAAACCGACTCCCAGAGTTTCAGGCTATTCTACCCGCCCCCCTGAGGCGGGGTGACCTCTCTCTCAGACCCGTGGTGACCTTGCGCCAGGACTTAAGGGCCTGACTGATACTCACCTGCTTCTCATTACTTGTCAATCCCGGCGCTTTTCACGTCAGCAGCCAATGCCACCTTGTATACAAAGCCATGATGTTGCATAATGTTTCACACAGCTGATTTCTGACACAAATTGGAAATAAAAAAAGAAGAAAAAAAAAAACCCACTTCATATATGTAACATGATACACGTGTTGGTAAAAAAAAAATTTCCCCCTCCACCAGGGAGGCTGTATTTTTGTATGCGTGACCCCAGCGTCTCGGGGGCCTGACCCGGCGTGGAGAATCAGATAAATGACAGGTTCGCTCCACGTAAAGAGCTCATCGTCTGTGCCTGTATTCTGTTACTCGGCACTGACTTACCTGACATGTGGTCAGAGAGCAGGATCCAGATGGAGGCAGGACACGTATGAATAGGAATGGTCACCAGGATCCGCCGTCACACACCACAGCACCACGCACGAACGCACACACGTGCACGCGTGCATACGGAGCCGTGCATATCAGCCCTGTGCCCTGACGGAAAACGGTGCCTGGTGAGTGATCTTCGTGGCCCCCGTGTTTTCCATGTAGGAAAGTGATCCTGGGCGTGTTTGAGGGGCGCCGCGTCGCCTGCTCCTCTGGGTAAAGTTATTCCGCACAGCATCTCAGCACAACGGGATTGGCCGATGTCCATGAGTTTAATGATCCAAGAGGTAAAGCAACAACCTTCACGGGACCATAACACTCCGAGAGCCCGCTGATTTTACATACAGGTAATGCGATCCGCCTCAAAGTCACTCATCCAAGGCCCGGCGGTGAGAAAAAAAAAAGAAAAAGTCCACTCGTTGGAATCCCTATTAATTCAAACATTTGATTAAAATGCGATAAGAGTCTGATTTAGTGACTCGGGTTCGAGGACAAACTCCAGGAGGGCATCCCAGGGAAACAGTGGCACGTGCTGTGTACGCGGAAACAACTGGAGACCGACCCGAGTGATTCAAAAATTGGTTGCGGTGAAATAAAATGCTATGGCTAAATCACACGCCCGTGCGTATGTAGCCACCTTGAATCTGAGTTGTCTTCTTTTTAATAGGGAGGAAGGGGTATGCATAGTTTACAAAAGAATGTATTCGAAGCCGAATCCAGTTTGACATGTCTTAAATCACGTGCACAGGGGCTGTGTTGAGGCACTTCTATCAGAGGGTTCAAAACATAGCTATAATGACTGAGAAGAGTGAAGAAATACGTAAAGTGGCGCGTTCCAAGGGGGACACCCGCCAGTGGATTAAGATGAAAATGAATCCGGACGGAGCCGGGTCACACCGGCCCTCCGTGGTCTGACCTCGGGGTTAATTACTCGGCAAAGTGCTGCAAGTCATAAAGCCGAGCGAGGCTCGTTAATGAGGGGCGCCCATTGTCGAGGCAGCACCGGTGCGCTGAGGGCGTGTGTGTGTTTGACTCAGTGTGCAGAAGGCCCTTGCTTTTCCTGTTGCATTGTCTCATATCTGTGACAGGATGGAGGGAGGGCGGGGGGGGGGGGGGGGGGGGGGGGGGGGGGGGGGGGGGGGGGCCCTCGGTATGGATCCAGCTGTAATACATGCACATTGTGACCCGTGACCGGTGGCCTAGCTCAGGGTGGTGGACGTTGCCAGGAGCTCATGGCAAACAACCCTGATACATTCAAACATTAGTAACATTAATTAGCTACATTCCTGAATCTCCGTGTGCTGAGGCGCCAAAGCATGAATCCAGCGTAGAGTCATTCAAATGAACCAAAACTGACTACTGCAGATTGTGACAATGGTTCCGAGCGGCCGTTGCCGACAATTACTCGCAGTAGCTTGTTATTTTATCTGTGAAACAGGCACGGCGTCCGACCTTGACTTCAGAAGGCCAATCCTGCCCCGGCGCATTTGATCCGGGGGGGGGGGGGGGCTACGCAAGTAAGCATGGGCTCCCCTGATTGAAATAGCAGGAAAAGGCCTCTCTGACTCCTGTCACATCCTCTGGGCTGCGGTGGTATGTGGCGGGCGCGCTGACGGCGCGTCCCCGGGGGACGTATTGGGTTGCAACGGCCGGTTTCTCAGATCTAGATGTAAGGTTCAGGATACTTTGGTGCAAGGAGTTCTGGATCAGGGGAACAGGCGGCTTTTGGAACCGCCTGCGCGCGACCCTGGTCATGGCGCGCTGGAACAAACGGGTTTAATATTGCCCTCCCTGGCCCATATCCTCCCTTTAAGCCACCCTTTTTTATTCATTAATTTTTTTCATTTTTGTATATTTGTCTCTCTCCGCGTACTATTGAACCGGTCTCCGGTGCGTTTCCATTTCGCTCTCTTATCGAATCAACCGTCGCGGGTGGTGAAGAAAGAGAAGAAAGACTTTGCGTTGTCTTGGAGTGCAACTCGAAGCGGAAAACTTTCCGTCGCCGACGTATCTGGGGTCGGCGTGATTAAAAGAAAACAAATGAGTCGGACTCTGGCTGGCGTGGTGGGTTGCAGCAGGCTGTGGGGCAGGAAAGGCGGAGAGAGAGAGAGAGAGAGAGAGAGAGTGGCGCAGTAGCTCAGCGGCGTGGAGAGCTGTTTCCTGTCAATGCAGGCCCATATTGGAAACAGATTGTCTCTGACAGTTGATTTGGAGCCAAAGCTCGGCTGAAACCACTTTCGGCTGCTCCGGCCAGCAAGCGGAAGAGGGAGGGAGGCTGCAGCAGCTTTGAAACTCATCTCCCACATCTTACAGGGTGTGGGATGCTTCCTTGGTTATATTTTCTTCTTTTTTTCATTTTTTTTTTTATACAGCCACATATTTCCTTCTCCCCGTTCTCTGTGCATCTCCGTCTCGTTTCGCTCTCTTCACCAAACGTCTGCTCCCAGGCGCGGGGCTCACGTTTTCGCCTGGGGCAGAGGAGTTCCCCCTGGCGAAGGGGTGAGCTCCGCCGGCAGGATGGAGGGGGGTGTGGTGGGGGGGGGGGGGGGCTCCGAAACGTAAATAGAGCGAGGCCAGCGGCATCACGGCACGCTTTTAAAACCCTCAGACAGAGGAAGTCCACGTCTGAGCGTCGCCGTGCGACCAGCCAGTCATCTCTTGGGTATATAAAACTGTCAGGAGAAAACCCACCTGACCCCCGACTCAACCCAAACACAGTCTCTCTCGGCAGTGCGCGGACACACGCTTGCACAGGTTCATACCATCAAATGAATCTCCGCTTGGACCCGTGAGAGACATGAGAGCGTGTCATGTTCTGCCTTTCTTTCATGGTCAAGGTCATGGTTTGTTTGTTTTTTCCCTTTTTTAACAAATTGTTCAAATGCACCTCCTTTCCAAATGTCAATGGGGTATTATTGTCGTTTTTGGACAGTTTTGGAAAAAGGGTAGAGAACCCCTTCAATCGCATTATGGCATTTCATCCAATCGCCACGCCCCTAATGTGCGAACGACGGCTGGTGGCGTGTCCTTCGGAGGGACTCCTCGGTGACCGCCGCCGCACCAGACCAGGTACTGAAGTGGGTCCAGGTGTCACCCGGTAGCCAATGTCGTTCCTCATGGGTGCTGGAACCCCCGGGGATCACCACGGCGATAACCCCGAGGTCGAGGGAAGTGTGCCAGGGGCGGGACCCCCCACACTGCAGACGCGGAGTTCCCAGGGGGGCCCCGCCCCCTTCCCTTCCCCGGAGAATAGTGTTTACCTCATGTCATCTGTGAAGTGGTCAGAGAACAAATTCCTCGTGTCACAAGCTGTTTTGGGGGAATACAAGAAACGCTTCGGGGGGACGCGGTTTCAAAGGATCCCGGAGCCTCGAGGAGTAAACAACTGAAAAACATCTCTTTTTATAGGGATCGCCATGACCCCGCTTTCTGCTTTGACTCCTCACACTTTGATGCAGAAAATAGGCGCTTTTGTAGTATTTTCAAAAGCAGGCGTGGTGTTTATAGCAATCGTCGGGCTCATCTTTACAGGCTGGTGGATGGAAAATGTAGGCTTGCCGTTTTATTCCTCTGGCGCTCAATTTCTTTATCGCCCGTCTCATTTAGCCCTTTTATCGTAGTTCAGCTGTGCGCCGATCCTGTTGACTTCGTGTCGCTTTTGCTGCCATGCTGGTGGGTTTGGCCTCGGCGTTACCTCGCAGGTGTTCCAAATGAGCCGCAGGTTTCCTGGGCAACCTGGAGGTAAAGTGCATGCTGGGGGAGCCCGGGCAGATGTGGGTGCACTGTACGCACGCCGGTGCCGGCCATTCCACAATTCAAAACAACCATCCATCCCTTTTAATTCCCACAGTTCCATTTAGTGGATCCATGCTTTCGTTACCCCACGTCTCAGAGAGCAGTTCACACACACACACACACACACACACACACACACACACACACTAGCTCAAGAATAAACCACATGAAGGAGGAGAAGCGGCATCTGCTGTGGGCGATGGAAGGGCCCCCACAAGTTTTTCTTGTGGGAGAGGGAGATTGTAGTCACAAAGCCCCTAAGATGAAGCTCTGAAATATATATATATATGTTTCTTTTTAGCTTAGTGGAGGTTTCCCTTTTATCCCGCTTCTTTCACGGAAGAGCCACGCCGAACAACAGCATGTTGATTTTTTTTGGACGTGGCTCAGGGTGTGTGCTGCAAACTGGTCCCGGGAGGAAGGAATGCGCTGTCTGTGACAGTTTGTGTCTCCGCTCTCGTCTATATTTGAACGTGAAAACCTCCGCTGCGGTGAAGCAGATGCTTTTCTCTAAATTGGGTTTTTTTTTTTTGTTTTTTGCTTGACGTGGTCTTGGGATGAAACACTGCCAGAATAGAGCAGCTGAGTAGACTGGACCATTCCTTGCGAGCCAGGATGCCCAAACTGCACATACGGCCTCTGTTACGCTCTCTTATCTTTCGGTTAGCTTTAAGCAAAGCATTTCGTTTTATTTTATTTTTTGCGATCCGTTTCGTCGCGGATTATGCCAACATTTCATCGAGCTGGCACCACAAGGCAAACGCCGTTGCATTTTCAGAAGATACGGAAGCTTTATTATCTTTATTCCCATCTTGCTCTCACCCTCTTCTTGTCGAGGCCCATCGACCTTGTGCAAACCTAAACGTGCATTTGCGGCTGTGGGCCCAAAGGCCTTGTTTCCAAGGAGAGTTGTCTCTTCCCCCACCGCACTCGCAGGCTTTTCACACCTGGGTGTCAGGGGAAGGGCGGCTGCACCGAGCAGCACTCCCATTAACGGCTAATGAACTGCTCACCAGCTGGCTGCAGGCCTGAAAGCACTCCACTCCGACTTTGCACGCATTAAGTCTCGTATCGTAGCATTTGTTTGATCAGAACCGAAATACAAGTGTTAAAATGGCAATATGCGGAGGTTTCAGGGATTACAGTGTCTTCATTGGGATTCCTTCTTAGTGCAATTCATTTCCCAAAGTGTCGCGGAGGAGAGGTGTTGCTCAATAAACTCGAAGCAAGAAAACGAATAAATACATTTACCAGAATAGTGAATAAAACACATTTTAAGGAACATTTGTAGCATGGTGCACAACTGGCCTGGTCTTTGTGTTCACGTTCCAAGTCACATAGTGTTGATGTTTCGAAATGGAAATGGTAATGGCAACGAAAGAGATACAGCACAATTGTAGTCCATCTCCATGGGCCCAGGACGGCTCTCTCTCTCTCTCTCTCTCTTGACGTGGAGAGATCCAGTGATAAACACGTGAGGGAGCAAAGGAGGACAAAAACTCCAAGCGCAATGTAGTTTGCAGTCTGGTGCCAATTATCCTGATTGGACTGGCCTTTCTGTGTGAAGGGGATTACATGCCAACTGCAAAGCTGCACACTACCCCGTATGGGACCACATGAGAAAGCTGAAATAGGATACGGGCAGAGAGGGAGGCACGGGGAGCCGGGGCATTGGTGTGGTCCAGCTGCGACTCACTCAACAGAATTGGAATTTAGTGTTCCTCACAGCCAGACTAATTGAAATCGGATTCCTTCGCAAAACGGTGAAGCCTTTGCAAAAAAAGCGGAAAGGCCCCAGTACATTTCCCAGATGCGCGTGCTAAACTAGGGGTTTTAGGTGGAGGCCCGCAGTGAAAACAAATACGCGGGATGTGTTAGCTCTGCGGAGTGGCAGGCCATCCGTCTTGAAGAATAGCGGTGGGAACCCAGAAAAACCGAGCTGAGGTCGGGTCTAATTTTGGCTCGGTAGCAACGCACGAACAAGCGCTTCCAGGGGGCGGCCGAGTTAACCGCTCAATAAGGACGTGGAGAAAAGACACAGTGTTTCGGCAAAACGCTGATGCAGACTGTTGGTGTTTGAACTCCGCAGCCAAACAAACACATCCATCCCCTAAGTGCTCCGTAACAAGTCCCAGCCTCCAAATGTTTGGACACGCATGGCACAACCGCTGAGTCCGGAGAATCTCGAATAGTGTGGAAGGGAATATTCCGCCTCATAGCTGAGGCAATATTCACCTTATAATCGTCCATAGGCACAAAGCATGCAAAATTGGATAATAGAATGAATTTCGATAGTGGATGGGCTTACAAGGAAGATAATGCTTCCAGGCATATCAGTCCGAGTGTGTATTTCAGACAGAGACTTAAGCTCATCTTCACTGGTAACAAAAAGGAAATAGTCCTGGTTAGGTGAAGTTTCATTTATTAAATGCACAAAAATATATATCCTTGGGGCTGTAGCTTTCCGACTGTGACCACATTCTTTTTTTCATCTATAAAACACGAGAAAAAAAAAAAAAGAAAAAAAAAGAAGAACAGTGGACAGCCCACCGGTGTCATCCTGGCACTTTGGCGCTGCTTGATCACGGTGCTTCTTTTAAAATTGTTCCTGACTTCCTTCGGCCGATCCTTGACCATCTCTCCCAATTAAAATCTGGCGGCGATGGAAGGGTAGACGGCGCCATCTCCTTACATTTGAAATTGACACTGTCCGTTAACGTGTGCCCCGTCCTCCACTCGCCTTCTTCTCCCTGTCGCGTGCACGAGCGCAAATGTCCACGGATTGGCTGAAATGGCGTTGCGCGGCTCTGTCTCCCATTCCCTGAGTCCGGACCGAGGAGGAACATGGTACGCGGCTACAAAGAGCGTATTGGACTATGAGTCCCCTCACTCGGACTTACCATAGTTTCACGAGTGCGCGCGCCTCTCAGTATGTGAGGCTGGGGAAATATGTGCTTTCACTGCTGTAGGTGATCAGCTACACGGCGTGACATGCCTCAGCTGTCACTTTCTTCCAAATATGGCGTGAGCCATCGAGTAAAAACCTTTCCTCTCCATATCTGCCTCACTTGCTATTGTTTAGACAAGTTGCTGTAAACGTCTGCGTTTCGTAGGGAGGACTAGCAGAAGTTAACTACGCTGTTTAGACTCGGCCGCATCTTCGGGGGCCTCTCCTTCTATGGGCCTGGGTCCTCGGTTGTGTTCGGCTGCATCGTATCATCTCCTCCAGAGCAGAGGGCAGCTCGGGGGGTCACTGGCTGCAGGCCGCTTTTAACTCAAGTGGGTCCTTTTGTCTTTGCGATGGGTCCCTCTGTCCCTGAACCGTCCACGGGGCCAACCTCTATTCTGGTATCGTCAGCGGCTAACGCGCCAGCAGGCCTGGGTCCTCGGTTGTGTTCGGCTGCATCGTATCATCTCCTCCAGAGCAGAGGGCAGCTCGGGGGGTCACTGGCTGCAGGCCGCTTTTAACTCAAGTGGGTCCTTTTGTCTTTGCGATGGGTCCCTCTGTCCCGGAACCGTCCACGGGGCCAACCTCTATTCTGGTATCGTCAGCGGCTAACGCGCCAGCAGCTTGGGGAGGCACGTGTTGTAAAATGGCAGACGTCGCTGAGGAGCAGTCTGTCACAACTGACCCTATTGATCTTCTCTCAACCACCGGGACATCTGCTCGGCACTAATTGAGAAGTTTTTTTTTTTTTAGGTGTACAACAGCCTTTATAGAGCGAGACTGTTGTAAAACTCCCAATGGCGTTAACAAGTCCGCGTCGATCACTGACAGGCACCGACCGGTCAGGCGCGGAGGAAAAGGCAAGACCAGTGATTTCCCTCAATTCAGAAGATTCAGCGAAAAGAATGTTTTCGTGACGTAATTCCGTACGTCTGCAGTGTTTTAAACCCCTTCAACAAATGCTATGACATTTTGGGACATGTGTTGTGGAGTTGGATAGGGAAATATCGATCTCACTTTCATGTCACGACCATAAACAGGAAACTGGTGCCCGTAATTAGCCTAGCTTAGCATTAAGACAGCGGACGCTCGCTCATTCACATGTCTTGCAAAAAAGTGAAAAAATAAAGTCAATTCGTCATTATTCTCCTTTCCTCTGGACCGATAGCGCAGAGAAAAAATGAGTTGACGTGACCCATTTACTGTAAATTTGGTAGTTCAGACATAATAAAACCACTTCCAATAATAAATGGATCGCATCAATTAAGAGATGACAGCGAATCCTGATTCCGACCGTATGAATATGTCCTCTGCAACTCGCCCCCGACAAAAAGGCCTATGGCCGTCCACCAGCATGTGGTTGTTGGAGAGCAGAGCGAGGGGCAGACATCACCTCAGGGTTCACGGGTCAAGAGGAGCCACACTTCCTGTGGCCCGCGCCGCCGACGGCCTGCTGACTGCTTTACTGGCTCTCTCATTGTTCAGATTTATCATCCCTGCCATTGATGTGGCCCCCTCGCAGAGGCCGTTAAAAGACCAAAGAGCATCACCTCGAACCAGATGTTGCACCTAACACGGTCCTCGGTGAGGGCCGTCCCCGCAGCATACAGGGCGCACGCAAGACTGATGGACTCCGCGAAGGAAGGTTTAGGAGTCACCGGCCGACATAAAGCACCCCGGCAAAGGAAAGGAGCGATCCGGGTAGAAGACATTCCTGCTATGGTTTCAATTTGAACGGCGACATCCTTCACCAGGAGAATTATCTGCCGCATTTCTATGTAAACTATGAACGGATGGCGCGCTGCAAATCCCACCGGTGTGATGCTGACCTCATCTCGGATTCAACCGTTTGAAGGAAAGCACATTTGACCACATAGGCGGATTGCTGACAAAAGAATATGCCAAAGTTAGGAGAGCAAATATTGTTTTCTGTTCGATCGGCACACGGCCAAATGCAGAAAAGGTTTTGTGACATTCTTAAAAGCGTTTTTTAATTCTAATTCTAATTCTTAATTCTTAATTCATTCCTTAATATACCTGACAAGTTACACATGACTTTTGCCAAACTAAAAAGAACCTCGAGAGCTTAACAGAGCCAACATCTCTGTCGACTGCATGTGACCGGATAATATTTTTGGAGGCGGTTAACACATCAGCAGCTTTATGAAGCAACGCTCCCGCCCCACCCCGCTGTCAGAATCCAGAACGCACAGTTCATGATGAGGTAGTTTTGGGTTGTTATGTGATGTTTTTTGGGAACAGCAGTGTGTTTGTTGTGGGTGAAAGAGTCCCCCCGAGGTCAGAGGAAAGAGAGACAGGGAAAAAAAAAAAAAAAAAAAAAAAAACGATGAAAGAGATGGATATAGAATGAGAGAGTGGGGAAGAAAGAAAAAAAAAAAAAGGGAGCGGAGCCTGGTGTGGTCTGGTGACGTGCCATGAAAGCCCTGTGTCGCCGCGTGAGTCGGGAGGACAGAGGATCACCACCCCTGCTGGGCCACAGCAGCAGAGTCAAAGGAGGGGGCGGGGGCTAACATCATCAACCCTATTAGGAGAGTGCGTGCGGAGACAAGGGGCTGCGCACAAAGGGACGCAGTATTCACCTCGGGTAGAGGGGCGTCCACGCCACTCGCCTGTGTGCGAACGACATTAGCGACTAACCAGAGGCACCGTGTCCGGCTGCTCCCGCGGCGGAAGATGTACATTTCTCCTTGCGATGATAGTTTCTCGTTTGAACTGAACTGAAACTGTCAAACTATCACATTTTTTGGGGGCCCGACACTCAGCAGGCCTGTTTTCTTGTTTTTTTTTTCTCCAAAAAGAGACGCATCACACAGGGGAATATTTGCCGACTGGGGGTGAGGACCATTCCCAGGTGAAATATCACAAGCAACACCCCGGCGAAGGTGTGCGCTTGACTAAGCATGCGTGTGCTTGAAACCAGACAACAAACCGCGCGTCGCGCCGCACACAGTCAGCTCTCGGAAAGAAAGAAAATCGCACGCGTTCGCGGTGAACAATCGCTGTCAGCAACAAAACCCTCAAGGGAGGCATTTGAGTAGCGGGGTAAAAATCTCTAAAAGCGTCTTCCCTTTCTTATAGGTCTAGATAACGGATATTAGTTAAGACAGAGAGGATCAACATCAAGCAGCAATCCACACTTGGCCAAACGAAACGAGGCTTGCATCGTGACAGTGATTCCACCCGATCCTTTAAAGGTGATTTGCCTGTCGCAGCGACACAAAAACGGAAACAACGAAAATTGCGCTTCTCCCGAGCGCAGACATTCCTGGCCTCAGTATTTCTCCCGGAGCGCATCACAACGCAGCGTGCCCGCCCGTGAGCCGCTCGGCGAGAATGCGGAGGCATTCGATCTGTGCACGACACAGGGCTGAAAACGGGCCGAGGGCGAGGCCTGACTTGTGAAAACACGGCGGCGTTATCTGCGGTTTATTTGCTCTAGTTGATGTATGTGGTTGTATTCAAATAAGCCGGGCGAAAAGGCAGCGCAGATAGCGGGAAAATGGAGCATAAATTGACTCCTGATTAGATCACGCGGCCGTGACATGATTAATAGCGCTGATAAGAGGACGCGGGGGTGAAAGAGGGCCGTTATTTGAGCTGACTCGGTTGTCACATGCCGCATGTTGTGAAATGCCTCGCAAGGTGATAAGCGAGAGTACCCGTCCCGCATTTTTTTTTTTTTTTCATCATACCTCCGATTATAAGGCTTTGGGGAGGTCGAGTCAAAGACTTTCACTTTAGTCCCATTTTTTTTTTTTTTTTTTTTCGAGGTCGGGGCACAGGCGCGACGTGAGGGAGAGGATCGGTGGCTGCGAAGTGGGTGGGTGGTGACGAGTCACGAGGGGCCATGAGGTGACGGAGCTCAACAACAGAGTCATTTGCAACACAGTGGTCCGTCTGTGTTGTCGGATGTCAAAAGCGGCCGTGCCTATTTCCAATTCTGCCCCAGCGGTGTCCGATGGGATGCCTTGCCTCGCGTGTGATTTTCCAGACGGTCATTCTCTAAATTCTCACGTTTTTAATAACCTGCAGATGAACAGTTTAACAACATGTAAGACCAATAAAATCTGCCCACCCCCGACTGGGGTGGGCAGGTTGTACCGCTCTGCCACGGAGTACATGAATCTATTTTTGGATCATCGTATAACCATTAAAAAATAAAGCAAGACCAGGGCTTTGTCCCATTTCAAATCAGATCCAACAGTGATCCAACTGGATGTACAGTATGTGTCACCAACGTATCTGCATGGGTTACTGTAATAACAACATATGAGTCACTGTACTTCCTTCTGTACTTCTAGATTTGATGTTGTTATTGCGTGTGACAGTCCAATGGAAGTCTGATTAAAATCACAATTCTGCAATAACTGCAATCATTTAATTTGAATTGTGATGCTGTGGACAGTCTGGGAACCGCATGAATTGGGTTTATGTTACTGCGGTAGTATTACGCGACTTGCCATAGGACAGACGGGCAGCCGAGGAGTATTTAAACACGAGGTAAGTGGGAACAGGCAGAAACAGTCAAGTGTGGGGCAAACGTTAAAGAGGGCGGGAAAACACACAAAGGCCGGGAAGTAAAGGGATGTGGAATGAGAGACGTGAGGCGAGTACAAAATAAGACAGGGATTGCGTGACGAGAAGAACATGGCAGGTGTAACAATACGAGTATGAGTATTAAAGTGTAAAAACAGTGGTAATAATAAAAATAAAAAATAAATAAAAATAAAGGTATAAGCAGAATGGGGTATAGGTATAAAAAAAAAAAAAAAAGTGTAAACGGTACAGTACAAAAAATGCAGATGCAAACAGCGTGAGTATAGGTATTAAAACAAAACAAAAGGGGTAAACAGTATAAGTACAAAAATGCAGGTATAAATCGTTTTGAGTATAAGCACAAAAAGAAGTGTAAAAAGTATAACTCAATGCAGATGTAAACAGTGGGCAGGTTGTAACGCTCAAAACTACGAGAAGTGTGACAGGGGCCGATTTTAAAGTGACGAGTGGTGGCGGGGAACATTAAGCTTTGTCCGAGGCATACGTGGGGGAAGTGACCGTGACTGCGGTGGGTCTCTGACCCGCGCCGCATCTTGCCGCTTCCCCTCGTTCTGGAGCCGGTCCGGCCGGTCCGCAGCCTGATTGGAGTTCCCACAGCGCTCCGCCCTTTGCTGGAAAAGTCATCCTCCCCGTTTCACGACTCATCATTTCAATGAAATCTTCTGCGATCCTGCCATTCACATCCCTGTGAAGGGAGGCGGGGGCGTGGCGTGGCGGCAGGGAGAGGCGGGACGGCGGGCTATTTTTAACACTGATTTTGCTGCGGCAGTTTGGTGGAGAGGGCCCCCGGGCAGACGGCTACGCACAAAGTTGGTGATCTAACCGTCATCCTATGGCCTCGTGCTGCCGGGGGGGGAAATTCTTGTGTGTTTTTTTTTTTTTCTCCAGTCTATCTGTGAATGTAATAGGCGGCCCAGGCTGTAGCCTGCAGGAGTCGTTCCTGCCGACCAGTTCCCCAAACACTGATGTCAGATGAGACCAATAAGAGGCTCCGACCACAATACGTGCCGCGTGATTCCGTGCCACTGTCTGCACGTCTGCCCCTACTCTCTTATACGACAGTGTGTGACTCCAATTAAAATAGCTCGTTGCAAGCACATGGACCCTGCGAGGAAGACTCCAGTTAGAAAAAAAAATAAAAACCCTTTCGATCCTTTCGTAACTCGGTGATACTTGAAGACTAATCTGCACAGATTCGACCGTGTTTTTGTGGCACGTCAACGCGACCTGTTGTTTTTTTTTTTTTTTTTTTTCCAGCGCACCGTTGACTCACGGAGCCGATTACAACCGTCAGGCCGGCGATGTGACTTGAAATTCCAGTTGTTCTGAACAAATGTTGACGTGCTCCTTTGCAGCTTCCCTGCGACACAAGTGGCTCTTTCTCCGATGGTGGGTGGAAGACAGCCGCGCGGCGGCGAAATAACGCTTCAACGCAAGATCGGATGGATGCCGCTGATTCGCACCTGTTGGTCCTGGGAATTCACCATTTCTCGCACCTTTTTGTACGTCTGTCGGGACTGCGCTGAGACCAGAAACCAATTTGCGTAACGCAAAGCAAGTCAAAGTAAGGGGAACAAATGGCTTTCAATGAGCGCCCCAAAGTACCACGAAAGATCTCGGCGAAAAAAATCCTCACCATCCACCTCCTATTTCGGAAAGCTTCCGAGTTCCCCCCCGTGACTACACATGAACACAGAATAAACCCAACGCTATCAGAAGAGGAGCGGGAGCGGGAGGCGAACGGGGTTCAAGGGAGCGCGGCCACCGTCGGGTTTAATGTTTGACTCCGCCGGGCGCACCGCGTCGGCCACTCAGCCGCGCAGCACTGCATTAGGACCGGCGGCTTGGTTCAAAAAATCAACAGGAGCCCAGGTGCGGCAGGCGGCCATCTGGTGCCTGGAATAACCCGCCTCCACTGGGCCGCGTGTTGACACAGGGGCCTGGAGGAGGGCCGGCATGCCTCTCTGCCGGCCAGGAGCTTTTACCTTGTGCCCTAAATACTGCTGCGAGGGGGGGGGGGGGGGGGGGATTTTCGGGGGGGGGGGGGGGGGGGGGGGGGGGTCATTTCACGTCGGCAAAATGGCGTCACCCATCATTGATTGTATGCTTTCACATGCCCAATTGTGTGGGGAGCCAGAAGCGCCCCTTGGAATGGCTGCAATGGGAAGAATCCTTTTTCACGCAATTTGCGCGCGCTTTACTGGTATGACATTCGCACGTGTTCCCTGCCGCGCCATCTAAGAATAAACTGCACTCAAGGGCCGAGAGTTAGATGCGGAAGGTGTTCCGGCCACCGGCAGGGACATCATGTGTCAACCGCCTAATGTCAAACTCGTGAATAGCCTGTGAATTTTGGTGTGCGTGTGCGTGTGTGTGTGTGTGTGTGTGTGCGTGTGTGTGTGTGTGGGTTGTCTCACATGATGGTATACCTTCAGCCCCTGACCCTCTCTGTCACCCACATGACGACGCGCCCTCATAGCCACGTTCGGCCCGGCCGATTCTCCGACACATGGTTCTAACTTGGATTGCGCAACGCTGCTGGGCAATGGGGCTCTTCACAAATATGGCACGGTAGAATTAAGGAACGCGGTAAGCCGCTATGCGACCGCCGCACCACACCGACTTCACTTTTCAATGATACGGCGCGCCCATCTGTTTTTAATCGGGATATCTGCATAGAAAAAAAGGCGTGGGTTCAGCTGGTGCGTGAGATGGCCGGAGTCTTTTTGGAATGAGTTGAATTGTGTGGTTCACGCTTGGAGCCACACTGCAGCGTTGGCCTGCTCCGGCCTACTAGAAATAAATCTCTGGAGACATAAACAAACAATCCGCGGGGGTATCATTATGTCACACATCCTTTATGTGGGACCCCGTGTCCTCCGCTGACATTTCCCTCATTTTCCCTCGACAATTCTATTTACACTCGCGCCTGTCCTGGCATACATCAGTACAAGAGGTCACCAAACGAGTTCAGCCATCATAACAAATTATCCATAGCCAGGCGCAGCGTGAGCGCGAGTCAGACACGACAAAGTGGCTTGACAGCCCAGAAGCCAAGAAGACAATAAAAGCACATTGTGGAGGACAAATGCCTGCAGGGGGGGCGGGGGGGGGGGGGGGGGGTCTATTCTGCGGGAGGCACAGTGGTTTTTTGTTTTTAATCGCAGTGAATTGAGAAGACGTCGGACGAAGGGGAAGATGAGTTAGAGAACGGGGGAGGGGGGGGGGGGGTCAGCAGGAAGTGAAAATGGCAGAGGAAAAAAGAAAAAAAAAGATGCTTGACGGAAGTGAGAGACTGAGAGATCTTTGAGGCCGCACAATGTCTGCTTTCTGTCTGTCTCCCCGGTGCAGCCGTCTCAGGCTGGAGAAGGAGTCCATTGTGCGATCATCTCGCCAGGGCGAGCTTCTGCACAGTGGATCTGTGGAGGCCGCGTGCTGTGCAGCTCCACAGGAAGACGACTTATCAAGGTCACCCCTCTGACCTCCGTTTCCTGCTCATCATAATGGCCGATTGTGCGATTGGGTAGCTGGCGGGCTGGCAGTTTGGGGGCTGATTTCCCGCTCCAGACGCCGCCTTCTCTCTCACATTCCCAACCCGGGAATATTCCTCTTTTTGCTTCTCATTCCCTTTCCTCCCCTGTCTCCTCTCTCCAACTCTTCTTATCTGTCCGCACCTTGAATTCGGTTGACCACGAGCCAGGTCAGACCGCCCCCCCCCCCCCCCCCCACCCCCCCGCGCGCCCCCCCCCCCCCCCCCCCGATCACGTCTGTGATGCTTCCTGTGCCAGTGGGAAAAAAATTGGGCAAGAAAAGCTACATTGCATCTGCAGCGCTGTGAGAAGTCAGTCAGCACATGATGATTCTCTCCGCCAAGAACATATTCAGGCTCCATTATGCCCCATTAACCAGAGGACGCTCGGAATGTTCTTTTTTTTTTGCTTCACACACGTTTTTGTCCGCACTTCTATATGTGTATAAAGAGCCATGCGTCACAAGCCGGCCGAATTGAACACATTCTTGTGCCAAATAAGACCCGATCAAAACTCCTTGAAAAAGTGCAAAACTCTTTTTGGAAACACTTTACGAAATCATTAAAAAAAAAAAAAAAAAAAAGTTTGTTTTTCACTGAAGAACCCAACATCTGCCTTTTTGGTTTGTGGGTTTCCGCCAACTTCCTCCAGGGAGATTCTGGGTCCCTGACAAACAGCCTTCCGGGTCTATTGCACCGCGGTAAACTACGCCACGGTGTTGGTGTATGAACGCGAGTGTGAATATATTTGCGTTTGGCAGCGAAAGTGTGTGTTTGACCTAATCAGGCTGTTGGGAGTCGGTGCCTCGCCTGTGTGCGATTGCAAACAACTCGTTGGGCCATGTGCCGTCGCGGAGGGACGGGGGCTGGCCCAAGACGCACTCACAAAACGGCGGGGGCGTGAGGGAATGCGAGGAGTCCGTCACCATATGTGCCTTTGGCGTCTTTCACAGGCTTTGCTTGCGGAAATAGTTGTTCTGGGCATCTGCGACAGAGAGCTGCATATAAACATCGATCAGCGACAATGTTTCCAAGTGGACCTCGTGGGCTGGGTCTTTTTTTTATAGGCAAAAGGGGGTGGGGGTGGGGGGGGGTTGCTGTTTTATGGGAATGCTGAAAAACAGGCAATGAATTGTCTCCGGGGAATCCAATGCCTTTTCTGTTCTCGTTCCCAGTTGGGTTTTTTTGTGTGGGGCGACGTCACGTCTCTCTGTCAACAGCTCTGCCCGGCGAGTGGTTTCACTTTAGGTTCAGTGGAACTCGGAGCGACACAGGTTGGGGCAGGCCCACAGGTACAGCGGGCTCGCAGCAAGAATAGATGGGGCGAAGAATAGCTCAACAATCCAGATAGAGTGGTTTGGTTATGCAAGCTTCTAAACCTGCAGCACATCCCCCAAAAAAATGCTCTCTATAATTTTGAAAAAATGGAAATTGGTTTCACTGGTGGACCATCGTTTCGGGAAACATCGCGCAAACAATGACAAAAGGTTCCAAAGCTGCTATTGATTTGATGCTGCTATCGTGGCGATCCAATATAACTTTTTTTTTTTTTCAGTTTTGTGCTTCTCCGCTTTTCTAGTTGTTGTTAGGAAAGGCTCAAATCCCAGGTTTAACGTCGGTAAAAAAACATTTTCCTCATGCGGAGACATTTGCAAATACTGATTACGTGTTAAAATGCCATTTGATAACGTAAGCTGAAAAAAATTTGACACTTTAACCTCTGGCGACTTTCTTTTTTATTTACGTTTTGGGATTCTAAGTTTGCTTGTAAATCTCTGAGTTGTGTACTGAGCAGAGGAAGTGGCGCCTGACCCGTAGAGGCCCCGCTCGGCCATGAGAACCAAAGCAAAGTCTTCTGGGATATTTCGCCCATGTCATCTGGTCTGTTATGATTCCCATGAACCCCCCCATTCCGGTTTGTAAGTAAGCAGAAGAAGAAAGCAGCTGTGTGGTTTCTAAATAAAGTCGACGTGATGATTCCCCATTCGCATCTGGCCACCGCAGGGCGGAGGAGTGTATGTTTAGGGATTTGGACAAAAAAAATCGTAAAAGGGACTTAAATAATTATAAATTGTTTTTATTATTATTCTTGATGCACCCAAAACTTAACTGCAGGGGTCTCCATGCAGATGGTTGCATAATATTATGGATATCAGATTAGGAACGGTATTGAATTAATGACTGCGGAAATGACTTTTTAATAGTGGAGGTTTGCGTGCTGACTGGGAGCAGGATCTCTGTACGAGCCGACATGTGAAGATCTGTTCCTCCGTGTTGTTTCTGGTTTTATTTAGCTCAGCATTTCTTCGCCAAAAAAAAAAAAAAAAGAAAGAAAGGGAGGGGGGGGGACATTAATCACATTCATTCTTGGTCCGACTGCAGGCTAAACACCCCCACACTTCACTTCCTGTCCCACTCTGCCAGATGATAGGTTAATAGGAAGTGTGTGTTTGTGTGTGCGCGCGTCTCTCTCTCTCTCTCCTTTCTTTGGTAAAGAAAACATTAAGTGATAAGTTGATTATCTGTGACCGAGCCTTTTCCTGGCCCCGCAACAGATAGCATTTTAAATAACGGCCTGTTTCGGGGACGGATTTGGAAGCCCAGTGCTGCTTTTTGTCCGACACATAACTCAACTGTTGTAAACATTGCACAGCTAAACTCTGCCAAATGTCCTTCAACGGCACGTCTGTGTACGATGTTGCACTTTTGGTGTCTTTTTTTTTTAAACATGGGACCTGAAAGGGTCTGAGTTACATCGGCAGCAACATGTCTCGTAGAACTGAACTTCATGCGGACCCCGCGTTTAAATCTTTTATTTCTATTATCTATCTCCAGTTTCTCAAAGTCTACACAGGCACCTGGCCAAGCAATTACATCCATTTTAGCACATACGCACAAGGGAACGTTTGCGCGTGTGTCCAAGGCCGCAGGGGACTAGTCTTGGGGAGTGCTAACTTTCTCTCCCTCTATAAATCACAGAAGGTAAGGCGAGCTCTTGGTATACAGTATTTATATACGCCACGAAGGGAGATGGCGTTAAGTTAGATGCGTCCAGCGCAATGAGAAGGAAAACATTCCACCGACGCAAATAGAGCGGACAAATACTTATGTAACAGCTCCACGGCGCTTCAGCAGAACACCACAAGAGTAAAAACAGTGTTCGGCTCCCAACATCCAGCAGGGTTTGCAGCGTCCATTTTATACGACACCTCAGACTGCCGACATACGCTTTTTAATAGATGTCTCTACTTTAGAACTGCACGGTTTCGCTCATCCTCAATCTGGCACCCTGACAGTTAAAGCAGACATTTCACGGGCTCCAATTAGAGCCTCAACACACAGAAGACTCGCAGAGATAAAGAGTCCCACACGGCTGGTCTTCTGTTTACTGGAGAGATGATTAAACATGGGAGCGGGGGGGATTAGCAGCACCGAGGGTCTATCGGCGAGGAAGACCCTTTTAATTGACAGGAGATGTGTTGTGTGTCCACTGTGGCAGGGCGGGCCACCCCAGCGGTTGGCCATGCCTCGGCAGAGCCGCTCGAGATCGCCTCATGTCCTTTGCATCGTCGTCGTGGTCGCTTTCAAAAGCGCCCGCGGCCTGTAGGTGCCGCACGGGTCGGGCAACAGAACAGATCCCGTCAACATACCTGTCCAATGATGTTTTCCAGGTACAGATCCCCGTTGGTCTGAGGAAGAGAGCATATATATATATATATATATATACTGTACATATACTTACATGCATAAAACACAGCAGTGGGTCTGGGTACTATGGGCTGTCCGGGTAGGTTGGATCCATTGCTTCCTCCATCCCCTTTTCTTTGAACGATTCCATCTCTCTTCTCTAATCTCTCGTGGCCCTGATGTCGTGCGTGCTTGGCTGCGGCAAGGGTGCCTGGGAGAAAAATGCAAGGGAAAAAAAGGGGTCTGGTGTTATTGCTGCACTGATTGATGCACAAAGTGGAAACGCGAAAAAGGCAAAGGCGGAGCGATCGGTACCTTATCTGGGTGCACGCGTCACTCCGGCGCAGCGGCGCCTTTTTTTCCCCCCCCCACTCTCCGCCCTAAGGCCAGGACCAACGGTGCCATTGACCGCTAGGAGCGCGTGAGCCGGGTGCCACCCGCGAGCCGGCGGTCCGCGCCGGGTCAAACGAGGGGCGCCACGCTCCGGGAAGCAAAGCGGAGAGTAAACTTGTGGACCATCTGCAACCAGCTGCTGGTCTGGCTAATGATCTCATCAGGCACACGGCTCTCCGTGTGTTGATACAGCCCCCGTTTGGTGGCCTGTAAATCCTCTGAGAGTGCCTCTCCCAAAGCGTCCGCTTTTCGGCGGCGCAAGAGCCCAGCTTCTCTTCGACCAGAGAGTCCCTGTGAGTTTACAAAGCCCGCGCAGCAAATGTGATGGCCATTTTCTTTTTTTTGTGTTAAGTTGTTCGGGTTAAATCGGCTCGACGCACTTTGGAGAGCGGCCGTTGCACACGGCACAAGACGAATCGTCACAGGACAGGGACTATTTACACACGGGGGGGGGGGGGGGGGGGGGGGGGGGGGTAAGTGGCAGCAGGTGAAAACATTCAAGGCCGGGGCCCAGGCTAACGATGGTGGGGAAAAAAAAAAACACACACAAAGAAAAAAGAAAGAAAAGGGGTGAGTAAGTAGGAGTAGGTTAAATAAGACGGGAAGTGTGTGACTAATGGTGAGCGACAAGTGCACGAGACATGAACCTAAACAACAAAAACATCTAAACTAAATCTGTTGACATTTTCCAGATAATTCACTCCGAAATGATACCAATGACGTGAACCAAATAAATAATAATACGTTTAAATAAAAGAACTTTATTCTCAATAGTTTAATCACACACACAGCGTACCGACAAAATAACGGCAATGACAACAACAATGACAAAACAGTCATAGTAAAAAAAAAAAATCTAAATAAAGTGACTCCGATGATTGTCCGTCTGCATGGCCTTGCATGGGAAACCCATCAGACGTAGCCAAAGATGTCTTTGCAGATGATGGGCTGTCGGCTGCCTGACTTCATGAGGGCCGCGAAGTGGAAAAAGTCTGACTCCAGCTGGTGGAGGCCCGAGTGGGACTGGTGGAAGAAGGGGGCTTTGGGATGCGGCGACGCCGCCACGGGGCAGGACAGGCGTTTGGAGGCGCTGGCGCTCCTGCTCGCGCGAGCGGGGTCCGTGGGCCTCATCCTCACTCTCTCCTCCACGCTCTTCGACAGCCCGGCCAGCTTCCTCCGCATGTTGACCAGGAAGCCGCGGCCCGGTCTGTGCCTCGCGCCGGCCTTCTGGTCGGCGGGCTCGGGGCAGTCGGGCAGGTCCATCCAGTTCTGTATGAGGTCCGCGAAGCTGTTGTCTCCCAGCACCAGCGGTTGGCGGTTGCGTCCCCGGGTCAGCAAAGAGTTCGTCCAGTCCTCGGGGTCGCTGACCTCGAACGACGTCCACCTCTCCAGACAGGCGTCGGAGGTGGACTTGGGCCGGACGCGGCCGCTGGGCGCTCTGTTGGTGCGCAGGCAGGCCGAGGAGGACACCCGCACGTTCCTCGTCCTCCGGAGAACCACCGCGTCGTCCTGCCACGACGCCTCGGAGTAGCCCGAGTCAAACTCCAGACTCTTGTGGCTGCTGGGAGAGCCCAGGCCCAGCCTGATGCTCAGCCCCAGCCGGCTGTTGGAGTCCTCCTCCTGCTCTTCCTCCTCCTCCTCCACCTCCTCCTCCTCCTCCTCCTCCTCCAGGGGACTGGCCAGGCAGCACGCCGAGTCGTAGGTGCTGGCCGTGCTGGCATCGGACGTCCGCAGGCGCGAGAGCTGTTCGCGCTTGGTCGCCCGCTGGCGACAAGCGCGCGCGGCCGCCGCCGCGGAGTGGCGCACCAGCTCCGGGAGCTGGCTGCCGATGGGGCCGAGGGGCCGCCGGGCCGCGGGGCAGGTCCTCCTCAGCTGCTTCAGGTCCTGCAGCGACCTCATCATGTACTGCACGTGCCCGTGGAAGCAGTCGCCTGAGTCGCGTAGGCCAAGCTGGGGAAGATAAATCGAGAGGAAAAGTCAGGCCCCAACGGCAGACATCAGGTGACACCTCCAATGAAGTGTTGCTGAATAGCTCTAATAATAGCCGGAGTGGAGCGGGCACGCTCGGGCACGCTCGCAGATTTCAACACAAAGCTTAGTTATACGTCTGTTAACTTAATTCACCACGCCACGCCACTGGTGAGTTAACACCCATCCGACCTCCACCCAGCACTGACTCAGGAGTGATTCAACTGCAAACCGGGACCGATAGACCTGCACTAATGTCTGACCTCAACTATTTATCTACGTGGCCAGACAACTGCAGGGCCCAAGAAAAACATCTGCACTGTATCACGGGGAAAATGGGGGGGGTGGTGTCTATGTTAGTTATATGGATCCTGCCTCTTTAAGGGCTCAGATCCTTGCCACAGCCACATACTGAGGATATAACACTGCTTTTTCCCTCTCTGGCCCTCTGCGCTGATTGGCCAGAGTCAAGCCAGTGAGCGGCGGTGGCTCGCTCTCAAACTCAAACGGGCCACACGGGATCATGTGACAGCCGCGCGAGAGAGAGAGGGTGAGTGTGAACCAAGCAAAGAAAAACGGAGCAAAACGTCGGGGGCATGGTATACTCGCCTTTTCAGAATAAAGTGAAATGCTCTCAAAGTGCTGTACTCTTATACTTTTATTTCCCCCACCCCCCCCGTGATGCCGCGACAGCAGTGCCTTAACCTGTGTGACCTCTCCGCCCAGAGTCTATACCGTCCATTAAAGCATCTGAGCCCGCTGTAGGAGCCTCTGGCGGCCCATTTCGTTTTCCTCATAACTCTGCTAGATGTGGCAAGAGCGTGAGAAAGTACCCAAGCCGGAATTGTGAAAAAAATAAATATATATATATATATATATATTTCGTCATATTAATGGACACAAGCCGAGTTTCTCCTGGTGTGTTAACAATAAGCGCATGCCTGGTTAATAGGGACACATGCCCGTGTGCTGGGTTTATGCAAAGTATCAGTTATCATGTATAACTCAGTGCCAGTGTACAAAACACAGCTTCAACTCATGACTGAATATAAAAGCATCCAAGCAGCAGTGACGGTTCAGCCTTCTGCTGCACCGGCAGATGTCCCCTACATGTGCTGGAATAATAATCTGTTCACATCTACAGGTCACTTTGTTTGTAACACAAAACCAAACCAAACTGTGTTTTTTGTTTTGTTTTTTCCCCCACGCAAGAAATCAAGAAAAAAAAAATAGTCGAATAAATAAGGCGTGCTCACCATTTCTTTTCTTCTCATCTGTCAAAGTCAAGTCCTGGAAAAAGAAAGAGAACGGTCGTTTAAATAAATAAATAAATAAAAAAAAACGCACACAAACACACGCAATCTCTCTGGGTAAGTAATCACAACAACGTTTAAAAGTGTGCAACAATCCTCGGGTACCTGTGCAGAGGGAAATAATCCGTCCCATGAACAGCGGATGTCCCGGGTGCGTGTGTGTGTGTGTGTGTGTGCGTGTCCGCAGAGTCTCGGCGCACTGATTCACGATCCAGATGTAGAGGGTGGGTTAAGGCAGCGGCGCCGCTCCTCCCTTTATAGCGACCTGAGTCCGAATGAGCCAATCACAGCGCAGGATGCTGGCAGCGCTTATTTCTAAGGCCAGCAGCTCATGTTCGGAGGAGAAACAAACAAAAAAAAAACCCACAAGAGCAACCTGACGATTCTGAACTTAGACCGACTCTGGATAAACAAATAAAAATAAAAAAAATGCAGAAATGTAACTGTTGGTAAATTCATTAATTGATTAGTAGAACCACTTTAAGGCTGGCTAAGAACAATAAGTTGTGTATCTTCTTTCCCTTTCGAAGCTCAGTCAGTCCCAGAAAATATTATTTTCACAGCTCGTCTTATTATGAATTGGGCCCACAATTTCAAATCATTGAAGGGTTCACCCGAACTTGTTTTCTGCCCTGAGGACTAAATCTTAAATGTGTATGTCATTGTTTCTTCTTCTTCTTTGTATTATTTAGTTTTAATATGTATTTATTTACCATCATCATCACTGCTGATGACTTTCCCCCCGATTTGGTGATCAAATGTGAGCAAACAAATTATTATTCCAAAAACCCAAGTGAGCAGCTCCAGAAGGCCAAATATTATTCACTTTTACTCTTGCAGTTAATCAATCAAACAAATACTTACATTATGTGTGTTGTTGTTCTTTTTTCTTTTTAAACACACTTCCTGTTGTGTCCTCTTGCATAGGTTGCATTGCCAGAAACCCGAAGGATTTGAAATTGTAGTGATTTCGCTGAGGCTGGTCCTACCGTTGACTCGCGTGCAAATCACCGAAGTATGAACCCAAAACGTAAATGTTAACGTCAGTGTCCTCGTCTGCCCTCTGTGTGTGTGCATTGAGCCCCGAGCCCCGGCAGTTGTGCGACACTCGACCTCGCATTCACACCATTCACCGAATGGATGCTCATGCAAATGCGATGGCCTAACAGGATCGTTCGAGTGTTCTTCACCGTTGGGGGAGTACTCCAGATCTGATAGCTCACTGTTCAAGTGCAGATTTGTATTATTATTTTTTTTTCCCTCCACAGCAAGTTCCACGTTTACATTTAGGCCCTCGTGGCATGTCCCGACCTGCCGAACCAGTGTACAACACCAGTAACACCACTGAAAGGTGAGCAGAGCATGCATTAGAAATACAACCTCTGTTTTCTGTTGTGTTTTGCTTGGTCACGTTTTTCATCTCACATTTCCAGGTCCCTGTATAAACAGTTGAGTTGATTCCATTTGCAATCAATTTAAAACAGAACGTTTTTTTAAATCATCTATATAATCCTTGATTATGTCTCACTCAACGCTTTAATGTAGAGTATGAGCTTCTTCTACTTCTTGAGCTGCATTCGCGTCGGCTTATGAAGTGTGATCTGACTGTGCCCTCTGCGGGTTCCTCTGAACGCCGGGACCAGCATTATGTGTTTGTTTTTTTTTATAAAGACACCATTAAGCACGGCGCCCTCTTGAAACACACCACTCTAAAACCCACCAGCCCATACACTCCAGTGCACCATGCATTAAGTAATTACACCGTATAATTTCACTTTTTTCCCCCGGCCGGCCCTTTCCCCCCCCCCCCCCCCCCCACACACACACACAAAAGGCCTAATGGATTGAAATGCTGTGAGAGGCCGCAGATGAGTTGTTTTCTCTCCCTCTTTACGCTTGCTTGATTTTATAAATCACGGTGAAGTTTGGTTATCAGTTTTTCCCCGGGCACCATGGTCATGCATATCGCAGCGGTGAGGCTCAGTGCATCCACGGACCACGGTGTGGTGACCTGGTGTCGTTTCAAAGCGCTCCGTTTAATTGCTTGCATAGTACTATTTCGCATCGAGTCTCACAGTCACAAACATCCAAACTTTCGGTCATGCAAGAAACGCTTAAAAAAATCCCCGGCTCTACTTGGAGGCAGATGTTGTTTTTGTTTTCAAAAATTGAATTTTCCACAGTCAGGTACGTGAAAACCGAATCCTGGTGGACGTTTGTGTGCCTCTGACAGGGGAGGGTGGGGGGTGGGGGGGGGGGGGGGGGGAGACAGCGTTGGACTAGTGGAGTCTTCAGATGTAGAACTTCAGTGCCCTCTAGGGAAAGTACTGCTGGAGGATTTAGGGAAGGACGATTTGTTGAAATTCACTGAACGTTCACTGCTCTGACAACTGATAAATCCCCCCCCAGATTTCACAGTATATGTAGTCATATTGTTTCTAGTAAACACAAGAGAAATGTGTGTCTGTGTGTCTGTGTGTGTGTCTGTTTGTGTGTGTGTGTGTGTGTGTGTCTCAGCAATTCAGGCAATTCTACCACCCTTCACTGTCCCGGGGGAACACAACAGCCTAAATAATGAATTTAGTAATTGAATTAGGTAATGGCTTGGAGAAAAGATAACAGATATTATTGTCAGCAAGTACCCTGATGTGACTGGGCCCCGTGGGGGTAACATCTGGCCACGATCATACATGTGAATAAGGTGGACTGACGGATGGAAGCGTCGCTCTCGAATGCTTTTACCTGCGTGGCAAAGCGGGATGTGGACTGCTGCCTCTCACCTACTTTTTATGCACCTGCGTCTGACCTGCGGTGAAGCGTGAACACTGGATGTGACAGACTGAGCATATTCACGGTTTGATTGTTTGCCCCTTGGTATGTCATTATTTATTTAGGGTGTCCTTGCGAGACCCTGCACACGACTGCACAGAGTGAAAACCAAAGGGACAGCAATTTGTCCCTCACTCAGCCTTCTGGAGAGCGGGGCACCTATTCAAAGTCCACAACGGCAACATTCCACTTCACTTTCTGTTCTTCACTTAATATATATATATATACACACACACACACACACACACACACACACACACACACACACACACACACACACACACACACACACACACACACACACACA
>JAFBJU010026064.1:0-110269 GCA_016785305.1 Colistium nudipinnis | reverse complement strand
GTAAATATATATATGTATATATATATATATATATTTTTTTTTAAATACCAACACTAGCTCACCATACACACAGGGAAAAGACACTGGGATAAACATGGCTGGAAACTGGTAACACGCTAAAGAGAGTCTATATACTAGTTGTATTCAGAAATAAATGTACATAATCCAAGACCGTAGCCTCACGGCCTCTATTGGTCTCACACAGGTATCTTGAGTAGAGGTCGCTGTTAAATGGGACACTTGGGGCCCAGCGAGTGATTGTGGCATTTTTTTTTTTTTTTTTTGTGAATCAGACGAAACCCCGAGCTGCACAGCGGGAGCCGATGGGAAGTGTGCGAGGGAAAAGAAAATCTCACTTGAAGTGGAGGTCCTTGAAGGTGAAATGCGTCTCCACGATGCCAGTGGTCTTGACGCGAGTGCGCAGCACGTCTTGCTGCGTGGGTATGTAATCGGGCTTGGCTATCCTCTCCAGGTCATTCAGGTAACTGAAAGGGAGGACACAAACGAAAGGTTACATCCGACGTCCACTCGAGGCCGCTCAGGTTCAAGGCCTCATTTGCTACTCGAGGGCGGCTGGGGGCGGCCGGCCGGCACGGTGTACAACCACGTCACGCGGGGAGTCGCGGTTATGTCGCGAAGCCGCACGAGCCCCCGTCACGAAAAAACGGACTTCAGAAAAGTTTATAAAGCCCCTTTTCCACTTTTTCAACGCGTGACCTTATTTTAAAACGTTGATTGATAGACATTCATGAATTACTCATGGTAATCTAGCCGATTAGCGAGTGTATCTGTGCGTGGGAGACTGTGCGCCGCTTTCCCCCGAAGACCTTTTATCTCCTGCCAGCTGAAACGTGTAAAGAGCATGGAAAGGGACAGTACTGCTCATAGGGGCGCGTCATTGTATTAGCGCTGGCTTGCCAACAACCGCAAAAGACAGTTATATGGTCAGCGATGAAATGCTCCCGAGCCTATAACTCATGGTTGCGCTGTAAAAATTGTGAAAATTGAAGAAGAAAAAAAAAAACAAAAAAACAAAAAAACACACACACTTTGCAGGCAGCCAGGGCACAGCGGCACTCAATTGAGCAGCCCAAGTTTTAAGACAAAACTGCTGGTGCTGAAAAATAATCCCACCGAGAGCAGATATCGGAGCCTTCGAAAAGCGCTCCTTTCGTGTCTGCCAGTTTAATCATAATCCAGCTCCCCACGGGGCTGAGATTCAGGCTGCATACTATCACGCTGCTCGATTTGGCGTTGGGGCTTTTGTGAGGCTCGTGATTAATTGAAATCGCTCGGCTCACAGTCTAAAGAGACGAAGCTGCAAAATGACGCTCAACATCCTCGTCGTGGGTTTTTTTTTGGGGGACAGTACGGCCGACAAACGGAGCACTCAGAGATGTGGGTAATTCAGGTAATTAAGACCCGTAGCTGGTGTCGACCGGTCTTAAAAAGCCAAAAGCCACTAGTTAGACCAAACAGCCATGACCTCCCTGTGCATTCATTTCATTTCCGGCTAAACGGGCCAAGGAGCCGAGTAATATTTTGGCACCTTAACACTGGGAGAAGGAAAACAGAGTCCAGTGGTGAGACAAGCTTTCAACTAGAAAGGCAGAGGGAAACGCGAGGCGGGGTCATTTCCGGAGCGAGCGGTATGTACTGCACAGCTAGCTACATTTCAGCTCAAAATGGTCTCGTAGTCTATGCCCACGTGCTAAAATATAAACAGAACAGAAAAATACAAACAAGTCAACAATAACCGTCGTACACCAACACAATGCCAATGCGTTTTAAACCAATGCGACCGCTTCGTCTGGAGTACGCTTGCCCTTCACGCGCACCGCTGCGCATCTGAAGCCTGACGCAAGATGTCCCCCCCCCCCCCCCCCCCCCCAACAGGTCCCCCCCCCCCCCCCGTGAAAAGGCGGGAAGATTTTGTCCACACGCGCTCAATCGACACCATAATCTGGAGGAGGTTTTGGGTCACCGAAGCACTCACTAGGCCGCGGAGTCGTTGAGCTGGTACTCCCGGGCCCGTGTGAAGCAGCTCTGGACGCCGCTGTCGGCCCACAGCCGCTGGATGACGTTGGACAGGTCCTCTGGCAGGATGCCCTGCTCCTCCGCCGCTGCTGACAGCGCAAACAGTTGGCGGGAGTCATCCTGAGAAGTAATGGAAAAAAGGACACGCACACGCACACACAGCGAGTTAGATTGAGTAGTTCTCGTAAAGAAAATGGAATATCTTCACGAGTCAAAACTCATAAACGTGACACTGCAGGTTTTTCCTGAACCCAATTTACACGCGGGCGGCATTCCAGTTGCTTCCCACCACGCCCAGAAATAGTAGCCCTGGAAGCAACCCATTATTAAAATCTGTTCAAATACACCATGTTCGCAATAGCAAGCAATTGGTGAATGTACTTCAATAGTGCAGTGTTCTTTTTTAAAAACAGCTCCACTCCAGATTACATCTTTTTACTTTTATAATGCTTTCGCTGGACAGCACTACGCTCATTCCTGAGCTTCGTGCCAAAAAGGCTCGGATTACTTGGAGGGCCCGCAAGAGGCTGTGGAAATTTCTCCGCCCTGTGTACGGTTTGCTTACACGGGAGGACGGTGGCATCTACGTCACATGGAGCCAATGCGCCGACCGACAACCGCAGAAAGTATGAATTGGATTAAACTGTGGCACAAGCTGTTGTGGAATTGTACAAGAAACCCGACGTACAGTAAACCCCCATCCATAAGTGGCTGTCAGCACGCTGCCTTGCCAACATACTGTAGCTCACCGTCATTGTGGTTTGCAGCGTGGGCGTTTGGTAACTGGTGTTTTTTAAGTAAACAGCCTCAAGTCCTCCTCTAGTACGGCGCTGCAGATAAGAGCTATGACAAATATGGGAAAATGTTGTTGCAACAACAATGGAAAGAAAAACTGCTTTTTTTCCTTTCCTTGTCACGTCGTTCGAGGTTCCTGCAGCCCACTGCTCTTCACACAAGTCTCATTGGAAGTCCGGTGTTTTTTTGTTTTTTTTTAATATATATATTGCTAGGCAATCGCAGAGGCAGGCCCTGAAAACCTACTTGAAAAACGGTGTGCTTTGGCAGAGCCTGACAAACACGCGTGCGTTTCTCTGCTTTTCAAGGTGAACGTTAGGTTTCGTAAGACACCTACTGCTCTGGCAGATTCCTCATAGTCAATCTTGAGGTTGGCCATGGCCTTGATGATGGCCATGATGGACTGGATTGTGTTGCTGTAGACCACGGCTCTGTACTGCTTGCACTCGTCTTCTGAGTATCCATCCTCGTGAATAATCCTGGGGGGGGGGGGAAACAGAGGGAGGACGGATGTTAAAGTGGCACGCAATTATAATTGAAGAGGAATTCTTACCTGGACAATGAAGGATAGGACTTAGGTAATCATTTAATACTAGCACTTCGCGTGTCGGAGGAAGCTACCCCTGCCGATTGTACCATCGCGTGAGTGGGAACGAATGTGCGGCTGAAAGGGTGAATCGCATGCAGCGTGAAGCATTCCGAGTGTCGATGAGACAATCTCGTCCTTTACTCAATTTTGACAAAATTATTCGCCACAATGTGTGTATTTTATGTGTCACAGTGAAACCTAATTTAAGCGGCAGAATTGACTTAAGATGAAATCATTTTTTTTCTTCATGTATCTCATCATTTGTATACAAAAATATGAAATCCCGTCTGTCTGCCTGCGATCACAAATCAGAAAAACTGGCCGGATGGCATTACCGAGACGAATCATCAGGCGTTTTGCATCTCCCGGGTTGAGGGACACGAACAAATATTGACTCGCATTTGACGCGGTGGAGAATGAAATGGAGAAAAAGGAGGAATGTGTTTGAAAACAAAAAAACACGGGGCTGGGAGAGAGGTTGCTGGGCAGGAAGAAACAAATAGAATGATCCCCCACTGGCCTGTCACAATCACGATGGTTAGTGGTTGTGTGAGGTGCTGAATAGGAGCTCATTAAAATGCAAGTGAGCCCACTGTGAAACACTGTGAGACGCAGCCAAAGGGACTCAAAGCCCACAGAGTCACCCATACAAACATGGCTTTAATAATTTCGGAATAAAATTAGGCTGGTACATGTGCCGGGCAGACTAGTGCCAACTGGCCCCTTTGAGTCTGCGAACGTTAGGAATATGCGAACTAGTAACATATCTATATCATATAATATTTTATTTCTGCTACTGCTACTTGGGTAAGAGTCTAGTGTAGTGTCATCTAGTGGGCGGAATTTTTTTTAAAAACCCATGGCGTCACATCCTGGGGCTGTCGCATTTCATGCACGCACAATTCATCCTTTTTATACAAGTAATTATACAAGTCTAGTAACAATAGAGGATTTTTTATTCTAAAGACCATTGAAACTGGATTAGATCCTGTGATATTCATTTTCACACTAGCGTTTGCGAGCATAATTATCCATCTGTCATAAATAGGACAAGCTCTCACATTGTTTCTCTGAAATTCATTATTTGATCCTCCCCCCCCCCCCCTTACCCCCCCCCCCCCCCCCCCCCACACACACACGAAAAAAGAAGAAATTGCTCATACAACCGTTCCTGAGACTACTCTGGGACTGAAGGGTTATATTTAAGGTGCCACAATACAAGTTATTTTTTACTTTGTGTAATTTCTCACTTACATGAGCAGAGGCGGTGGGGTTGTTTGTTTTCTGTTGTCTCAACAGTGCGTATTTGTGAAAAGCACAGAGGTTAATAATTGCTTAAGATAAGCCTATTTATGGCTCTGGAGTGCCTTGCATGGCAAATCAAATGTTATCAATAATGTAAGTCTATACATACATGGTTAGGGGTCGATCAAGAACGAAATGGAGCAATTTGGTGAAAGGGTGTGCGTTTTGCTCGTGCGCTGGCAAGGAGATCATTTGAATTAGGGCACAAAACACTGTTACCCGGTAAATATGAATTTGAAAATGGTAAAGGACCTGCATCCTTCACGTGCAATGTGAAAAACGCGTGTGTCATTTCTCCGGCGGGCTGCAAAAGTTGATCATTAATTCAGATCACTAAATCTTGCATCACCTTGCTGTTTTCCAGGGGGTTTCCACCTCTTTTCTTACATAACGCACGGAAAACATGTGCCCTGGTGAAAACACGATCACTCTTGGGAGCATGGAAGCCATGAAAACATAACATGGCGTTGTGCAAAGACACACAAGGAAGCAGGGGTGACATCTTTTGCTCCACATTCGCTTTCAACCCAACAAGATACTGCGCGACCATAATTCCTCTATTCACGCTGAGTACATACTGATCTGAAAATAAATGTTGGAAAACTACGAGTAATCATTCCTTGGCCATTCATTAGGGGCCGTTGAAAATGGAGTTGGGGTCAGGCGTGCGCGTGCAAGGAAAAGCAAAACAATCAGCAGTCACTCACTTCATCTGCTTCACAATGGTGCTCTTCCCTGACTCGCCAGCACCTGCAGAGAGAACAAAAACAGGCAGTGGTTAAAAATACGCCCCCGTTAGAAATGTAAACAGGCGGCCCGCCTGGCCGCCTCACATCGGGGGGGGGAGGGGGGGCCCTTGTGTGTGGCTCCCCTTCCTGTACCACACCGCCTTAGCCCTCACTCTCATTGTCACTTTCATTCTGGACCGGTGTGGCGTTCTCTTTCACCGTACAACCTACGGCGGTGGTGGAATCTACATTTTAAAATGGTGCGCTTTTAACTTCACAAAGGAAACATCTCCGACACTCTCCACATCCGCTGGAACGAAAAAAAACCCCACCGATCATCCTACACCTCTCTCTGCCTTTCAAGGCAACTCAGTTTATCATGCTCAGCGTTTTAAAGGAAACGTCTGACAAGATATGGGCTTTTTTATTTATTTAGTTATTTATTTTCTTGTCCAGTGCGATGTTTTTCTACCAGCCCGAGGCAACCACAGGGAGCTCATCTGCCACAAGGAATTTAACACGACACAGACACGCGCGCGCACACACACACACACGCGCGCACACACACACATCCAGGGGTGCCTGTCAGCGCACTCTCCATTTGAACTCGCCCAGGGTGAAGTCTTTCTGAGATGACCCCTCAACATCCACCACTGCACAGCATGCAGCACGCACACAGCAAAGGCCCCTGGGTAGGAGTGAGCAAAGATAGCTTCCACAGACAGCTGTCGGCTCCGCTTCCGCCATGGTCAGTGAGCTCAGCCCGGCTAATCAGGCAGAACCGACACTCTGCCTTAAATAAAGACAGTTTTAACAGCCGGAGGGTCTTATCAGGTGTTCGCTATGCGGGCAAAGAACCCAAAGGAGTGCCTTGGAGGAGTAAAAAAAAGAGCAATTGGGCATATGCAGACCATTTGGCAAAATGCAGAGGGCCATTTAACGGTCTTCTTTCAAACCTCCCCACACTAAAACCGCGTAACTCTCCACTAAGATGCCGCTACAGTTTAAACACAATAAAAGAAGATTTATTGTCACAGCACTAATTATCAGGAGAGCAACAGAGTAAGAAAAAAGGCGGACAAATGTTGTCCCCGGAGCCTCTGCCATGTGTGGAGTCAAACTGCAACAATGTTTTTTTTTCTAGACTTGTGAGTTCACACACTCACACACTCACAGACTCACGTGGGCAGGCTGAGAGCAGTAAACATGCCCTTTGGAGTTTGTCCAGGGAACCCGAGGCTGCCAACAGCTAGAAATGAGCGGCGAAGTTTGCCACCGCTGGTTTGATTAACAAATAGGCAGCAGCTCCTTTGACTGTATTATACAAATACAATACAAATACACATTCGCTCGCGGCCGGCTCCCGAGCAGGTACGGGTGGAATCTGTCTGAAGTTCAAATCATTCCGCCGCAGTAACTTTGATAGGAGGGGACCGTACTTTTTTTATTTCAAAAGAAAGAAAGCACAAACAATCGGAGCATATACTTGGACAATATGAACACAATATACCGCTGCTGCAGTTATAAGAGTAAGACAAAGAACAGTCCTACCCTGCACTATTTGGGTTTAATATTTAATATTTGCCAGCTGGTACGAGAGACTGCCAACAATAGTACAAGCACATCTACCTAAATAAGAACGTGAAGCATTCGTACAGGACTGGACACACTTTTTTTTTTTTTTTTCCTAACACCTTAACTGAATGAGCAGGACTGCAGCTACACACACACACACACACACACACACACACACACACACACACACACACACACAGCATTAACAATGGTGGACAATATGAACACAATATACCGCTGCTGCAGTTATAAGAGTAAGACAAAGAACAGTCCTACCCTGCACTATTTGGGTTTAATATTTAATATTTGCCAGCTGGTACGAGAGACTGCCAACAATAGTACAAGCACATCTACCTAAATAAGAACGTGAAGCATTCGTACAGGACTGGACCACACTTTTTTTTTTTTTTTTCCTAACACCTTAACTGAATGAGCAGGACTGCAGCTGCGCACGCACGCACGCACGCACGCACGCACGCACGCACGCACGCACGCACGCACGCACGCACACACACACACACACTAGCATTAACAATGGCTCTGTTCACTTCAAACGTCTAGGTAAGACATGTCAGTGTGACATTGACAAACAAATGCACAAGCACCGGTACAATGAAAATGAAGCATTTCAATGAAATTCAGCCATCACAGAAATTCAAATTGACATGTATGCATTTATGTCAGGGCTCTGAAAAAACGCTAGTACCGTGTAAAAATCTGACTCAGTGCTGAACCAGCAGAGCTCCCTTCTTCAGTAAGCTAAACGTTGGTGACTCACTACCCTACGGTCATCATTACAGATCTCAAGCTAGGATAACACAGGTAGACCTATACAGTGGCTTTTATTTCTACGAGGATTTGGACTGGACGTGCGGAGCGGGAGATGGAGAAAAGGTAAGTCTGCAGGAGAGTGCACACCCACCACTGCCTAGCAACTGCAGAGCGTGTACCAAAGTTGTGGCTCTCTTTGAGTCGTGGGAGAAAATTAGGAGGGAAAAAATTGCGAGTGGCAGGCCAGGCTGGAGATGGGTGCCACGGGGACCGGCGCAACGATGATTAATTAATGATTAATCAAGTCCCAGCTAGCCCCCCCCCCCCCCCCCCCCCCCCCCCCCCCCCCCCCCCCCACCCCCCCCCCCACCCCCCCCCCCCCACACACACACACACACACACGCACACACACACACACACACTAAAGCAAACCTCTGCTCATTAGTTAAAAAGGGGAGAATACATCGGTCCCTTTGGCTCAGGTATGATTTGAAAAATCAATGTGTTGCGGCAGGGGCTTACCTGGCGCTTTCATTAATTTAATTGTCGGAGAGTGCGAGGAGGAAATTATCCTCGCCTATATTTATAGACAACACGGGAGCCACTGGTTTCAGACTCAAACGAGCACGGCTGCAAATTTGGTGCGCACCCATGTTGGGGGATGCGCAGTTACTACTGAAGGGGGCCCGTCACAATGAAACACAATTAACATTGTTATACCGAGGGAATTCTGTCGGTGCTTGGGTACGATAGGTGCTCAGCTCGGAGTCGGAGCAATCGACGCGTCCAGTTGAACGGCCCGCCTCCGCTTTGCGGAGAGCTTTACCGCGTCAACGCGGGCGCGCGCAGACGCACGCGCGCACACTGCCCGAGTGTGTCGCACTAAATCGCGTAGCCTTGGAGCGGCAAACCGGACTTGAGGCTGATTGACGCCTCTGCGTCAATCACTCTAACTCATGGCAGCTTTTCCCGTTTAAAGGACTGGCAGGTCAATTTTTCACCGCGCTGCTCGAGCGTTAATAATGTACGCTAAGGTTTTGCCTGGATCAACTCAAGGTGATTTGAAAAAAAAAAAAAAAACGTATTAAAAACCTCCTGGCGCCGGTGCTTTGCAGACATGCGTATCGTATATCTTTTCGGAAGAAATAAGTGGAACCTAGATTCAAATCTTACTCAGGGGTACCCCAGAAAAAGTGGAGCGAAAAGAAGAACTGACAAGAGTTCATCTCCACCAACATTCGACCTGTGACGAAACCAAGTGAGAGGAAGTCAGCAGGCCAGCCCCTCAGTGAGGATCCATGACATGCTTGCAGGGTCTTTAGTTAGTTTCTCAAATAGAAATGCCAATTTCAGAAATAAAATAAATCATAGAGGACACTTCCCACTGTCCCGTGTCACGACTGATGAGCGCCTTTCAGCCGTGGCCTTGTCGAGTTTGAGATTGAACCGTTCCATAGGTCCACCTCTGATGGGTATTAAGGCTTCGCTCTGTGTGTGGATAAATGTGCGTGTGTTTGGAGCGAGCGTGGCCCATCCCGGTGGGGCTGCGAGCGAGACACAAAGGCGGCAGTGTGGGCTTGCCGCGAACACAGGCCTGCTGTTGATGTTTAGGCCCTGAACCATTCCAATTGGAGCAATAGCTCACACAAGTTAGTCACACTGCTCCGTGTCCTTTCACTCAAACCTTACAACTGCCTGCCTGCCCCCGCCCTCAGCCAATCGCTTCACGGCCACCAGCAGGAGAAAATAAAAGGCTTTCGCGTCCGCGACTGGAGAAGCTACCTTTGGCTGCGGATGAGAGGGACATACTGGATGTTGAACTCTGAAAGGAGTTCAAACTATAAAGACTTCCAACCCAACAGTACTGAGGAGCCCATTGGTCCTGATGATTCAAACAAATCCCCGTTCCAGAGCATCGGCCCTTATTTTCTCTCCTAGCATGTTCGCATAGTGCTCTTTTAAACATGTTTCTACAAGCTGCTTCAAATTAGACTGCCTTCGAGTAATTACTGCGGTTCTGTGTTGTAATTGTGTGGCCGTTTGAGCTCAACCATCGGGCACGCAGATATTTTTTACTGAACAATCCATAAAACATAGGCTGTGCTGTCTGAAAAAACGAGAAATTCTTACCCCGCCTCTGAGAAAAACAACAAACCAGTTGAAGAAAACATTTCAAGGAGCATAACAATATCTTCTTTCAAGTCAGGCTTGGGCCGCCTACTAAATCTGGGATGGCCCCCTGGTCCCTCCTTGCTCCACTTCATAGCAGACCTGTTAAATAAATCAAAGTGTGACTCCACTAGTGACAGGCTGTCCATTGGATACGAAATATGAACTGGCTTTAAAGTTTAACACTGAAGTCGATGACATCGAAACTGTCACAAGGTTAGGTCTCAAATCAATATCCACTTAGAGAAACTGAGACTTAATGCTGTTAAGTCCACTTTATTGCCAAATTGTTGTGGGGCAGTCTTTCTCTTTATTACACAAAGACAGTGCATGAAAGTGGGAGAAAAGAAAAGGGAAGACATCTAACAAACGGCTGCAAGGCATTATCGACCTTTCACAGCTGTGGCCCTTAACACATGGGGTTACCAGCTCTACCAGGTGAGCCACCTGGCGCCTCAGTAAAGTCCAATTTAATGTGCTTCTCTAACCCCCCCCCCACCCCCCGAGTGCTGATAAATATCAGTCACAGCGCACGCAAGGCTCATCACATTGTTGGACAGGGTAAAGAAGAAGACGGGGGAATACAAATGCTGACACGGCGACTTTTGCGTCAGCAGGACCAGAAATACAAAACTGCCTCCCTGAAGTTTCCGACACATCTCCGGTGGGAGAAAAAAAATGGCCTTTGTCCCCTTTCCATCCATCCCCATGGACTCTCCCTATTTTCCGTATGATCAAATTAATTTCAATCGCCATCGTTTCTCAAACTCACCAATATCCTCAGCCGCCCACACACCAACCGCGAGTGGCCCGATTCCTCCCAGACCCAAGACCAGAGGCTCTCCGAGAGGGACACATGTGCCACTTCCTATTCCTATTCTCAACTATAATGAAGGAGGAAGTGGAAGCAGCTTGCATATGCACACACACACACACACACACAGACATATCTGAAGGTTTGAAAGACGGGGACGGAGGGATACAGTCTCCTCCACCAACAGATGGTTACCACGCCTCGGGCAAGGAGCGAGTGTGGACAGCAGAGTCTCAACGGCTGCCAATGCAGAGAGGGTTACGAGGAAAGTGGACAAAGTATGCTTCCTCCATATATACCGAGTGAATATGAGGCCAGACTGATTCAGTCGGTGGGAGGAAAACATTTTTTCGATGCTCTTCTCATAAGCCATTTGATGGCAAGTCTGATAAAGTGCGCACATTTTCTTAGCCTCTTACTAGCCGCAGCAACAATCAATAATCCATCAATGACTTGTTAAGCTTCTACAATGAAAAATAGACGTCAGTGGCAAAGCAGCGGTATTAATGTGCTAAAACGAAGGGCAGACAGGACCGGTTTGAAAGAGTTACAACCTCCAACGTGTCAAGCTGCAACGTGCTTTATTGTATTTGAATAAAACACCTCCAACGGTTCCAGACTGAAGGCCACGGATAATATATCGAACAGCCATAGAGGTCAGATACAAGCTCACACCAGCAATTACGCCGTCGAGGATGCTACGCAGACTTCCTCCTTCCGTCAATAGAAGACTGAACTTCAGCAGAGGGCTGTGGAAAGAGGAAACGCACGGAAAAAGAAAACTGAGGTAACATGTTTTGATAATGTCGGAGAAAGTCGTTAATGTGGCTCACAGGAACTGGGGATTTTCTCAGCTTGGAATAATAATAAATAATAATAAAAAAATATATATATATACTGTATATATATCAAAAGGTCCAACGTTCTGACAGGCCACTGGGAAGTGCTGGGACAAAATGTCTGTTTCCTCACTGCCGCTGAGAGGTGAAACAACAGACTGACAGCCCAGCAGTACAACTCTTC
This sequence comes from Colistium nudipinnis, assembly GCA_016785305.1. Lineage (NCBI taxonomy): Eukaryota > Metazoa > Chordata > Actinopteri > Pleuronectiformes > Rhombosoleidae > Colistium > Colistium nudipinnis. The sequence continues at coordinate 98,463 of JAFBJU010026064.1, read as the reverse complement.
CCCCCCCTTATTTTTTATTTTTTTTTAGTTTTGTTTGAAAGGCGTTAACGGGGGAGGAGGTGGGCCCACAAACCATCGACCGTAGCAGACAGGAGCGAGGCAAGTGAAAGGTGAAGACGGCTTTCAAGCCTTCAGAGACACCGTCGGGCCTTGCATTAGAATTTCATGTTAGCTGGCCGGTATCTGACCTTAGCCCGAAAGGGGCTCACAGGAGATACGTGTACACCAATCAGGCAGGGAGGTTCAAGCTGATCAGACGCCACAAATTGAGCCAGCCTATAGCCATTCAAAAATGAGTCATGCTCGTTAAAGTTGCTGAGAAGGGAAAATGTCAACGGGTGACGTCCCCACCTGCTGCCGTTTCTTTGACGGCTCCGTTCCGCCCATTCTCTCCCGCCTCTTTTCATCAGCTTTGAATTCTCGCAGTGAAACCGTTCGGACCGGTGCCAGGAGCAGTCGTCACGGCCCACCAGATGGAAGGAATTCATAATTAATGCTGATTATATATATAGATTTACTATATGCGGGGATGAAGGAGCGCCATGCTTGTGGGAAATTCTGCAACCCCGGGAGTTTCTTTGTTATGGGTTATTTGCTGGAGTAGTGTGCCGTAACATCCGGAGTGGACTTCCTCAGACACCATGCTACTACAAAATGTTCCAATAGAGACAGCCCTTCAAACACGCTCCCGCAAACATGTTCTCCTGTGATGATTGGCATTAGTTTGGTAGCTGCTCTACGCTGATTCCATCAGGGGCAAAAATAAGTTTACAGCTAGATAACGTGCGTTTATTTTCCGTAATTTATGTAGGTGACATCATGTGTCTGAGTTGGCACTTGCATCCGAAAAAAAAAAGAAATCACAACATGACATAACGGATATCAAAATAAAATGACAAGACCCATTTTTCTTCTACTACACCCCTTATTATTATTATTTCCTAAAAAAAATCGCTTTGCTGTTTAACTTACTATAAGCCGTGTGTCGTTTTGAATCGTATGAGACCGTGATCCGTCTCAACAGCAAGAAGTTCCCGATTTATTTGTCTTTGTCTCTTGGTCCCCAGAAACCCCGCTTTGACCTACACCTACTTCTATATATGTAGTTTAATCAGAGCTTACATCTTGCAGGCGTCTGCTCAGCTCAGGGCTAGGATTGTGTTTCCTGACCTCTGACACAGCGCTTGCTGGCCTGGCTAAAGACAAAGACCTGGACGAGCATCAGGGATGCCGACAGACAAGCCCGCCGCATGGAACCACAGGCCTGAAACAGGGTCAGAAGCCGATTTAAATCAGACAGATGTTCAATCTGCTGAGATAAAAAGAAAATACACAACACTAAACAATGTGGGATGAGTCTTTGTGCTTTTTGCAACACAAGGTTCCGGTAAATCCTGTATTTTAATAACTCTGTTATTTGTGTGCGTTCAATGCAATACATATCCAACATTTAAATTGTGTGAGGGTGATTCTGGCTTATGTCAGGTCACTGCTTATGTAAATATTTGCACCATTTTTAAAAGATGAATTTCAAGATTTGCTATGAGCTGCTGAACTGTCAACAGTTTTTTCATGCCAAATACCGTGGAACCAATTGTGCACCAGTATGATCTGTACTGCTTCATATTAAAGTCGTGTTTTCCGTGTTGCCCAAGAAACACTTACTTTCACAGCAGAAGAGCAATTTCCCATCAGCATTTGAGCCTCACGCTCCACCTCAAGCAGTGAAACGAAGCCGGGAGGCTGGAACGGTGCACAGTCACAACCCAAATACCGCACGAGTACGAGTTTATTCCCCCTGGTCCTTCACAGCCACACGTAATTGCAGGAAAGCCCGCTTTCTTATTCACCCGGCAACATGGTGCGGTGGTCCTACTCCTGGTGGGGGCATCTGGGGCATCTGCTGCATCTTGGGCAATGGGCGACTAGGAAATGGGACTGCTGAGGCATTAAATCTCCATTACCTGCCCCCCCTCCTGCACTAACCTTTGGACTTGTACATATACACATGTATAGGGCCCAAAGAGATGGAGGGAATAGGCTCCCTGAATTATGGATTAGGGCAACGAAATGTAAGCGATGAGCTGCGGGAGAAGCATAGTATATATTATACAAACCTTTGGATCGTTTCAAAAATGAATGTTGTTTTCCCATCTCGAAGGGACAATCTTGTTCTCAGTGTGACCTGAAATGCTGAGACGATTTCATGATGCCTCCAGCTTCTTCATTTGAACTGCAATATAGTTCACCACAACAACGCCACTCTTTGCGACTGTGATGATTGTATTAATGGTATCCTGCCAACGTCATAATCATAACACAAGGATTTATTCAACTTTCTTGTTGCATTTACGAGCTACATTTGATCTAGTACTATATTTTAGGCCTATGCACTTTCGCGCGGACCTAGCCGTCCGAGACATCACCAGTCTGGCCAGGGATAATTACTCCAAACCGAAAGGCCATCGATCAAAGAGCAGACGAGGCAGCCTTTTTTTTTTTTTTTTTTATAAATAAATAAATCAGACGCTGTTTTGGCCTTGAAGCACAGACATGAAAGGTGCGACCAGACCAAACACACCCGACGAGGCCGGAGCAAACATCATCGCTCGGCATTTTGAATCAACTTTAAACGACACACTGCGACTTTGAATCCAGGGTTAACTTAAATACAAACCTGGTCTCTGTCAAGATTACATTTTAAAGCCACATAACGACTGAAGCAATCACAAGTATTTAACGGTCGCATTTCAATCTCATTGTGCCGCCCATGATACGAGAGCCGAGTCATGGCGTTTCACCTCCGCTAAAGCTGAAATGTCAATCTGAAAAGTGCACTATGTAACCTTTTGCCAAACTAAATGTGTGACCGATAATTGATCTTCAAACGCTGAATCTCAACCCATACAGCTGTGTGAAAGCTGAGGTGATCAAATTGTGTCATTTCAGTTGCGTGGCGTTCGCCTGCTTTTGATAAAATGTTTAAAAACGGACATTTTTGCCAAACTGGAGAAGCATCATGAAAAATTTAAAACATTTGCAATAAAGGTTTTGAACGGTCCTTGATTCAGTTCATTGTAGCTTGAAACGATCTACGCGAAAAGCTTCGCTTACAATCTAAATTAAAAGAGGTCTTGATTAACCACAGCCAACAGACAGGAAGTTTATTCTTTCTCTGCGTCACTATGGCAACCCCAGTGTGCACGATAAAAAAAAAAGAAAAAAAGGCAGAGGAAATGAAAAGAGGAGCGGTGAAGTAGGAGGCTCACGCATTTCCCTCCGAGCATGCAGCCTTGCTTTGCTGACACTTTTCACTGAATGAAAGAATTCAAGTTGACTTTTTACACCCCGACGGCAAATTTAAATGCAGGGCTGCTGGTTTCAACTCTCACATCGAGCTGGACTTGAATATACTGATTTCCTGAATTAACATCATGATGAAGGCTCCGTTACAGGGTGGTGCTAAAGTTCTAGGTTTTGACTAAAGGCGTAATAGACTTAACATTATTTCTGCCGGAAAAATCATACCATGAAATCGGCAGACATAAAGTTGCCAACATTTTTCCTGCGTGGATGCCAGTGATATAGAGACCCTCTATGGTCAAACGCAAGTCTCGTACAAAACTAATTATGAAATCTCTGAACATACCAATGTGCAGCTGTGGGTTGACAGAGATGATATGCCCATGATGCACGATAAGAAAAGATTGGTTGAGATATGCCTAAAATGAGACCGTGGCCTGGGCCTATTGTGCATTCCACAGAACCATGTCCACGTAGAAGGGAGAATCAGCGTGAGGCATTACAGATCAGGCCTCTGATTTTGGAACACTGGCACGGCAATCATCGAGTGGTAAGTGTTGGACCGTTTGCACGGTTGCACAAAAAAGTGCTACGCCAGCTTTAAATAAAAGTGCATAAGATGTATTTAAGCCTCACGCGACGCAGCGTTTGCTGGACTTCTCCTCACAGCATTTCTTCTCAGTTCCTCTTCACTTGGAGGCGTTTACTGTGACATGCGGGATGCGTGTTTAGTTTTCGTTGGCATGTTTTACTGTAGGTAAGCAGAAGCTGTGAACAGAACTTCAGGGTGACACCGTATTTGCAAGTAAAAAAAAAAGATCTGTGTGAACTGTGGAATGCATTTAGGAGCATGTGCGTCGAGAACATGAAAAAACTATTTTCAGCCCAATAAAGCAACAGTGCAAAACACCCGCACAAGAGAATTCTCATACGACTGATTTCTTTTGTCACGTAAAAGTGTAAACACATGCAAATGTTTCAGTTCATTATGAAATTGCTGGGATTAATACACTACCCCCACCGCAGTCCTAAGTAATTATCCGAAAACAACTTCAGAAATCCCAAATATTGGTATGCGTGTTGTTGTTTTTATAGAAATTGTGCAGAGAGACGTCCGCATTGGGCCCACTCTGTTCATCAAAGGGTTAATAAGGTTGGTTTTGGGGTTCAGGTGGCATTTAGGTTAGGGTAAGGATTAAGGTGAGCCTTTTAGTTGTAAAGGTAAGGTAACGGGTAAGAGGCCTGGGAATGCGCTATATCGATGAGTTGTCGCCGCTGGGACGGTGAAACAAACATGCGTTTTCTTGTCTGTGCGACTGGGTGAGTACTCCACGAGAATACGGAGCACTACCACGCTCACAGAGGGCTCTTTGTGTGCGCACATTGCCCCTGAACCGGCGAGTCCACCGAAGCCTCGCTGCAGCTTTGTTTGGCTTGCGCTCCTTTTGTTTATCCTGCTTCCTTTCAGGCTCCTCTCTCTGCAGCTGACCAGAGAGCGAGACAGCCCTGGAATCTGAAAGAGCGACTCAAGAGACGGGAGACGCGACAGGCTGACGGACAACGGGCCGCCGGTAATTGACAAATTAGCAGATCGAACGCCAGAGACATTCAATTACCCCCAGTTTATGACCAAAATGGCCCTGGAACCCTGTGGAAAAAAAAACAAAAACAACAACAGTGCCTTACAGCAGGGGTCTTCGACGTTTTCGAGGTCAAAGAACCCCAAACCGATGGAGAGATGGAACAGGGATGGAACCCCTACGGCAAAAAAGTGGGTTTTATATTAAACTGGCCTTAGTGCCATCTATCGACATAGCTACCATGTTATTGCGCTTCCCATACTAAGCTATTCAATGAATACACAGGTTCACATATTCATGTTTGGTTGGGGAAAAATATAAAAATGAGTCTAAATCGACCAAAAATGTTGCCACCTCCCTGCAGTACCTCCGCGGACCCACTAGGGGTGGCGGACCTCCGCAACATTATGCCTCCTAGTCATTTCGCAAGTGTTCCCCCGAGTGCAATTGGCAACTTGAAATCTGCAAACCACCTTTTCAGTCCTTTTTCTTCATGATAAATAGGGGGCAGTTTTGCATATAACCTACGCCAACACGCACGCACACAGGCTTTTTTTTTTTGTCCACTCATTGCCCAACCCCTCCAACAATTTTGGCACAGGGTTTGTTTGTGGCTAGATAGCCATCCGAGGCACATTGATTCTTTGACTGTTATTGAAAAGGCTCCACAGTGACAGCAGCTACTTACATTGGCCGCAGGGCAAAATAAGCCAGGGAGACGGAAAATTTTCCACACAGCCTAAAATATATAAGAAGGTTGATGTTTCTCATCACATGACAGAGATCATCCGTCTGGCATCAGATTGGCCCGAGCCATAGCATACATGTTCGTGTGTTTCCTCTATTCCACCCTAACGGAACAGATGAAAATGCAGACCTTTATAAAAAAATGTAAAAATAAAAATCCAGTATTGCTCGGTGTCATAGTAGCCAGTGGGGAAACAAAAAGTCGTCATCATGGTGAAACAAAAACTATAGTGACACATCCAAACACGATAATAATTTCTTAACAAAGGCAAAACAGGCGAAATAACATCCAGATCAGCTTTAAACCCAACCAGGCGTGCGCGCGCACACGCGCGCGCGGAGTCACGTTCACTGCTGTCAGTGACATCCTCGCAGACGGTTATAGTGCCAAAACAGACCTGTTTGCTTTCAAAACACACCCTGCTCCGGTGATAATCACCATAGTAACCAGAGTCGAAACCCCTAAGCTACCGGGACCTTTCCACACGTTAACAATTACAGCTCACCCAAGCTGACATGCAGAAAGTCATTAAATGTCATTAAACACGGGGGGGGGGTCAAATTTGAACAGACAAAGCAGATTCATACGTTAACACTGTCGCACCGAAGAGACGGTAACGGTAACGAAAAACATGGCCCCGACGACGCAGCCTGGCGACGGAGCCCTCTGGGTTCAACCCCGAGAGATGGCATCACAAAAAGGTAGAGATACGGTCTCTTTGCTGTGTACATACAGCCGGGGTCTTTCCCCCCTTTTTCTGACCATTATTTACCCAGGGTAGATACACCAAGCATAAACACCCTCTCGCAACATGGTCCTCCGCACTCGCACGTGAAGCCCAGCCAAGGTCTGATCGACTGGCCACACAACAACGCTGATATGGGGTCAGGAACTACGTCGCGCCCAAGGTCACCGTCGAGTTCAATGCAAACGCTACTTCTTTCACCTCCCTACCCGGATCTGTCCCTTTGCCACACATTTAGCGCTGGCTCCATGAATACGAGGCAGTTGCTATCAAAGGAAAAAATGACAGAAAAGCACAAACTCACTGCATTTGCTATTAATCCTCCTTCTGACACCGTCAACAGGATGTCGGAGCAAAGTGCAGAAGTGGCACACGTGAAGAGATGCGAAAGACACAGGGCTTAGGACGGTTAAGTCTGCACGTTGCATGTGGCACGGAACCTCCAAGTAAAGCTCTTATCCGCATGATTTGACATATTTGATAACCCTGATAACCCCGTCGAACCATTTATTTCCTGACGTGAAGAAGGTCAGAACTGTGTTGACGATCATCTGAATCAAAAACGAGATAGAAAGCACTACAGAGCTTGAAAGAAAATGATCATAATTGCATTAGGGGGAACATTTTAGTTTGTCTGCATCACCCACAAAAATAGCCCAGAGGATAAACATTTTTTGTTGAGTATTTTTGTCTCTCTGGTAGAAACTGTATTGGGATATAACACAATGTATACTGTATATAGCTCGTAGTTTTAAATGACATATTCTTACAACAAAGATGTGTTTCTCTGGATGGTCATGCTTCTTCATAATTACTAGGGACCACATCTACACCCCCCCCCCCCCCTTTGAAAAAAAACGTTTCTCTGTTGTGCCGCATATCGATTCTATTTTAGTGTGTTTACTGAGGTTTTTTTCTTGGAAAAAGAGATATAAATAAGTAGATTACTCTTATTTTTATTTCATTTTCGTGGCATTTGCGGAAAAATTCGGCCCCCGGGCTTGCTCCAAACATTGTTCGGAAGCAGTAAGGAGTAAACCTGAATGAAGATGACCAACATTGAGAAAATAGGAACAGCCGAGCAAGAAAGAACTTCACACAAGTTGATGACAACGTGTGAGATTTAGTTATGCGGGAAGGTATCCTAGCGAACGTATAATAAGTAAGTCCCAACATTTGTTGCACAACAGTCTTGAGTTTGCTCTTCCCGTACACTCCCTTCTGTGCGAAGGATTTTTTTTGTTTTTTCTACATTTGTATCAATACTAAACAAAAAAAAGGGAGCAGCGAAGCACATATCCAATCCAGTGCTTAATGTCAGTGTAAACAGACAGGCCCACAACAGCTGAGTCATCCATCTCCCTGCCCCCTTTAATTGGCTTCTCTTTTCATGTAAAAGATCATGGTCAAGATCAGACAAATGTCATGTTTCTATTTTCCCTCATAGGGCACTGCTGATATTGTAAACCCCTTTTTCTGTTAGTTTCGTTAACGGGAACCTTCTCTGGCAAGAGGAACCTGACCACAGGTGGTGCCAGTTTGAAGAAGCAAATGTTAGAAGGTGTTAAGGAGAACAAACGAAAGCGACACAAGGCGCGGCGCGGAAAACGACGAATGGATGCGCTCACTTGCCATTGAGCCGTAAACTGAATTAAGTAGTCGCATCACAACCGAGTGGGAAATCAGAGGAAAGGGTAATGCGGCAGTTGTTTATTTTGGAATTTGGCAGCAGCAGTTGAGAGCAACAACTCACGGTGCGGCTGTGGCCTGACCCTGCTCACTTCCTGCCTCACAGGAAACCCACCGAACAGCCCCTGCCCTGCCCTTCCTGTTCCCTGAGCCTGCATTCAAAAACACACACGATTTTCTTTTTTCCTACTGGGAAATATGGCCGTGTCACCCAAACACTGAAGCTCCATGCCTGTTTTTTTTATTTTTTCCTTGGCCCATCCCTTTGCTTTGCTTTGCTCCTCACTGCACCCTGCATTGGATTTTACCATTGCATTACAGTGTGTAGCATCTGCAAAACAAGCTTCCAAATATATATTATGAAAAAGCGTTGGGAGGGGGGGGGGTGGGGGGGTGGGGGAGGACTTTACAGCTCATAACAATCACTGGTCTTGCTCTGGGCTTCCTCGACTCCAAACCCAAATTACCTCGTCCTTGCTCGTGCACCGCAACGGGAAACCGGGCCAAAGAAAAGAGAGAGGGACACCGAGCTCAGAAAATGTCTGGATTGAACGTGTGCCTGGGCTGAGCTGAGCTGGACAGCGAGTGAGAAGTGACAATATTAACAAAACAGTCTCTCACAGAATCTACCATTGTCTGGAGGCCTCGCTCCCCCACCGAGCTGAAATTTAACCAACACTCCCCTTCCTCCTGAATCTGATTGGATGTTTCTTTTTGTGCAAAAAAAAAAATTCTTTGTGGGCAGGTTTGAGTCAGTGTATTTACCTTCTCGGTCTGCTTTGAATGGCAGACTCCGAGAAGAGTGATCAATAGGCGGATTCACAGAAAGGCTCTGAATCACTCTCCTCTCCACACAGACGATTCGACTTCAGAAAGTCAGATCACTTACTCACAAATCAGAAAAGCAGCCTATGGTGATAAACGCTTGATTCTTCGGGCGGCACGCAGAAATAACAGAAGAGAGAGCGATGCCCCTGAAGAAGCCGTGCCACTAGTTTTGAAGCTGACCCCGGTAGAGCTGTCTGTTTTCGTCTACAAAAACTGGCACAGCTCGGCTACCGAAGCATGCAACAGAGCAATTCAACACTCCCAACACTTTATCACCTCCGCTCTCGACTAAACCTCCTTCCTTGCTGGGCCGACACCGATCCATCCATGCGTACATGCGTCTGCACTTGAGAGGAGGGAAGCACAGCAACAGCATGGGGAGCAGGGAAGCGAGAACCTGGACTTTCCCTCAAGTATGCGTTTAAATGTAAAGCCCACTGTACGGCTCCACACCTCGATGAGGCTCCAGCCATGGCTGTTCATTCTTGGTTTAACAGAAATAGTTAACAGTGACCCCGGCCCCACCCTCTCTCTGTTCTCCCTCTCAGCATTCGCAGGCTAAAAAGGGCCTCAGTGTGGGAGCGCACCAAACTGAGGCCCCCGCAGAAAAACCACATAATTACAAATCACAATAAAGCCCTCAGTGCTGCCTCCCTGCCAGAGGCTCAGCTGCACTCTGGACTTACAAGCCCCCCCCGCCCCCCTCCTTAACCACTCTTTCAGTCTAGGAACGCATGCCCCTCTGTCCCTCCATCACCACGCAGAGACTGGGCACTTTGATATATCATGTCATATTTTTTTTTTAATATGTTTTCGACAATTCCGGGATCTTAAACTGGACTCTGTCATTGTAGGCCGTAGCATACGCCTTCAATGCAATCGCTACCCACCACTGACCAACACTTTTCACTGTGCTGAAATGGACATTTGGACATTGACTTTGAATTCCTTTAGGAGTTTGGTCATCCTGCAACTGAACCTATCAACAGCCTATCATCAAGGTCGGGTGCCTGCACTGACAAGAGTACCCGACTGAATTAATGAATGCACCCGAAGCTTGGGAAGTGAATAATGAAAGTACACAGTGAGTCAGGGCAAAGGCGAGCAGAAAATTGTTTATAGTAGAATATTTATGTAACAGTATTTGTCATAAGAGAATGGGAACTGCATAGTCGTGTGGGGAAAGTGTTAACCCCTGCGCAGAGTCCTGCACATTTTGCAAAATGCACTGTCAAGCAGTTTAATTATGAATAAAGTAGAAATGTCACTTTACTGCTCTTTACTGGATCTGCGGTGATCTCTTTCTAATTTCTCTGACATGCTTACGCAGACTCAGGCTCACCGGTGAATCAGCTATGATATCAAAGAACTGCCAACAACACTATTAGAGCATCTGTGAGCGAGCACTGAATAGAAACAATAAACAATGTGTTATAAGGTGCCAGAGGAATTAAAAAAACAAATACCGTCTTATAGAGAGCAAAAGCTCCGGCTTTGAGCAAACAAAACCAGGCCAATCATTAAGCTGCTTCAAGCTAAAGGGAAAGATCTGAGTTAAGTCCGCCAAGTCAAAAGGTAATTATTGTTCAGTTGCCTTCGAAAAAAAAAAAGAAAGTATAAAACTACCATGCTCATTAATGTGAATAATCATTGCTCCAAATGTTAAACATTTAACTGATTTTAGCCTATATACTTTTCACGAAGGGACAAATACAGAGAAACTGCACAAACAAATATGCCAAAAAAACATCAAGTAACTCAATACAGTCTCATGTTTGTCTCTAGAAAGTCCGTGTTATTTTGTTATGGATTCGGGTGAATGTGATCGCATCTCACTTGGCCTTCGGCTTTTGAGTTGAATCCCCGGAGCTGCAGTGGAAAAGCTGATAAGGAGGATGAAAAAATGCTCCCTTATCTGTCATGTTTAAAAGATTAACGTCACAAATCAGCAACGCTGAAGCATAACAAGCATTCAAGTGGCAAGGCTGGAGGTCACAGAGAGATGAGCCACATCTTGACCTCATCTCTGGTGTGACGGTACAAGTAAAACAACAGCGCCCCTAAATTGTTTTATCTGTGGCAAATGTACTTCTCTCATTGCCACCCCGGAGAAAATTGTAACCGAGGAATCGTACACAGCAAAACAACCCGACAGCATGAATTCAAACAGGCATCTTAAGTCTACTTCAGTGGGACAAAAAATCCTCTATATCCTGTCACCCTCCCATATGATCATCACACTGTTCTACAAATCAAAATTAGTTTGTTTACACCGACACTAGTATCCCTTTAACCACCATCATCTGTCCTGTCTGCGGGAAGGAATTCTTCATAATGTGGATAGGACCATCATATGCTCTACTTATTGGTTTTCCTAACCTCCGGCTCACTAACGTTCGTCAACTGCGGTAGGGCACGGCTCCTCGAGCCCTTGGCGCAGTTGTTCCAATTTGAGCTACTTAAGCGGAAAGTGCAGACGCAGTCTAATGTGCTCAGGTCAGCCTCGAAGAAAAAGGAACCGAAGGAGAATGATGTAAAAGTGAGAAATGAGCGTCAGATTACGGCGCTTATTTAGACAGGATTTCCAGCTATTCAGATAGTCCAGTACAACAATAACAGTTCACCGCCAGCCGCAGCAGCAACAGAACTGTTTGAGTTGGCGTGGTAACACAATGTTTAACATTATTGGTGACATCAATCTATGAAAACTAACCCTGGAAAACCAATAAAATGAATCCCCTGGGAATTTCCCACAGTTATGAGCTTTCATTTGCAGCTAAAAATTGAGCATTGGGAAACATGGTACTTTTTTTTACTATGAACACTATGTTGTTCATTTCTTCCCCTCCAAGCATACTCAATATATAGATAACCCTAACCCTCGCCCGTATAGAAACTCTCCCGTGACCAGTTTCTGCTAAGAACAGTTGTGCTGGCCGTGTTTTCACCATATACATTTACTGTCACCGCTGCAATGTCGTGACCTTGCAATCACATGACTCTTGTGGAGCTTTTGATTATAGAACAATAAATGCAGGAAGTGGAGTCACCTGGCCTCGGCAAGCAAGCATATCCGGCTGCAGCCGCAGCTCCAGGTGAGAGAGAAAAAGGAAGAGGGGAAGAGGGAGGGAAGGAAAAACACGAGAGGTAGATTTAACTGGCCGTCTTTGTCGTACTATGGTTTACTACACACGTCCACCGCAGGTGCACGGATTGGCCTCAGACATAGTGGAAAACATACCGCTTCAACTGCCAGCAGAAAAAACAACAACAAAAACACTGGAAACACAGCACACACATGTACTGTACATCCAGCAGGAGTGAAACTGAATCAGTAGTTGCAATTGATTGTGGCCTCTTTTTCCAAATGTCCTCCTGTTTTCAACCAGTTGACGTAAGTATTATAAATCGTTTAGACTATGAGACGCTGCTGGCATTTCTGAAAGTGCACATGGCTTTGCAAATACACAAATCGATGACCCGATACAAGATCCAGTACCACATATTTAAAATGATACTTATTTTGCGCAGATCAGCAATCTGCATCAGCTGATACTCAAAGTTCAGGTTTCAGAATCTGTATCGAGAAGGAATAACACGGAAGCCCTCCACAACACAGGCACGCTTACACAAACGTTGAAGGGGCACAACCCAGGCTGCACAGTAAGGATTTTTTTTTTGTTTGTTTTAATGAAAGAGAGCTTGGTATGGGGGGGCCACACACACACACACACACACACACACACACACACACACACAGACACACACACTTCCTCCATCGGGCTCTGCTGTTTCAAGAGCTTTTTTTTCCAAGAGTTTTTTTTTTTTTAATGGGGTGGAAAACAAAACAACACACCAAAGTACAAACATATTTTATGGCTCTTTAACATTCTTTCCCAAAATCTAACTTAGCTTGTGGGCTGTGTTCAGACAAATGCCGATGGTGGCGGGGAATTATATGTAAAAGATGAGTTATCACTCACTCTCTAAGACTGTTCCAAACCCCAGGCATTATAAGCTACGATACTGTGCTATTATCGATTTAAGATGTGTTGATCATACGTCCTGCTCATGCTTTTCTCCTTACTGTCCGGTCTGCCGCTAGCATTAAGAAATGCATACACTGGCCCACCAGTATGCTGGAGTCATGTCAAGTGAAAATAACGGAAAAGCCAGATCTGTGAATGTTGTCCTTGTCGTCTTGAATAAGGCTCGTTTTAGGGCTTCGTTTGTTGCATTGTGAAAGTCTGCCACAGACATTGCGGCCTACAGGCTGAGGATTAGAGTTTGACATCATTGGCACAGGATGGGCGTGCCATTTCCTCAGCCGGCTGAACAAAAGGCCCAAACGTACTTCTCTTTTACGTGCAGCCATGCGAAAAGAGGAAGTGGCAGCTTAAGGAGCACGCGGGGGTGGGGGCCGACAAAGGAAATGACATCAATTCCATCTGCAGCACAGTGAGCAACCAAAAAGTAGGAAGAGAGAAAGAATATAGAGATCAGGTTTTCCCGTGAAGCGAATGATTATGATCTGTTCGGTTGACAGACAGTAGATGACAGGCAATACTCCTGAAACAAACTGACCCGTCATTTACGTTCTCGACGGCACAGCTGTCACAACAATGTCACCCACCCAACCCCCCGAGGAACACAAACTATCCCCCACCCAGTGTGGCATCTAACCATTCCCACCATCCATCACCGCGACCCGGGCCCGTTCTGCGCAGGTTATGTTAGGCACCCCGTTTGATGGGCTTTCTCCACAGCATGCAACTCTGATGACAACTAACAGGCGGCAGCTTAAAGCCAATATAACATTGAAAAAGTGACATGCTGCATAAAAGAAGTTTGAAAAAAGTCAGGAAGAAGGTTGTGGCACACAGTTTGATTCCATACATGTATAGATTTGATTCAAGGTTGAGAATTCCCCCCCCCCCCCATATAGCTCGCATTATCACCATAACAAAAGTGTTTTCTCACAAAATCGTTTTCCTTCAAGCAATGTTTTTTTTTTTTTTTTTCGACTCCCAAGGTTTTCTCTACAAAAAAGAAAATGAAAAGAAGAGGTGAAGAGATTGGGCATAGGCAGAAGTGACAGCTTTGATCCTTTGAAGCTGCCCTGCTGATTATAAAAATATGCTTAATCTTCCACTCTGTTAAACATGAACTGTGTTCCAAACACCGCTTCCATCCTTATTATCTCCAGAATCTAACTTAGCTTGCCCCACACCCTTTCTGACCCACCCAGTCTAAATTAAAGAGTGAATGTGTTTTTCTGGGGCTAACATTTTGCCATTTGCCTGTCTGAGTGTCCGTAGGCTGCTCTTGACCTAGGACAGCCATAAAAATGACAGGATAACCCGATGACGATGGAGGGGAACCCAAAGTGAGCTCATTTCCTATAATGGCGACCAGAAGGAAATGGATTGTGGGAGCGGAGAGAGGGGGATAATGGTTTACTGTACGTGTATTGTAATGGCATGGTCAGACAAAGAAAGCCCCCATCCTGGTTCCCCTTGACCCACAGGCATTTGGATATGTGGACAATACAAAAAGGGGAACTTTGACATTTCTGGTGATGCTATGGGGGGGGGTCATGAACTTACAGTGTGAATTGTTTATTTTCAGGGATATACCAGCACCGCAGGGAGCCCTGTATGAGTACAGAATAATCTCAATCACATCTCTGTCCCCGGGGCAATCTATGAAAGTAGGACTGAATATACTACTTCGTCCTCAATTGTACGTTTTTTTTTTTTCTCTCTCCATACGTCCATCCATTATCCATACCACTTATGGTTTGAGTGTTGTGGGAGGGGCTGGAGACAAACCCAGCTGACGGTGGGTGAGAGGCAGGTTTCTACGGGAATGAAGTCCTCCGCGGGCAGATAGACATCCGCACAACACCTGCCCCTCTGCGTAGCTGTCACTCAATTGGCTCAGTTGCAAATAAACACATCAATCAACCCACAAGACATTTTCATGTATACGGTATATAGGGTTTTCTTTTGTGTCTTGTTTAGTTGAATTGGCAGCATAAATAACAAAAGAAGCTCATTTGCATACGCTCTCCTAACCCATCCATCTATGTCTCGCAGACAACTTTGCTTATTGGAACAGATTGTGCCACTACGTCCACAAGTCTACATGAAGCAGCATCTACTTCCCATCCAAACATATCGTCAGGTAAAGGGAGTTCACACTGAATTATGCACAGGATCTGGTCCAAAATCATGGAGGACCCAGAGGACTGCACTATTTCGTAACTACACTGCCAAAATGTTGATACCTTGTTTTATGAACAGTGTTTGACACGGCAGGAATTGTTTTTTTCTGAATAAATCAGTATATAAATATATGAGGTCTGGGTAAATATGGGAATTAGGGCAGTGGTGGAGGATTTTTGAAAGCTATCAGTACTCGCAGAGCACAGAGGATAGTGCAGCCTGGTCCCGAGGGACACGCAGAGACACATAATCTGCAGGGGCAGCCTTTATCTTCAGAGGTCTGCCTGTAATTGCAGGATATTCAGAGCATTCACATACACACTCCAGGATGTGCCATCCAGTGAGTCACACAACTAATTGGGCAGCGCTGTGGTGCAGACTCGCGTAAACAAGGTCAAGTGTCCCAAAAGCATAGGTCAGCGGCCCATTGGATGACTTTTCCCATTTCTCCCCCAATAGTGGCGGGGATAAATATTGGTTACAATGCTCAGATGAGATTTCCTCAGGCGCTGTGAAAGTTACCTTTAATGCCAGAGCAGGCACACAGGACACAGTGCTGTTTATACCCGTGGAAGAGGTCAGTCTGACTTGGGCTCTCCAGAGAAATCCAGACACACTATAATCAGCCTACGGTAATTACACCTGACACACACCAAAATGCGTCTACTGGCCATAATGAGAGGGAGGAGCTCAGCGTCAACGTAGTGCCGAACGCCCCGGCGGACCTGGTGTAGTCGTCGTCGCCAACATGACTGCCTACGGTAAGTAAGTGAATGATCCCAAGAGTAACAATATCGTGTCATAAGAGACATGCTCCGTAATAGAAGGGGATTCATTCATCAGGTACATTTTAGGATTTCAGCAGCAGCTGCTTTAACACGAGCACGTCGCCCTTTAATCACTAAGTGGCAAAGTAATATTAATGCGATCCGATCTGAGGAGGGATCAGGCTCTCCGCTTCCCCTACCATACAATCTCTGCGACTGTAGCTCAGGTTTCCCAGCTCCACGCGGCGTAGATTGATGGCCTTGACAAACCGTAGCAGTGGCTAGGCGTGTCGACTGAGGTCCTCTCTATCTGATCAGTTGGCAGTTCTTGCGGTGCCAGGCTTGGAGAAAAATGACCTCGTCAAAATGATCAATGTATGGCATTTGAAGACTCACGTTTCCCAAAAAATTGAAATTATAATATCCACTATGAAAACCATTGATTGGCTCATCCTTTGGGGGCAGATATTATAGTATACAAAAACTACACCAACGTTCACTAAAAGGCCATTTCCATATCTCCTCCCCAAGGCTCAAAAAAGACTACGGCGCTTCCTCATGCACACAGCAAAGCCCAGATGCAAAAGAGGAAGAGAAAATGACTGGCTTAATATCACGAATGTTTTCCTTTTGTCTGTGGTTAGAGACAACAAGTTAGTGTTGGTTCGATAAACTGACGATTTGGAAAAAAAAAAAAAAAACGTTTGCTTTCCTGACCATAAAGAACCTCTATACATCCTCCCTCTGCACCTAGATAATGCACTCATAGCCTAAAAACATTAACGTTTTCCATTTCCCCTCCGTGTGGCTGCCACCTTCATTCTATGTCAAACATCTGACGCTTTGATCGTAAGGAAGAAGAAGAAGAAAAAAAAAGAAAAAAAACACAGCTGGAGGCTAAACAGTGTTACATGTTGGAAGCCTTACTGCATTAACCTCGAGGAGCCAAGCCAATTCGGCACTGTAGCAACGAGCGCGTCGTAGACTGAGTGGTGCACTTTAGGATTTCGCATATCATGGCATAATAATGGGACGCGTGTACAATCTCCGATTAGGTAACAGCGTTGCCGTATGAGAGGACTCAAAATAGAACACGCCGTTGCTCCTCTGAGATCAGGATCAGCATTTTCTTTCTTCCTGCCGCAGTTCCATTATATTGTCTTTCTTTCTGTCAAGACGACATGGTCTCAAGAATCAGCAACACAACAGGGCAGAAGATTTTTTTCAGTAAAATATATCTATATATATATCGTTCAAGTATTGCCCCTTTCTGCTGTTCCATTTGATGCATGCATGCATGTCGTACGGCAGCATACTGTATATGCATAACAGAGCTGCCTGTCAAGCCCCTGAGCAAATGTGTTTATGCGCAATTAACGCTGAAGTGTGTACGTGCGTGTTTGTGTGTGTTCATGCGTTTGTGTGTGTTAACAATTAAGTCGTGCAGGGATTTTTCATACTACCACTTCTCAGCTTAAGCAGGGCATGCTTGCGTTGGGCTGGTCGACAATGCCATCCCCATCGTTTATTGCTTCCCCCCCCGCCACTTAAGTATCTGTAACATGGCAAACATACCAGGCTACTTTGGATTTAATTGGTACAGCAGAGGCGACAGTATTGGCTACAGAGATGTCTGCAGCTGCTCAGGAAGCCTCTGGGTAAGGGGAATGACATTGTTTTGACACATGCTCAGGATTTTGACCGATCACAAAACAAGGGATCAGGAGACTGGGCTTTTTGGGAGGCGGACCAAGAGGTACGCCGGCGCGTGTCAAAGGGTAAAAAAGTGAAAAGTGGTGCTGCAGCAATGTACAGTGCGAGATAAATAATGCATATTCCGAACACGAACACCGAGCATCGGTGGCTAGAAGTTATGAGTTTAAAAAAATGGACTGAAGAGAGCAGTGAAATTTTGCAATGGGGAGATTAAATGGGTAAGCAAGCAAGTGATGGTGGTTGATGAATGCCTCCGCCTAAGCAGCATGAAGTCCTCTACAGTACATTAACTAATGACAAAAAAAAAAATCGAATACAGCCTTTCGTTTTTGTGAGGCACAATTAGAAAAAAATGGCTTCCTGGGATATTTCTAATTGCAAATTGCTTACACCAGGTTAAAAAAAACAACGTTTTTAGACATCTTCAGCATGTTGAATGAAGGCGGTGATTCAGTACAGTTTCTAAAAGAGATCCATTGTTTCAGTCTGCAAACACAGACAATCCTTTCACTGAAACCCCATCAATCACCTCAGAGTCTGTTGAGTTTGCTTTGAGAAGGACACCGGATTATAATTCACAAGCAATTCTCTGTTGGACAGACAGGACTGGCTGCTGACACGCGCGTTGTGAAAAAGGTCAGTTGTTCCAACAGATTCTACGGTGAATCAGGCAGAGAGCGCTGAAAAGCAAGCCTGGAGGCACGATGTAGCACCTCTGGATGGACACCTGGGTCACACATACTGCAACCGAACAGGCTAATGACGATTTCAGCTTTTCAGCGTATCTGTACCAACGGATGACCTTTTTCCAAGAAACCACAATGCCTTCAAATCCAAAGCACAGGAGGACACATAATGTCATAGTGAGTGTTGAAGACATTGTCAATGGACAACAGCATTTACCATTCAAACAACTGGAACGTAAATTTGGCTTTTTACGAGACCAGAAATCCCTCACAAGATATTCAAGATTTATATCTGGAAGCATGTGCTGTGACATGTTTTTACCCAAATGGCACAAGCCACGGGAAAAGTCTTCCTGACATGAGTCTTTATGCACAAATTCACAAACCCATGGTGCAGATTCAGACCTCTCCTATAAATCCTCTCATACCTCACACGCTGCACCAGATTGTAATTAGGGACATGAAACCTGCAGTAGAGAGCAGAGTAGTGATTAGTCCTCCACCCAGGGCCGAAACTCGTCTCTTCAAAGACCCAGGGGAGAAAAACAGGGTATGTATTCCCTATCAATTTAAGCATAATATTCTGTTTCCTGTCAGGAGGGAGGATGACAAACACAGCTCAGTAAATCTCTTTCATTTGCCAAATTGTTACTAATAAACAAGCCATACAGTCTGCTAAATACATCGTATACCGTAAATGATTTCAGGATTAAACATTGAATAGAAAAACATAAGTATACAAATACATCATAGAGATAAATTGGCATGTATCAATTGTTGTGACATTATGCTCCTGACAATTTACTGCCTTGGTGTCGTGATGTTCCCACACATCAACTTTGGGTGGACTAGGAATATATTAAAACACATCTGAAAAAGTCGCTATAGTTCAACGAGACACATCTTCGCTGTAAGCTCGAAATATATGTCCTCAATAAAATCAGTCCATTCTAACAAAGTGACGGACTGTCAGTTGAGAAAATTGCATTGATTCCCTGTGAGGCAGTACCTTCTGGAGAATAAATCAATGAGCATGAGAAGAAACGCACACGCTGGTGCAGGAGCGCGAGGACCTCGACTTTCATTCATACATACTTTTCTTCCTAAAGCTTCCGACTGCGTGTCGATGGAAATTGGTCGAACAGTGGAAAATGTTTGAAAGAAGAAGAAGAACAGGAGGGGCAAGTGAATCCGACAGGCAAATTGTCGGTGTGACTGTAATACCAAGACTATTAAGGTCATTGATGCGTTCATTCAACAACAGTGTGTCCTGTAGCTCCCTGAAGGAAAGTGTAAGTCTCTCTTGCTTCCAGTCAACGCTGGGAACAGTCAGGGTTGTTCACTCTCGACCCAAACAGCAGCCCACTCATTATCAGAATTTAAGCATAAGGTCTGACACACCGACTGGGAGTGCACCACTGCAAACTTAGGACTCTTCCACAAAACACACAAAAAAAACAACAACAACAACAACAACTCTGCCCCGATTTCTCCCTCAACATCCACATATATCCTGGCGGGATTGAGCCATGTGTCGCACGATGCTGTGTTTTTTTCCTCCGACCCCACGAAGCCCATACGTTTATGTTTATTTAAGAGCCAAGTATGAAAACAAAGCACACAAGGTCACGCTGCTTTTTCCAACATGGAAGCTGGGGCAGTGGCAGGTCAAGTTCACAGGACTGCTGCTGCTGCTGCGGCGCACGCGCACGCACGCACGCACGCACACAAACACACGCATTTCTGGTTGTGTTCCTGCTGCCACGTTTGTCTCTGAAGAAAACCCATCCAAACAGCACACATGGTGGCAGTGGGAAGGGGCCTGTAAATGACATGACCTCAACAACACACAAATATCGGAGTTGCTCAATGACTTCGTGTGTGTGTGATTTCAATGCAGTGTCAGTGTGGCTGCGACGGACAACTCACCCAGCAGCAGCAGTTTCACTTCACGCGCCGCCTTCTCTCCATCCTCTCTCAGGTTCTTATCGATCATTTTAGACCGCTCGGCCGCGGCTTTATCTTCCTGACTAACCGTGCAGCCCATGGTTCCTAGTGCGCGCTTCAGGTCTGCTGTTTAGTGGGGCAATATCACCAGGGAAAAAAAAAATATATATATATATATATATATCTTTCACGGCCGAGTCCGAAGCACCCTCGTTGTTTCCCCCCCTTAAAAAACAAGGGTTTAAAGTTGAGTGTGGCGACTTCCTTTTTTGTTTCCTGTCTTCAGCAGCGCTGACAGACGTGACTCCGATTTTCCGAGTGCGAACGTGAGGTTTGAAATGGACGAAATTCCCACAGACTCGTCGGTTGTTAGGTCAGTTGTCCAGCATTTGTGAGGTCTTTTCCCCCCCCCTCCTGTCAGCGTGTAGAAGTTTTCCAACGACCGTGGGGTTGGGAAAAAAAACAACTTTCAGAGAACGGTTGACTTTTATCCAAAGCGGGGTTTCCTGCAGCGGACCATCGGAGCAGGTTACACACAACCAACGACGGGCCACTAAGTTCAGCGAAGAGGAAGAGAAATTTAAAAAAAAAAAAGTACTCCAGCTGTTGGAACCCAAAAAAAGCAAACACGCGAATTCCTTCTGTCGGACACACACGCTCACTCGTCGCGCACCTCCTTTTTTTGTGCCGTTTGTGTAGCCTTTTTTTTTATGTGTGCGTTCAGTCCCCGCTGCCGTTGGGCATTCTTCACCCGGCGTTGAGATTTATCACGTTTGAAGCCACACCCGTGGGCGCCGCGAAGTTCCCCTCCGTCTGACACACAGCACGACAGCACCGCCACCTCCTCAAGCAGCCGCGTCGGGGCCCACCTCCGGCACGGCGGAAAAAAAAAAGAAAAAGAACGAGGACAAACGCCCACTCCCGCTGCTTCATGGGAAACGTAGTCCCCACGGGGCGGCACCGTTTCCTTCAGCAAGTCGAAGGAGAAAACAACTTTCATTCTACCGTTTACTACTTCATGCCGCTATTGAGTGCATGTCATTTCGATGCAACTGTTTCGATATTATCTCCATTGTTTGTGAATTGACTCTCTCGACTCCTTGTTTTATGGATTCATGTCAAAATCTGTAGTTTTCACTCACCCCACCAGCCTGATCGCAGGGGTTTTAAACGCCATGGTAGTAGGAAATACACTTTGCGACTTCAAACAGGCTCCGCACCATCCAAAAGCCTCAAGAAAAAATACGAAATAAAACCCTTATTTAAATATAACAGGATGGTGCATATCATATTAGCACATTCCACAGCTCTGTAGCGATACCTAGTGGACTAAATCATACCGAGCTTATTATTCATTTCTTATGGCATCTATATGTACACTTGCTGTTATTGTTCTTGTTTCTCTCTGGAGGACAATTAATCAACGTGAAATAGAATTATGTAAGAGTAAATCATTTTAAGATTACAATGAATAAAACTCCAAACAGCAATATGGGTTTCTTTTTATCACTGATATTTGCTCCACATTTCAGGCTGTGCTGTGGCTGTCAATAGTCATAGCTGGCCGAGTAAGTTACTTTATTTTATCTTTTAAAAAATGTACCCCGATTTCCAACTAATACCCTGTTTCCAAGAACATAAACATCATATCAACAGTGTGCCTTAATGATCATATCTGATAGATGTTAACAGATGAAAGTTATGTTATCTCATTATCTTTATTGCGACATTGTTTACAGTACAATAACTGCCAGAAACATATTAAAATATATAGAGATACAAGAAAATAGACATGAATTGAAGGACAAAAAGGTTTAAAAGCACTTCGAAAATGATTACACTTATATTTTAATCGGACTAAAACTTCAATTACTATTTACATTATACAAACTAGATATGCGTATAGAATATAAAGGGTATACATAAATATACATTATTTATAAATGCTGGCCAGTGTCAATATTCCATTTTACTATTCAGATACACATGTTTCAATGAATCACACAGAGGGAGAATAACATCACTGAGATCTTAATACAGGTCCCCAGAGATCATCTTGTATCAGCCACTCGGACAGTGTTTCCCTTCACTTTTTTGCCTTGTGTATTTTTGTGTCTTTTGCATGTTTTGAATTGTTGAGGTTAAAAGCGTATGATACTCGACTAACCAAATGGCTTTATCATACGTGCGGGCAACACCAGGAAGCTCGGGATAAATATAACCTATGCATAAACAGTAACCTATGCATTGTATACCCACATTGTCAGTTATGCCCCAGTGGCTGATTCAGATGTTTCCCTCTGTATACACACACAAAAAGACAACCAAATGCCCGGCTACAATCAAATACAAATTGACTAAAAGAGGTTTGCTGTGTAACGAACTGACAGGACAACACCCAGTTACCCACACAAGACTTGCTGAAGTCTATTGTAAGAAGACTTTATCTTTAAAAAAAATAATGAAATGTCGGCAACCAGCTCACTAACAACTCAAAGTTAGTAGGTTAATGTCTGCCAGCAAGCAGCAAGAAAGTCCAAAATGACTCCAAGTATACCATCGATGATATACAACAGACAGATATATTTGAAGAAAAAAAAGAGGTTAATCATTAACAAGTTTTTCATCTTGCGTTTCATCACTGAGTCAGATTCAACCAATACGCTGCATAAACATTTAACACGAAGTGTAAAATAACAGTTAATATATCAATGGTTGGAGACCAATACTTAAATTATACTTCTGATCAGGTAATAGGTTCTGGTGTAACAACACAAATGCATATAGGTAATATAGTTCAATACGGGGGAGCCATGTTTTCTTTTTTTAAATAACACGGACACCTAGAAATCTCCTCAGAGAACATTACATCTAATTGGTTGTTTTTAATCAACTAAACAGACCAGAGGAGGAAGCCAGTGATCGCAGGGGCTCACAGGAAGGCTAAGTATAGCATTATTTCAAGTAATGTTCGAGAGGACATCCAAAACATGCCATTAATACGCAGCTAATGATCTCACAATCTATGTTAGATCGGTTCATTCATCAAATGTTTAGTCTTACAAATGGATGTGCATTGAAACACGTCTAACACATGTGCGCAGAAATCGTACAAGTGAATTGTTCGTGTTTAAGCTTCTTAAGGGCTACAAGAATTTGTGCTTAGCAAAGGCAAGTGCTATTTCTAACCAGTAACATTTCAAGATTGTTAAAGAGGCATTAGTAATACTATGTCTGTTATTTCTGTTAGGGATCAAGTTCGTACTGGATCCAGAAATATTTACAGACATTTACCAAACCCTGTAATTGTTTTATACATGTTTTGGTTATCTCTGATTACTTTCAGGAAATGTTCAGAAACAACGTATTACATCTCTCAGGACCACTTCATGGTTTTTAAACTTTACCATCCAGTTTGTGACCTCTTCAGTACCATTTCTCACTGTCGTGCACACAGCAATACGAAAAAGAAAAACGACTTCTTAGCGATCTGAACAGCCTGAAATAGCATTGCATTCCATCCTGTAAGGGATCACTGTGGATCATCTCTCCAGATCACACCGCATTGTCTGAGGTTTTTCTTGAGTAGAGGTTAATAAAAAACAATAAAATGTACATCTATATCATATTGTGAAGGAATGTAATGATAAACACTTTCAGTGGTTTGGCACCCCTGCTCTGTGAGGGGGGATAATTCGAACACCTCTAACCCTTAAAATAAAATAGCAGCAGCGCAAGTTAGTGGCGCTGGTGATGGACACATTTTAGGAATGTTTTTATTTATAATGCTAAGATAAGGTTGACTGGCCATAGCTTAACAGCATTCTTCTTATCTGACTCTTGGCAAGAAAGCAAGAGAGCATATTTCCCCAAACTTTCAATTTCAAATTTTCAAATCGAATTCAAAGCAGTTATGGGGCAGGTGTCTGATAACATGCGATCTAATCTGAGTGTGATTTTCCAGAGTAAAGATAATTTCAGAACAAGACATGGGCATCAAGGAATGGCGTATAAAGACAGCGGCATCCTACATTGTTATTTGTCTGTTGTTGTTTTGTTTTTTTACATCCATTTCACAAGGCACGACCACAAAGTGTCAACATCAATCTTTTTTACACCCGGCCTCTCAGTGAATTCACTTTGAACTTTCCAAGAAAGTCTGCTGGCCTGTGTGTGCACCGTTTGGCAGGATGTACAGTACGGCGTGATGTCATTAGAGTGAGAGCATGTGCAGAACGACAGAGAGAACTGTCCTGAGCTCCACGCCTCCTCTGTGGCTAATATTCTCTGATGGAAAACGTAGGGCATCTTTAACATTGAAAAGAAGAAAAAAAAGAACAGAAATAAAGCAACATTACAACACAGGTCTAAATCATCAATATAAAACCTGAAAGGAAGGAAGGAAGGTGCCTAGTGGCCACTGCTGGCTTTACTGCTGCCCGAAGTCCAGTCAATGATGATAAAGCTGAGGCTCATTATCATAAACAGGAAGCCTATCCCTGCGAAACAGGCAGCCTGGAAGGGAGAGTGAGTAAAGAGACAGTGACGGTGAACCGGAGACAGACAGAGCATTGAAGCGTCAACATTACCTGGATGCATTCTTTTCACATGGAGTCGCGGTAAAACTTCCAGAATAAATCACTGAATGTGAGTGACTAGGACCAGAGACACATTTTCGTTTCATTAAGTCGGTATCATAAAAGCCCTGGCGGTGACATTGTTACATTGAGTTAAAATGATCTAAAAACGAAAATTATTGATATATTTTAACTCTGAAATATTTTTATACCGTATATATTATATTGTTTATCATTACCTTCCCTGCTTGCTTTTTTTTTTCCTTCAGATTGCTTATTTCCTTTTGGGATTTTAACCTACTTCTTTGCACAGAGATGCTTACACAGATCGGTGCATTGTACATACACTGACGCTACATTTTTTGACAGATCGACTTCGTGCAAACTGAGCGAAGATAATCTGAAAGAAATTACATTTGATCATGTGCTATGCTCATGTGACGCTTACCATGATTTTGGGCGGAGAGCGCATTGGTTCCTCTTCTTTGGGTACAATACGGATGTAGAAGATAGCAGGGAAGATAAAAATGAGACAGGGGGCAGATGTGGCACCTGGAGAGCAGGCAAAAACACAGAATTATTCATGGGACAAACTCCGTAAATTCTCGGTACTTTCACTTCTCATTACGAACGGCTGCTTGTCCGACAGCAGTGCAATATGGAAAATAGCAAAAGGTGGTGGAAAAAGTATCCCTCTAACTCAAACACTAAATTGCTGCTCTCAAAACACTGCTCACGGAAATGAATAATATCACATATTGATTTATGTGCACATAAATTGCCACTAAATGAAAACCCAAAAGAATAGAGAATTCAATCATTTAAACCCGTGTTTAACTCAAACAAGATATTTAACGTTGTCATTGTTCTTTGTTTTACATCAGAATCACACTTGGTAGAGGCTGGGTCAAACCTACCAATGATCCCAAAGATGCCCAGGATGTTGGGGGCAAAGATGACCAGCAGATTGATGAAAGTGAGCAGAACGATGGCAATGGCAATGTGGCGAGGCCAGTTGAAGGTCTTGTTGGGAAACATCATTTGTTGGATTGCTCTCCGCACCTATCCATAACAAAGAAAACACCCTCATTTAGACCGCTTCACTGTATATTTTAAAGCGATGTACCAGCACAACGTACTAAGATTACTCCTGCTAAGTAGTGAGCTGATGACTGCATGTGTATACTGCCGGTGCTGACTTACAGGAAAGAGCACAATGGGAACCGTGAGCGTGACAGCAGTGAGCACAGCCACGCGCACACACAAAATCAAGGTGTCATACGGGTCGATGCGGCTGTAGGTGTGAAGCAGCTCCGCTTCCACCTCACCTGGATGAGACGGACACAGGAAAGGAGCGAAGCATGATGAGCTCCCCAAAACCAACAGATGTTCATCCTTCCATCCAGCAAATCACCCTTTGTACTAAAAAGAATAAATGTTCCCAACATAAAATGACGATACATTGTAATCAGCCGTGGCAACATTAGCCGTGCCACCACATCCCACAAAGCACTTGTAAATCATGACACATTTAAATTGCTGTGGCCTACAGCAAGTGCATTGGTCACCGTGAGAACTGCAGTATGACCACTAGAGGGCGCCAATGCATCATAATTATACTTCACGAATGACGATAAAAAAAAGAAGAAAGAGACAGACAAGAGATTAACGAAGGCCTGTGAGATTACAATGGGAGGAGGACCGTGCCTCACCATAGAAAGTTAGGTATCCAAAAAGAGCAGCCAGGAAGTACATGGTGTACATGACTGCGATGGAGATGTTGGCCACATGCTGCATCTTTTTCTTGCTGGCACTGAAATCAGAAGATATTGCCACGTGATCACACACACACACAAGCGCACGTATACATATATACAAACACAAATATACGAGATCAAAGCATCCACCAGCAACTGAGACTTGGTAAGCGTGTCGCCCAGTTATTACAACATACCCTCTGAGCCTGTGGGGCAATTTGTGTTACAGTAATATGCATTAAATGATTTAATCTAGGGAAATGAAGCAGACGTGGTTCAAAGCATGCTCCGTCACACAAGCAGTGCCAACTGGGTTCAAAGTCAAGGGGGGAAAAGCAGTGCATGTGACTAGGTTATGATCAGCCAAGCACAAAGCAGACGTAGTAGCTCCCCTCCCTGTTAGGCAGCTGATTTGTTGTCCAGTGGTTTTTTCATCATGGCAAACATACTTGCGCAGCTCTGTGTAGATGGGCAGGACCTCGGGGTGGCACACAAAGGCGAACGCCAGGATGGGGATGGTGTAGGCCGTCTGAAAATGAATCCCAACAAATCACCATAGATCCAGCAGCGCCGTCCCCACACGTCTTACCACCAACCTCGCGCCTTAGCGCCCATTACTCGCGCGGACACATCACAGAAAGCGAATTGTTTCCGTGTGATTAACTCGGGCCTGGCCGCGGACCAAGCTTTAGCCCGTTTAAGAATGCCTCAAGCGTAAGCTGCTCAGCAGCAGGACTCACTATAGTGGGTTAGCAAACGCTCGTTCGTCTTTCAGGGGTCGTTCATAAAGACATGACAGGGTTTCATAGATGTCCGTGAACAACTGGCTTCGGAGTTTGCTGATTTTCTGGAAAGTAAAATGTTTTTCATGAATCATTTAAACGCAAAGCGGTGTAATGACGCGTAAATGCGTAAATTAAGAGTCTTTCAAGAGTCTGGTCCCGCTGTGGAGGTATGTACAGTACATAGAAATGAGTGTGCTTAGAGAAATGTTAGCTCTTTCCCATTCTACTGTGTACCTCTCTCTTTGTCCCATAAAGGGCAAACGTGACAAACTCACGACACGCCAGAGAATGCCAAAGCAATTTTTTACTCTTCAGCCGATGGCGGCGAAGAGCCTCAGGGGTCGCTCTCCATCTTTGGGCCTCGCAATTAAAGCACAGACTACCGTAACTACAATTTACAGCTTGATAAAAGAGCTTCTGGTGGGGTGCGACCAAGTGCTTCAAACCCAGTGCGACTTCCATGCGTGGATTAGCTACGGGTCACTTGCAACATGCTGGAGATGTAAGGGGAGGGCTGTGTGCGGCCATGGCGGCGAAGGTGGACCTCAGACTGAGTGACATGCGTCAACCTACTTGGGAGTTGAGGTTGGCCATCTTGGGAATACAGGCAGGATTTTCCTCCCCAGCAGGATCCGCCGCGCTGACGTTCAGGACGCTGGTGGTCGCATTGAACGCAAAGTCCACAAACGGACAGGGGATGTTGAACTTTTTGTAGATGACCTGTACGGTGGAGACAAGAGAGAGAGGCCTTCAAGCGGGACACAAAGGCCCCCGAGGAGTACGGCTCCTGGTGCGCCAGCAAGCAGGGAGGCCCGAGGAGGAGAAATGTGTGGATTACCGCACGCACAGCCAAAAAACTAGGTCAGGGCAAAAGACACAGAACCGACACAAACTGGAGCTGCGGCGTGCAAACATCCGACCCTGGCCACGAGTAGAGAGAAAGAGAGAGAGGGGGGGATAATAAAGAGGTTTGTGGGAAGGCGACAACAATAAACTAAGGTCACAAGCGGATCCCGGTGCATCGGAATATGTGGCTCGATGTTTTTGCCAACGGGGCGGAAAAGAAAACAAAACAAGAAGCGACCCACGTGACACAACAGCACGCGATATCTAGCACACGTGTGTGTGTGTGTGTGTGTGTGTGTAATCAGAGGACTTACCGAAATGAGGAAGAAAACCATGCAGCTCAGGGAGAAGCCACTGGTGTATCCCAGGTACCCTAAAACGAAAGCTTCATTAGCATCCCTCTATATGCCATGACACGGCCATGCTCAATCCGAGATATGTTTAATATCTTTCCTGGCAGCCTAACTCTTGCTACGGAACTCCGCAAGCTAATCTTCGTCACTTCTTGCGGTGGAGCGAATTGATTTACTGTGCTTTGCCCATTTCAGACTCTGCTGTCTCTGTCGCCTCAACAGGAGCCGGACTTCCTGCCGGCCGGCCTCCTTTCTCTCCCACCCAAACCGGCCGATTCCTGCATTTTTTTTCCCGTCTTTCACGCTTGTTTACGACTTTAAAACGGGCGAATGACTTTCTGGGAGTGCTGGCGATGGTCACATACGCTACACTCTTAAATAAGCGGGCGAATTAGCAGTGCATGATGGGACATGTCAAGACGACAGCAGTGGAAATGGCCGCGGAAGATGAAGGGAAGAACTCGTCACATGGGAAAAGCAATGACCGTTGCCCTTGAACATTCGTCACATTGTCCCCTAATTGTGATCTGCAGCTGGCGCGGAGGTGGTCCATCAACACCCCCGACTAGTGGCCTGGCTTTCAACAGACGGGATGAGAGAAGGATTCGGCACACTCACCGAGTTGTTTCATGAGGGCCAGCGGTAATATCACTCCGATGGAGACAATGATCACCAGGTAGTTTCCATTCATGTACCACTCGCTGCGGAGACAGAAGGACACAGGGACAAATGTATTGATTGTGATGTTCCTAAACACTGCTCTCCATCTCTCTCCAGTTCCACTGTGTCAAATATTGATTGAGAAGAACTGGGGGGGGGGGGGGAACGGTGGGAGGGGAAACGTGTGAAAATCAAAAAAAAATAATAATAATAATGTTAAAAGACGGAAGGCTCACAGGTCACTGGTCAGGCTTTATTTTATAGATCCGTTACAGTGCTGTTTTGCAGAAGAAAAAAAAAAAGGAAACCTGACCTAGCTGTCTTTAGGGTTGTTTATGGGAGGGTTTTTAACTCCGAGGAAGAGTTAACATTTAACAAAGGGGACCATTTCTAGTTTGTTCATACCGATTCTGGTATTTTATTTTGTCGGATATTTTCGGGTGAATCCTAAAAATAGAATTCTTCCTTCTTTGTCCTCGAGGGCACACAGGCCAATGAATGTCCTAATTATAATTTACTGTTTATATGACATGAGTGAAGTGGAAACCACCCTGATGAGCAAACATGGTGTGTGGCCAAAACGACGTGCATTCAGGATACATGACAAAGAGAATCTACCACACAGCCTGCCACAAGTGACTATTTCATGCACGTCCACATCTAGGAAACAAACATCTGTGCGCTATTTTTAGAACGACACTGCAGGAGTGATTAATTTCTGGTCTGGAGGCCGGGAGACACGAGAGAGATAGAGAGCGAGAGAGACATAGAGATAGAGATCGAGATAGAGATAGAGAGAGAGAGAGAGATGCAACATCTGCTGCAACACACACACACACACACACACACACACACACACACACACACACACACACACACACACACTGTACTTTCACACATCTCAGTGAGAGAAGAGGCTCATCTATCCTGTTGTCATCGTGCCCTCTGGCCATCTGGTCCATGGACACAATCTCTCAGTGATACAAACATGCGCACACACACACATACGCAGCCCAAACAATAAAAAAAATCGAAATCAAAATGACGCGCAAATCCCAAAAGACAAAAAACAACGCACAAGTACACAAAGACACACGCAGGTGCGACCGAAATATCAAAATACGGGCGTGGCGCAAGACTATCATCATGAGCGCCGAGACACTCGTGTTATATTCAATTCCTGACAATAAATCTCCCTGAATCCTACGCACTGGACATTTAACATGTGAACAAGTCCTGCTTAACATATGATAACGATCACATTAAGACCATTATATGTCACAAGCATTACCGGTACATGATATTATTTGTAACTGGGCTATTGTATTTTGACCGCGTTGCGTTGCGAGACACCCCTGCTAATTTCCCATGATTTTTTATGCGGGCACACGTTACCAACGCACATACGCACAGCCGCTGACGGGATGGAAATGCCCACTGCGACAATCCAGTGCTGACCCCGGCCCACAACATTAAATCACAGAGAAAAACCAAAGAACAACGTGGACACGTTGTCACGTTATATACCTTCTGTAGCAGCTTTATAGAGGGACACCTATGTATGTATATATACTGTATATATATACTGTATATGTATTTATGAATAAATGCATTCACCGTAGGAGGCTGCATTCCTTTTAGATTGCGTGCGATTTCTTTTCTCTTTTTGTGAGCTCTGCAAAAATGTCACTTTCCACGCTGCGCTTTTTTAATAAGAGGGGGGAAAGTGACCGCTCGTGGCCCACAAGACACTGCTGTGTTTCGGCGAGGAGAGGCTCCGACCGGGGAAGGGGTTAACCCGCGAGTGGGCAACATCGCACTCCGAATCTCATCCAAGGACGCGGGCGCTGTTTGTCTCCGCGGCCACCTGCGCCGGCCGGCGATATCCCATGGTTTACGCTTTGGGCCGTGGAGGCGAAGTGTGTTTTGATAGGAGCGCTGCTCGGTGGCCGCGCTGCTCTCCTCCTCCCGGGGTCACTATCACAGCTGTTCCCACGCCAGCCGGCCCTCCAAGGAGCGGTGGTACTTCCCAATGTTTTTTCGTTTTTTTTATGAATCCTATTTTATTTTAGATTCTTTTTGTGAAACCTATATCTGGCAAATTGACTGGAGATTTATTTTCGCGGGGGCGGATACCGACATATTTTAGCAACGCGACGTTATGTGAATCAATTCAGGCGAGGACTACTCACCCCGCCGGCTTGTCCACCATCAGGAAGGCCTGGATGACCAGAGGGAACTCGTACTTGACGATGTACAGGTAACTGGACATGGCTGCGGAGGAGACGCACAGGTACATGCATCGCATCCCGGATGCATCGGGGGGAAAAAATTAAAAAAAAGTGAGTGAATGGGTTGGAATTAGAAGGGGCAGACGGTTTGCCGGAGCGCGACCTCACCTCCGATGTTCTGCAGTGTGATGGCGATGCCGGCCGCCATCTTCCCCGGGGTTCCGAAGGCCCTGTAGCCGAGCTGCTCGTACGCGCGGATACCTGAGCCACACGCGGCGGGACCAAATGAATCGTAGAGTGTCGTGGTCCATGTGTTACAACCCCCGCCGACGGGGTGAATGACTGTACCCATACGTACCCACAATACCGGACAACTTCAGCAGTAAATGGATGGAATACGAGGAGAGGACTGCCACCACTGTTAGAAGTACCCTGAAATAAGCGAAGCAAACAATTGACGGGCCAAATTACAACCCAAACACATCATCAAGCACAAAGAGGACGACGCCAAGAAAAAAAGCCAAAAAAACAACAGTTCTATAGGCTCCATTTTTACACTATACGTTGCACTCTGGGCTATTTATACAGCTGCGGCGTGGACATCCATTTTCCGGACGCCAGTGCATTGATTGGGTTGGAAGAGCAGAATCCCCGCGGATGCTCTCGAGAGCGGAGTGTTGCTCCAGCTGAGTCGCGCACGCCGGCCCCCGTCCGCCCCCCTGCCCCCTCACACAGCCAGTGCACACCGCAGATGGAGCCTTTTTGGAAAAAAAGACACTTTTCCATTGCACTGCCGATACCGGCACGACGAGGAGAATCCTTTCGAAGCGCTATTCTCGTTCCCGAGCCGGTGCAAGAATCCATTTCATCCCTGTCGCAACGGCCATTTCTCTCGAGGTTCATGTGGATATGCCATCCACGTCTTTATTCCACTCTTAATACTACCGAGACTTGTCATGTTGATGGGGGACTTCAACATGTAGAACGGATCAGTGGAGCATATGACAAGACTTGAGAAAGTCTGTGGTGGGCCTGAAAGCTGCCAACACGGATCATGTATTCCTGGTGGAATTACCCATTTTTAATATAAATTATAATTCAAAGTTTAAACTTTTAAACCCGTTTTTTTTTGCGTGTGTTATGGCAAAGTTGCATGGCGGGTCTTTTTGCGTTTAAATCCCATGTTCTTGAGAACCCTGGTTCGAAAACAGCCGCCCCGATGAGCTCGGCGACGATGCACGCGGTGATCGCCAGACATAAATATGGGCACGAAAACTGCGGGAGGACGTGAGGCGAGGGCACTGGCTCACTTCTTGACGCAGTTTGGTGGGCTAACCAGAGGCACGTGTCGGTCTTTTACTATGTTTTACTTTGAGGCGAGAATTTTGGAACTTCGACAAACGCTCCAAGGCATGAGGAAGTTCTGTGAATGGACCCCCTGATCTACTGACTTCGTCCCGATCCAGACCGCCTCATTCCAACTATTTCCTATTTTCTTTCCTTTCCTTTTTTTTTTTTTTGGCAACATTCACTTTCTCTCTCACACACTCGCTCCATTCCTCGTTTTTTCCTTTTTGGTAAAGGCCAGCCATCCCATCTTTCACCTCGACATCCACTCTTGGCCAGTGAACAGGGTTTTTTTTTGTTTTTTTTTCCCCCTTTTTTGGCTTTTCTTCCGAACTACGCGGAAGAATGCTGGGCTGACTTGCGACGGAGGATTTAGTTAGTCAAGTCAAGTGGCAGTGGGAGGACAGATCTGCTGACGGTCAGACGCGCCGACATGCTCGGGTCGCCGCAGCCCTGCTCGCGGCTCTCCACCCATTCCGTTGCATTCCGACCCCGCCCGGGGGCCAGCCCCCTCCGACACAAGAAGAAAAGAAACGTCTTGACCTGGCATATATTGAATGAGATTATTCTGGCTCTCGCTGTAGTCCGAACGCTTCCAAGTGATGCGGCTTCATAAATAGGATTAGATCCAGGATTTCTAGAAATCCCACGCTTGTTCAACTAATCATTCATAATAGGCCCAGTGCAACATTCTTGACTTACTTTTCGAATATAGCCACAGTTTCGGTTGTGTATTTACATGCTTTCAATAAACAGGCATACATATTGACACCTAAGTGGGGGGAGAGGTGGCCTAGCGGTGAGGGAGACAGGCTCGCCGGACGCTCTCAACAGTCCACTGCTCCGTGGCCTTGCACGCACCACAGATGGGTTAAATGCAGACCTGCCTGACTTGTGCGTGTTGGCATGTGCATGTCGTGTGGGACGGTGTGCAATTTCGAATTCAAACTAAATCAGTGTGAAGGCCGAAAGGGGATGAACTAAATGACCGTCCTTAAATTAAATGTAAACAGTTTTTTTTTTCTTTTTTGCAATCGGCGTCCATGTCGCCTTTACGTCGAATAAACACGGTCGCCTCGTGTGGTGCCCTTCGATTGCATTTTTATTGAACCTATAGTTTGGAATGACACAGTATACTTTTAGGAAAAAAATAAACAAAAAAACGTTTTTTCAACGGCTGGAGTTCAAAGTGGACCACAGACAAATTGCCAGTATTGCTTTGCCAAATGTGTCGCGGCCCTGCACGGCGTGTATTTCTCACTCCCTACTCTATTGTTGGGCAACAGCCCCCGCAGATAAGACACAAAGGCACAGTGTTTCATCTCTTACAGGACGGGCAAATGCATGCTACCTGCTGCATTTGGTCACGTACCCTTCATTTGCACACAATTACGTAGGTTTTCATCAGAGGGAAATGGAAATTAATTGAACGGCATTCATCTCAGTTTATTTCTGGCCCAAGCGTCAAAGACGGGGGCGTTTTGGTGACTAGGGGGTTCGGCAAGTCCAGACAACAGACAGCTTGAAAAAAAAAACGCACACAGAGTCACACAGCTCAGCTCAAAATAAGGAGCTTTCTCTAACGCGAGGGAAAATCCTCCAGACATGACTGCCTTTGATTATTTTTATTTTTTTGTGTCTTTGATTGACATTTTAAAGATTGGAGCTGAACATTAAATCTCCCTTCTAGGCCCTGATTCGTTTGAAACTCCAGTGCAAATATGAATTTGCAGTCATGCCTCTGTATTTTGTAAAATGAAAGAGAATGCCTGTGACCTAGAAAGACAAGAAACCGTCTACTTTTCATTATAGCGACAAATTACAGCAGCTAAATCGATATCCCAAACTTTCGCTCTCTCTTTATTGTTTTTTTTCTTTTGGGATGGGTCAGTAGGATATGTTAAGACGCGTTACTGTTTAAAGTACTCAATTCCCAAATCATTGGTCTCGTGAACGTTGTTTTAGCCAGAGGTAAACATGGCAAGTCAAACTGGGGGTAGATAAGCATGTTATAATAATGTAATATACAAATATAAATATATGAATCAATATAAATACATTTTGGGGCACGTAGATGCCCTGGCTATATTTTTTTCTCTCGGAAATGGAATACGGCAGGTTTACAGCGAGCGGCCTTTGAGCCCGTGGAAACACTTCCCGTCAGCACCAGCCACTCCACCATCTCGCACCTTCCACAAGAGGTGCGCCAAGAGCAAGAGGAGGGGGGCCGCGTTGACCTACAACCGGCGCATGGCAGACAGGAAATGGCACGCTACCATAGCCCATCAGCCCTATATAGCCATGGAGGCCCCGGTTTTTATTTGTCATATGTAATATTGCAAATATCAATGTGAGCAGTAACCCATACCGAGGCTGGAGATCAACTTTGGGCATCAAGCCTACTCAACTTTACGTATATGAAATATATAAAAGCATCTAATGCCTGTGTACAACCACTCCTAACGTGGATAATGAGATCAGAGCGTTGGACGGTAACACAGCATCCCAAACAACAGCACAGGCAAATCGGATTAATAGGCAAACATGGAGGAAAATATAATTAAGCCACCGAGTAGCTGCGGTCGACTGCGACACCGTGACTCTGGCAGCGGTGCCGCGGAGGCTTTGAAATACGAAGCCCCTCGTATAGCGTATAGGTGGAGTCGATACACCCGCTGGTTTGAGGCAGGCGATCGTCCCCCGAGAAGCGCAGGCGCTCGTGTGCTGCAAAATGATTTCAAGGTTGTTCATTCATCTGAGCCATTATAATCAGACCGATGTGTTCTATCAGTGTCTGTTATAAGCCGCGGCTGCCGACTGGTTCGTGCGCCCTCAGGTGCTCATTTATGTGACGCAGACCTCCAGGGGAAAGAGCTCGGTGGGGGTAAAAAAAAATAAATAAAAAATGAAAAAATGAGTCAAGCAACGCCCGTGAGAGGTGTTTCCGGATGAAGGTTCTCATTAGGGTTTCATATTTGATATACATACATGTGGAGTGCTTAGGTTTCACTTACAAGAACAGGATGACCCCCGTGTTGGCCATGGCATAGGCCAGGCCGAGGATCCCGCTTCCCATGATGGCATTGCCCAGGTTGAAGACGGACATCCCGAACGAGGTCTTTCCTTCGAACTGCAAGCAAACACAGAGGAGAGCGCGCCCGTGTGAATCCGCCCGAGGTGACGACCCAGGCGCCGCTTTGAGTGTATACACGACACGGCCGGAGTGCGCGGGCTTACGTCGGTGAAGCGCGGCGTCTTCTTCTCCTCCTCGCCCGACAGGAACTCGTGGCCCTCCGGGAGGTTGCCCTCGGCGCTCTCGGCTTTGCGGGGACTGACGAGAAAGAAACAATGTCACGGGAACATGAAGCAACGACACCGCTCAAGCCTCGTGGCGAACGGTGCCGCTTTCCCCACACACAGCTCCGGCCCCTTCTGAGATGGACACACGGGATCGGAAGCACGCTCATTCTCGCAACGGAAAGGACATACCTAGCATTCGGGGCACTACTGGACACAGCTTCCCTACAAGCAGCGCAGAGGGAAGCCATCCGTCACCCCGGCGAGAGCACGAAAAGTGAAGAAAGAACACGCTGAGTCATAACACAA
This sequence comes from Colistium nudipinnis, assembly GCA_016785305.1. Taxonomy (NCBI): domain Eukaryota; kingdom Metazoa; phylum Chordata; class Actinopteri; order Pleuronectiformes; family Rhombosoleidae; genus Colistium; species Colistium nudipinnis. The sequence continues at coordinate 62,065 of JAFBJU010026064.1, read as the reverse complement.
TCAGGCAAACAATAGAGCGAAGGGACCATCTATAAATCTGCCGGACAGGGACATTTTAATTAAACCATCTGTTACGGAGAAGCTGGGGGGGAGAAAAAAGAAAAATCCAGCTAGTCAGCCGGTGACATGATGGAAAGAAATGTGGCCATTATCCTGCACAAAAAAAACACACACACACAATGACAGAGCAGGTCGGAGGGACAATATGCTGTCCCTGTTCCTTGATAAACACGCAGCGTTTGCCGTTACACAAATTGCGCCGGCATTCCCCGGCAATTGTGTGACCAGGCTGAACTGAGGCCCGGGGGCGGCAGGGTGACATAATCAGTCTCAACACAACGCGCGCGCGCACCCGCGCGCGCACACAATTAGCCGCCATGTTGAATCCCTCTCCCCGACGCGTCCCTCTGGCTGGCGGGTACCGAATAACCTCGCGTCTTGCCCGTACAGGCGAAAGGACAGAGCCACATCCTGCCGACGGAAGCGGTTTTTACGTCTTGCTAAGCAAAGGAAACGGGCACGTGCGAGCCACACAGGGTGTGATGCGCGCGCTGAATGGACGCGGGACCTTCCTTTCAGAGGCGTCTCTGGCAGACGAGCCCAGGGGATCCGATCCTCTGGCTGTATTTGTGACCAGGGACAACAGGGAGGAGTGGATATCGAAACGACGCGAGACGGAAGACCAAATATCCGGCTTCCATTCTCATTAGAGCTAACAACTCCACGGCGAGCGGTGTACCACCGGCTTACTCTGCGCCTGTCGTACTAATAACTGGCACTGAAGGCCATAGCGCAACGTTGACTGGAACAGCCACCGCTGCGGCACATATTTTGCACATACTAGCGGCCGCTTTCTTGCCTTGCAGTGTTTGCAGCGAATGTTTCCTTTTTCGCCGCTCGTGTTTTTTTTTTTTAGACCCGAGGCGCCCCGCGATTCTTGTGAGGACACACTACTATGGTGCGACACACGTAGCGGGAACCTGGCCACGTTTTTGCTTGGCCTTAAATACGGCATATTGGTCAAAATACATAAGCCCATTTCCATCGAAGAGTCGGGTAGAGATCGAATGATGCTATTACACGCGTTCCATTCCGGAGTGCCCCTGGTGTCTCCGATTTTCGGCAAAAAAACCCCAAAACAAACGATGAAATAGATACACAATCTATAAACAATGCATCTATGATCAGGCCATGTGGTTACACAGCCTTTATTTCCTCCGTGCAGTACGGGTTCATACTCACTTGGGACCGTCCTCGGCGGAGGGGGTTTTGTCCGACGCCGATATCTCCTCACCGGGCTCATGGCCTTTCCCGTTCGGCATCGCGTTCCCCTCAGCGGGGGCCGCCGGCTCGCTGGGGTTCTCCTCGCTCATATCTGCTTGCGTGCCTCAGCGCGAATGCGGTAATCTGTCCAGCCGTGTCGATGTTTGAGGCCGTGTGAATGTTTGTGCTGGAGGAGTGTGGATTCTTTTTTTCTTCCCGGGATCTGGGATCTGTGGAAGAATAAACATTGCGGAGTGAAACTGGTCTTTTTTGCTTTATGCGCCCGCATTTCCCCCGTAATGCAGGCACGGGACCGGCGCGACGACAAGGTCTCATCAAACGTCCCGTTATATTTCCTGACTCATGCGGTGTGCGTTTATTTTTTGCAGTCAAATGATAACTCTTTAAAACACGGAGGGGTTTTCATACAAAAGACTTTTCGGGTTACACCATGCTTAAAACACGGTTGGTGTCCTTAGCGTGTTGATAAACGTAGAAATGGTTTTCACAGGACCGCAACACGAATGTAATGCTGTTCGAGCCTGCGTTTATTTTTTCCGTTTCGACACCACAGAGGAAAAGGACAGCAAAGATGGCACGATATGGCAACAGCGGACATTTGAATTAAGGGGCTTCTAGGACATAATTGCGGCGCCAGACAGGTTGTCGTGGACATCTAAGTAGGCGACACAAACAAGCTCAAAGTGACTGAAGACCAAAACAAACATCTACAAACCGATAGTGTTATTTTTGGTGAATGAAAAGACCCGAAATACTAGCAATCGCGACACCGAGTGGGCCATAAATACAACTTTGGGCAGATCGGAAAAAAAAATAGGAATAATTGATACGTCAGCCGACGGGGCCTGCGCACAAAGGCATCGCGGCTTTCAGTTAACTGTGACACACTGGGCATCGGGGCTTCTATTTCCTGGTCCTCCTTTTTGCGCTGGGCGGCTGGCTTATGGGGCCCAGAGGGGCCCCTGTGACATGTATCCCCTGGAGGCTGTTGACCAGAGCCCCCCTATCTGGCTGCGCCTGAATGATCTCCCTTTGCGCCGCGCTGCGTCCAACGGCAGTGGAGGCGAGAATGGAGAGCACGTCGGGGGCCACAGAGGAGCCCCCCCGCCCCCACGCCCACACACACAAACGGTCGGACCGAGACAAAAAATACAGAGAGGAACCAGCTACGACCAGCCACCAACCAGCTCGCCGTCTTTGTGCCCCCATTTTTCCTGCTTGTCACTTTTTCTCTGGGGTCCCTCTGGCATGGAGGAGGGGTTCGGACATGGCCACAATGCTCAGGATTCTCTGGACCGCCACTCCTGGCAACCGCTCAGCTGCGTTTCGCATTGGGCTCCTTCCGCCGCCGGAGCATGCCCTTTCACATGCAGGTGGGATGGGGGTGGGTTTTTTTTTTTTTTGGTAATAACATTTGAACGCATCAAAGATGGCGCGAGGTGAATGAAAGCCTGCGCTCCACCCCGCGCTCCTCTGAACCTGTCTACCCGAGCGCGTTGCTGCGAGCCTCGCTGCGCCGCCCGGCCTCGCTCGCTGTCCCTGGCGAAAGCCCGGGCAACGCGGTTGGCCAGCGAAGCAACACTGCACAATGGCACATGTTGTGCGGTTTCCTGGGAACGGGTCGGGGAACAGTGCGACTATTGTGCCAGGGATCATTATACTGCCGGGGGGCCCCCCCTTTGGCTGTAGTTCGCCAGGCCACTCAAGAGGCTGAAAAGGTATTTCACTGGGCTCTAATTGAAAAGACAGCACCTTAAATTCAGCCAACGCCAGTATCCTGTATTCACGCACAGTTGTAGCAGAGTTGCTGACGGTAGCGGTGGCTGAGGCAGATCCCCTCCCTCGCTCTCTCTCGCTCTCTCTTTCTTTCGGGACGAATCGCCGCACTGCCACTCAGATCTATGAGTCTACAAATCACGAGGAGGTTTTTTGGGGGGGACGGGGAGCCATTCGTCGAACGAGACGCGCTGGTGGTGCCTCTTCAATGGCCTCAAGCGGCGAAGCTTGAATGAGCAGAGCTGATTGGACAGTTGTGGCTCCTACAATAACGTCAACACATGACAGCCCTGAAAACGGTCGAGTGAAAATGCTTTCCGGCAGAAACTCCTGTGCTCCAAGTTCGTAGAAAATGAAGGCCTGAGAAAGTGGAGGAACCTTTAACCTTTAATCCAGTGGTGAAAATATTTTATATTTTATTTTCTCATAGAAATATTACACGGATTCCAATATCAGCCATTATCTCCCATATAGAGATATATGTTATATACAACTAAATGAACCTTCAAATGTTAAGGCCCTGGCTCCCACGACCTTCGAAGGACCTATGAGCTCATGGGAATATTTTCAGAATGATTATTTGAACTCGAAACGAAAAAAAAGTTCGGTTCTGACTATATTTTCAGAATGATTGGAGCTTTTCATTGAAAGCCTTAATTCCTCTGCTGTATCAAATTGCACTTTCTACGAAGGCAATTGTTATGTGTGTGTTCGCGCAAATTCTTCCCAAAGAAAAATGGTGGAGCAGCCGGAAAACAATTCAGCTCATGCGCTCATAGACTTCAACGCATAAAGCTCTCTCAATTGCGTCTCCGGTGTCATTTTCTCAGACCCTTAATCTGCCGATGGGCCGTCGCCCAAAGGCGTCTCACTCTTCTATTATTATTATTTTTTCCTCTCACATCCGGTTCCAGGGATGCGCTAGAAGAAGAGCCAACGTCCTTCGAATGACATCCTCGTCCAATCGGATTCCCCGAAAATCCTCCGCATTTAAGCGGGCAGTTTTAAAAGACAGCAAACCAAAAGAAAAATCACTTACAATTGGATTTTTTTGATTTTTTTTTCATGGTACATCTGCCTAACGTGTTTTTTTCCTTTTACTAGTTACGGTGGTTGAAAAAAGCCGAGAGTATCTACATCTACATCCATCCTCCCCTTTGTGTCCACAGATGTCCTGCAGATTAGGAGATTGCACAGGTCCACGATTCCAGTGATGAGCAGCTAATCGATCCATCAGTGAGCATTTTATCGTAAAGCCTCCGACAGTCATGAAGATGGAGCAGATTAGACTCTCTCTCTCTCTCTCTCTCTCTCTCTCTCTCTCTCTCTCTCTCTCTCTCTTAGCAGGGGAGGAGCGAATAAACCGGCTGCAACCCCACATCGCAGGTGGAAAGCTGCATTTTAACCGCTTATTCGGTTAATAAGCGGTTAACACTCAGCAAACGCATCCGACAACCATCTGTCTGTATTCTGATTTGTTTTTTCACACAAGGGTGCACACACACACACACACAAGCGATGTATTTATGGGTTTAAGTGTGGTGCTGTTGTTGAACAAAGGAAACATCCCAAACTGGCACAGTTGCAGTGACACACACTCGGTGCTGCATACGAAATGCAATCACAAGATCTCCATTTTTAATCCCTTTTACTGAGTAAGGCCCCGTCGCCCAACAGTGACCGGCTCCGGAGGAGGAGATTAGTCGAAGGTGCCGTGAACCTGCACAGGAGATTGCCCAGGAGCTATTTTGTCGAATATTTCGATGGTCTTGGTGCCTGTGCTGACTTTTTTTTTTTTGGTTTTGTTTTGTGGCTTTTTTGCAAGCTATTTAACTTTTGTTGTGGAATAATGTTTTATGTATTTCAGAGTGGAGGCACATTCTCTTTTAATGCGAGTGTCCCCCACGAGATGCCGCCTGCCTGACAGATCTCTCTCTCTCTCTCTCTCTCTCTCTCCCCATCTCTCTCTCTCTTGGGTCGGCAAAATCGAATCTGAGCGTGACTTGAGCGGAGCCAGCTTTGTCGCTTTCGGGTTGGGTGACGTTTTGGTCCCGCGGCATCACCTTCTTTCCCCTCCATTTCTCCTCCCTTTCCACGTTTCAATCGAGTCTTGTCTGTGTGTGTGCGTGCGTGCGTGCGTGCGTGCGTCCCACTAATCAACCGGTCCACTTAAAACCTCAACCAGCGAGACAAATCTAGGGGGGCAAACTCCTGCCTTCCACGGCGTTTCGTTTTCCGCCACACTGCCTCAGGCCCACCTAAGCTGTGGCCGGTCGCTCGCTTTGTGCATCGCGCGCCGTCTCCGCGGCCAGGCGGTGTGCTTTTGTCGCCTCTGTGGGCTCAACCCTGCGATGACTCACTGAAGACGGGAGTTATAAATAGAAGCCCGCGTGACTCTCTGCCACTCTGGCTCAACTCTTCCGCTGGAGACCCCACAGACAGTTGGGGGTCAGCGGAGGAGAAATATGACCAGGCGCGGTGCCCTCTGTGGATTTCCTTTTCAAGAGTGGTCTTTGCAGCCCGGGCGAAGGTTATTGAGTCTGGAGCGAGGCGGATGTCCTCGCGCACCCTTCGCCATGAGTCCCGTGCATCCGCATTCGCCTGCACTTTGGCTCCAGGCTGCTGTGTCTGTGTGACGCATAATATAACACGCGCGCACACACACACGTCTCCAGGTGCGTCGTGCGCCTATAGTTTCAAAAAAAAAAAAAGTTTACCGGGAAACCGAAACAATCATAATGAACGAATTTCATTCATTCGCAGTGTCACTGAGGACTGAGAGTACAATCATTCTCTTGTAATGAGCTGCTTCGGGAAACTCCAAGCTGCTTAGTGGGCAAAACTGCAAATGAACTGCTAATAAGAAAGGCTCACTCCACACCGGTGTCCTTTGTGTTTTTCGTGGGTTTTTGACTGGAGGCCACGTTGTGTGTCGCCTTTGGGAACCGTGGCAGGCGGGGTGAAAGGTCAGTGCCAGAAAGTTGCATAATTGAAGTTGGAATTCAAATATGTTTTTGCATGTCACAGTTTTGTGTATTCATGAACACTTGATGTAAAACACGAAGCACGTTTTATTAGTCCCTTTTTCTTTTTTTTTTTTAAAGACCTGACATACAGAGATAGCGATATTATCGTACCCTGTTGCTCGATATGACGGAGGCCAAATCAGATTGCTATCTCGGATAATTGCGTAATTGTGCATTCATACAAACAGAAGGAGAATTGAAACCAGAATTTAAAACATTTAAACCAGGAATATAAGACGGAGAAGTCCTCACCTCCACCACTGCTGACACAGGTGGCAGCGTAGCGATGAAGAAAGGGGAGTGGAGACCTTTTAGGGAAATCCAGAAGTAGCCAAATCCTTTACTGCACACCCAGGCCATTCAATAAGTTAATAATACAATACAAACTCTTAGTATGACCCATCTGGACTGAGAGGAGAATGCACGAATCCGCTGACCGCACATCCGTCTCCCGGCACTCCTCCCTCACCGCCGCACGATTCAATGCCAGCTCTGTCTCCTCTCAATCATGCCCCCCGAAAAACAAAGTGCCACCCTCTCCTGGCGTCCGCCTGCCCCCCCCCCCCCCCCCCCCCCCCCCCCCGGCGTCCGCCTCCCCCCCCCCCCCCGACTCTCTCCTGTTCCCCTCCTCCTCACGCGGGAGAAAGGGAAAGCCGCGCCGAGCAAAGGCGTTCGTTCGGGCCCCCGGGGGCGCGCGGCTCACGCAGCGAGGGGGCGCCGCGGTGGCCACACGCTGCGTTGCGCCATCGGCGCCGCAGAATCCCGGATCCACTGACAGAGACCTCATGAGCGCAGCAGGCGCCCACCATAAGCAGATCACTCCAAGGCTTAAGTACAAAACCCCCTTATACAACCAAGTACAACGACCTAGTGATGGATCATGAGCAAAGACACAGCCGTCGATGAAACTTGGAACGTATTCAGCCTGTAAGCGTGAGATCTAATACTTGCTTCTATCGTTCCTGCTGAAGTGAGATACTCATCGTGACCCTGGCCCCCAATCTGGGGGTATTATTAAATTATTATAAAAAAAAAAAAAAAATCACTCAAGCAAATAATGATGTCTACAATCGGCTGGTCTTTTGTTTCGTATAAAACACAGTTTGGTTACATAATGCCTCTTCAGGCCTCAAAATGCTTGTGTCGGCCTTTTTCCGTTTTTCATATTGAGGAAGTTTGCTTTGCATTAAGTCGCCACGACCACAACAACATTGAATTGTTTCTTTCGGAAAAAAATGGTGCTCGCCAGTGATGACTCGTCACAGTTCCGTGATTTCTTTGACGTTACAATGACCTGCCAGGCCAGCAGTTGAGCGGGGCCGTCCCGAAGGACGTGGTGGCCAACCATTTTCACAAACATCTTTTAATTCTTGAAAATAATAATAACTGGCCTGGTGACTTCTTTGTTTTGGATTTTTACGAATCGTCCGGCGACCTGATGAAATACAAATTCTTCAGACTTTTCCTTTTGAAAAACAGTTCTCGACATCCCTTTGGAGCCTATTAGCTTGATACATGATTTCAGCTTTCTGAAGAATACCTACACGTAACATCGTCCCACAGGGCCTATATTTAGTGCATTCTATTTGGTACATTTTATCATACCTTTGACTGCAAACACACAGCACTGTCTTTGTAACTGTATCTACAGAGGAGGGGGTGGGGGGGGGGGGGGGGGTTAAGTGAACATTTCAGTTCACCTTTTTTGAAGAGCAACATCAAGTCTCTGTAATAACCCCGGGTCAGACAGAGGCATCGGGTCCTTTCATAGTTTTTATAATACCATCAACAAAGTCACAGTGTGGCGTTCCTTTATTCTCACAGTGAACCACATTGTACTCTAAGACCCAACAAGCCTTTCATGTTTTCCTTTCATTCCTGCAGATGTAAACCCAGACTTGGGCAGGATAAGAAGATATTCCACAAGCACACGGAGCTCTGATCCAATTAAAAAGGCACAAAGTGAATCTCCGTCTATCTCTGATCCAATAATGAAGGCAAGGGGAGACCTGGGGGAAGGGAATATCGACATTTCTCATTTTTACAAACCATTAATGAGGGCGGTGACATTTGTGGCATGGCACTTTTCAATCGATACTGCAAGCGACCTGAAAGGTAACGACATTTAGCTCACACTCTCTTTTTGGTCTCCGTTCCGAGATCGAGCTGTGTGCAGGCACACTCTTTATGACCAACATAACCTGACACCGCCAAAAAATTGCAGGGTTTAATCACGCACTCGGTCCAAGCGAGCACAATCCCCGGCGGAGAATAGGAGCGTGTGCACGCTGTGATTCCATCGCCGGGGTCGGGTCGGGAGCACATGGACTGGAGACGAGTCAGAGCGAGGGGGGACGCGGTCGGCTCCAACGGCCGAGCTCTCGTCGGCCCCGGCCTGTCGAGTGCAGCCGTCACACTCTCACCTGCTGCTGCCCACCAGCCCTTGAGGTGACTCATTTTAGACGGGGGGGGGGGGCACCTGCAGCACGCAGAGTCTCCGACTGTGAGAATTTCATTCAGTCTGTGAAATATTTTTATGCACATGGCATGCATGAATATAGGACAATGCCTTTTAGGAGACATCTGGTGACATCTATGTGCATCGGTACTTACTGTAGGTATTGCATTGGCAAAGGTCAAAGCCTTCCTCTCCCTGCCGACAGCGCCACAGCTATTGCAGACATACAACATATGTACATACATGTGTATACAATATACATATGACCTCATAGGGACGACTTGTGGTCCAAGAAATGCTACATGCTACTATAGGCGAGAACGTAGAGGGGCAAACGGCACCTGTGGTGAAGCTGCGACGGCACGTGAGCCAGCCGCGGATGTTTACACGACTTATAGTCCCGACAGGAAGTCCAAAACTGAAGCGGTAGATACGCAATCCGCATAATCCCCCAGCGTGGCAGTCACTGCACGTCAATTGAAACCGGGATTACATTGCCACTGCACTCTATCGCGGCAGGCACGCACTAAAACAAAGAAGCAATCGGTTTGGGCCCCAAAGCATCCAGTGGTCATTTTGAAAGAAATGAAACGTGAGAACTCTAATCAGGAGGTGGCGGTTCACTGGGAGGACTCCAAGGGTCATGATCTCTCCTGTGGTCAGTGAGAGGGGGCGACACAGGGATGCTGCCTCCATCAGATGTTACTCCTCCTCTGGGACACAGGGGGAAAATTGATCCAGTTGTGTACCAAATGTTTGTTGTTGTTTTTTTTGTTTTTTTTTACAGATTTTTCTCACAATTCCTCAAAGATTTAAAAATAAAAGGGGGCAGTGTGTGTTAAGGGCTCCCTCAAATGTGACGAGTGGGGGAACCGGGCAACACCAGGACCGAGTGAAGCACGTTTGTAATGTCCCGTCTCTCCAGCTGGACCCAGGAATCTTATATGTCGCTTAAAAAAAACCCCAACACAACCTAACCTTACGACACACTCGAACCCAGTATGCACGTAAAACACAAACGACCGTTTTGGTGAACGTGAGGTGAGAAAAAGCAGATCGGATGCTCCACACAGGAGAAGGAGAGAAGAAAAAAAACGTACCGTTTTGCACGACACGAAGAATTGAAATCTCCGTTTCTGACAAATAAAGCTTTGAGGTGGAAACGGTGGTTACACAAACACACACACACACACACACACACACACAAACGCACACTGAGGCTGGGACTCACCAGCGAAGCGCCAGGCAGCGTCCTCCTCCAAAACTCCAAATAGCTCCACACGCGCGCAGGACCTCGACTCTGCCGCGTCCTCCTGTCTCCGTCCGCCCGCGTTAATGTCACGCGTTTCCCACTCCCGTCAATTGTCCTCGTAACGTTTCCCTCAAGTGGGATGTCGCGAGTGGCCGGGTTCCGCCCACCGCACCGCAACTCACCGCGCGTACGCACGCGCGCTCGGCGACCCCCCGATCAAATGGTTGTTGTGTGCGCGCGTGTGCGTGTTGCGATGCCGTCGGAGCGTGCAGGGACACGAGAGAGCCAACATTTGGCACGCGCCGTTTTTTTTTTGTTTTTTTTTAAATAATGTGCCGGTGTTGCATGGACGCCGTCGAGCGGTGCACAGGTCCCGTGCGCTGATTTGTGCCGTGTCGTGTATGTCACGTTTAAGGATTCATCGTCGTGTGTGTGTGTGTGTGTTCCTGTGTGTGCGAGGAGACCGCACACACACACACGCACGCACGCATCACCGTGATCATCGCACACACACGTGCGATACATACTCGCACATCACACGTACATAAACACAATATAATCTTTATGATCGACCAATCCAGCTGCTGCGTCTTTTTATATGATTATTTTTTATTCGCCCAGGCCATGTGCCACCGGAGCCCACTGTGGCTTACGCACCCAACAGACGCACGCTCTATTTCTGGGTCATGAGCGCGTTGTGACGTCACAGCGCTCCGAGAATCGTCTCTTTTCTCTCTCTCTCTCTCTCTCCTTCAGCTCACCTTAGACCCAAAGAGAGAGAGACAGACACACTCCTGCAGGACAACCACCGACACACATTCCTCATGCCACGCAGAAGAGTGACTCATATATAGGATAGGATATAAACCTGTATGCAAAAAAAGAAAAAGAAAAAAGGAAGATAAAGCGATTATACATTCCATCCCCACAGACACCCACGCGAATACACATGCCGGCCTGTAAAAACCAGCAACCGCAATTTCCGTTAAAGGCGTCACCGCAGAGCTGACCTGGTCGGTGAAAGCCCAGGAAGTGTTCACCCCCGGGAAAGGAATGAGCTCAGCATCTTGTCTCAGTTTGACCCGGTGGAGGAACGGCTACCCGGAGAGGACAGGGCCAGAGATGCTGAGAAAGTGGCCGGTGCGTCCCAGAGGTCAGGGGAGGAGCTCAGCAGATGTACGCTTCAAAGCGAGAATCTCAGAGGCATGAGGCGCACGTGGTATTTTTTTTTTGTTTTGTTTTTTTTCCCCGTGGTCACAAATGATCATTATATTATTGGTATTTGCCCTGTGGGATGCCAACATGTACAGCTGAGGCTGTTGCTGCAGCACTGGACACCTACCCGATTGGTTTGGGATTCATTCCAATCAGTAACAATATGGCACAACAAACTGACCGACAATGCTATCCCCAAGACTTTTTTTTTCCACCAGCACGACGCACCATCATGCAATGGACAGAATAGAGTGCACGTCTTTACCTCCTGCTTTAATCTTATTCTCTCAGTAATCTCTGATCACGGCCACGCGGCAGATCAGAATATGCGCTCCCTAATCCTTACGACATCCCTTCTTTTGTCGTCACAGAACTATTGACGACTTGTTCCAAGTCAGTGTAGTTCAACTTTTGTCCATCACAATTGGTGAAATTATCCTTGCGGCCTTTCAGGTTTCAGTAAACGTGTCTTTTTCTGTTCCGGGTTAGCCATGGTCCGCACATCCATTTAAAAAGTCCCAACATTTCTAAAAATAAGTCATAAAACAGGAATTTGTTTGGGGGGGGTTGCAAATGCTGCTCTCACCTAAAGAAGTAGCAGTAGTGCATGTTCTTGATCAAAAGCTGTAGGAAACATTACAAACATACAAACTACAACACTTTTGAACCCGACGCATCACATCAACCAAGCAGCGCAGCCACCTGAACGGCTTTGAAAAGGATTTCAATGAAACAATGCCAGCGTGTGACTTCTGCGAGGCCCAGGCGAACCGGTAACTGTAATAAATACATAAGTGGATTTTGACTTGTCGAAAATGGCTTTAGAATAAAGTATGAAAAGTCTTGTCTAAGCGCCTCACAATTATCAACCACGAGAGCGACGCTGTTTTGTGTCGTTTGCAAAAAAAGAGCTTCCCTCACGCGTGTGAAGCTCGGTTTTGCGAGGTCCCTGTCCGGCCCTCCACAGCCCCACAGCCCACGCCATGCACATAATTAGGATGGAACAGGGAAAAAGGATGCCATCACAGTACACCAAACCCATTCAGTGTGTTTAGCGGAGCCCTGCCGAAGGATGCCGTAATCAAACTCAATTAAGGTCAATCTCCCAGTGAGCTCCGGGGTTTGTGGGGGAGCCACGCCAGTCGCCGCGCGATTGTACCAAAGCCGCGCGGTCCACTCATGGATGAGCGAGGAAAGGGCCGCGCTGTGGAAAACGCCGTGCTTATGCAATAACCTGCGCCGTGGTGCTTTATGTTGGACTATAGGCGTGGTTTTTTTTTTGGGGGGGGGGGGGTATGTCCCGGCGACTCATATTCATGCGGTGTGCAAACCAGTGAACACTGAGAAAGGCTGACACGGTGTCCTGGGGGGGGCGGGGGCGTACACGTGAGTCGGCATGGAGGTGTTAAAGAAAATCACATACCGGCTCAGTCAGTCAGGGTTTTTCGTGTGAATCGAATGTTTAGGCGAGAAGCCACTGAGGAATGCGACTCCTATCGAACATTCATTGTGTTTTTCTTCTTCATTCCAACTGTCAACTCACCTGCCAGATTTTTTGATTCCATTTTTATTTTTTTTCTAGAGCTTTCAGCCACATCACGCTGCCTTCATCGAGTTAGTTCAGCGGCGGTCGCGATGGATCCTTTAACATGCATGCGGCTCGAACTATTTGGACTTTTTTTTTTTATGTTCTCACGTTCTCCCATTAGAGACCATTTATCATGAGCTTGGGCCAAGGCCAGCAGGCAATAAGTCACATTGGTCCGATGAGGAAGGGGGAAAAAAAAAACAAAAAACGGCATATTGTCGGGCGACTGTAAACGTTGCATAATGTCGCAGTGAGCTAAAGTAATCCGGGAGTCTCTGAAGCATGTATCAGGAGGAGACATCTGTTGTACCAGGGGAATGCTGTTTGTTATTCTCCCCGGACTTCAATCATCCAAGAGAGTTTTCGTGGCAGAAGTTCACAAAATGTCCCCTCTCCTACTCACACAAACACATGGCGGGACCACCTGCCCATGCGTCTCTTTGGCCATCAAAGACACACACACACACACACGCGCACGCACGCACGCATGCATACACAAACAGGGCTCTGTAGGACACAGAGCAGTCCTGAGCATTATTCCTCTCTGTGGGAGGAATTCCCTGAAGGAGAAGTCGTGCCATTCCAGGAGGCCGCTGAAACGCGGAGGCCCCAAAGAGGTAAGGAAGGCAAGGAGCGAAAGATGAGAAGAAAAAAAGGAAAAAATATGAAAGAATAACATATCCCAGGATAAAAGAGTGAAAGGAAAATCCATCTGAGATGAAATAGTCTTCCGATTTAATAAGAAATTGCCCGCTGCGTGGACCCGAGCCTTTGCATTTAAGAACGGAGTTATTTTGTTTTGTCGTTATGCCGTTCATCATCTGCCTGTCGTTTTTTTTTCTTTTTTTTTCTTTTGGGTGAACAAGAAATAGGAAGAAAGAATCAAATATAAATACACTTACTCTGTGCTTATACATTGAAAGTGGACCTTATGTACAGATACATAACATGCAAACACGAACAGCGATATAGAACATATGTTTCACAGAGAAGAGAGTAGCTTCCATCCTCGAGGCTAATTTAAGGCAGGCCAAATAAAAACACGCAAATAGAGCTATCCTTGGCTGACATTCCGACTGAGCTGAAAATCGACAGATATTATCATAAAGTGGTGTTCCAGGGGAAATGTTAGAAACATTTTGGTGGGGGGAAAAACAAAAAAAAAAAAAAAAGAAGAAGCAACTAATAAAGTAGAAATACCTCATTTCGTGAACGCCAAGGTTTCATAAGGCACCCCAAACTCGCCGCAAATGAACGTGCGGATCATAAGTCGCTCAGTTATTGCATTGACTTATCTCCTGTTTGGACAGCTGGCCCGCGACTTGTCTGCATGAGACAAGTGTATCGGCGGTGTGAGTTCTTCCCTGTCCGTCGCATACTTGTTTCAAGTGTAGTCCTAAATGTACTTCCTTTTAGATCCCCGAGGAACGGGAACACAAACACGTCAATAAACACTGTGTCCTTTCAGATCAATGCGGCTTGACAATCCACCTGACAACACAACGCACGCGCACGCACACACCCACACCCAGCTCCCCTGTTTAAACTGACAGTACTGACACACTACTGTTACCATCACAACACAAACAGCCCAGTTACACCAACGTCACAAATATGTGGAGTGTCATGAACCATCCGTCCTTCATACAAGCCGACTTGGGTCAACGGAACAAATGCGGCTCATCGTGAAAATAGCAATAATTGTCAATAGTTTCATCAGATAATCAGCAGGTAGTCAAATATTAATTTGAAATAAAAAAGAATAAAAAAAAAAATATATATATATATACTGTATATTTTTTTCCCCATGTCTAGATGGCACATGCTGTAATCCTTTTTTTCTTCCAATTTCCCGCAGTATGATGAACCTCACGTCATGTTTTCGGCTTCCATATTCCAACGTCGCTTTTAGTCCTTTTTCTAACCCAACGTACGATCCCGTTTCTTTCCACATTTGCATTTTCCAAAGAATCCAAACCAAAGTGTTTTCCGCTCCAGATTTGAGTAAAACGTTCTTCTAACCTAGTGTATGTATCATTTAGTGCGATATTTTGGGCAAAAGACAAGTTCTAAATACTCATGGCGGGACTCTCATTGAGGCGAAAATGTGAAATGCAAGTCATTGAACCCTTTAAGTCACTTGATGAGACAAAGGCCATTGTTGGGGTCGTCCGACCCGTTTCACAGTGGCGAATATATATTCTGTTCAAAGACAAAACGAACAAATCTGCCTTTCTTTCCAGAAGAAATGGAAAGATGGTGCTTTTCTGGGCCATAAAGGGAGGGCGTGGGCTAAACTGCAGCTTGTGTATTGCATATTCCCAATCCATGCGGGTGGTGGTGGCGGTGGGGGGGGGTACGTACATATGCCAGCCTCCATCCCTCTCACGGTTTTAATTCAGCACAAGTGTCGCCACCGACTGTGTTATGCAAAACGGCTTAGTCAGCTGACACAGATTCTGGTAAGCTGAGCCAGTGCCACGCCGAAAACTGGTGAAGGCATTCACGAGTGTCCCCGTGACACGGTGAGCACGGTTCGTTTAGTGCCGCAGTATTTATCGGGTGGGAGATCAGAGCTGTCACCCGGCCAGCGCAGGGTCAGGAAACCTGTCGTACCTGGGGACAAAAAAAAAAATCCGGCATCCTTCCTTTTCTGCACCACCTGGCCGACGCATCTGAAATCCCGATTTTGGTGGTGGGCGCGGGGGATTTGTTCAGGGGGAAAACATTATTTTAATGAAACTCCCAACGACGGTAGGGGTTTATCCCTTCCACCCTCTGCCGAGCCGCAGCAAATCAAATCAAATCAAATCCAATCTTTTTTATTTATATAGCCTATATTGACAATTGGCCTCATAAGGCTTCACAATCTGTTCACAATTTCACTGTGGCACAGGGCCTCGCAATATCGAGAACAGACTTAAACGGACTAAGGATCAACAATACTTTGAAATGATACATAAAAAAGCACATCCGTTATTTTTAACGTCTATATTTACATAAAGTGTATGTTAACGATCAGGTTAAATTACTTTGCGAAAGCGAACGTTTGGAAAGGCACATCTTCTCACTCACGCTCAAAGACGGTTCACCATCATTTTATGTTCACTGGGAGATGGTTGTGGAACCTCCCTCCACAGATGACACTGCCCCCTAGCGATCGGAATAAGTCCGACTTTATTCACATGCATTTATTTATATTTACCTAACACTTCGTCAGATTGAGATGTGTATGTTTGAGATGCGAGAAATCCCCACCCCAGCGACGCTGGTCTTTCGTATGTGGGACGCCGAGTTTGCGCGAAAGGGCGGAACAATGGCTTTAAATAGACCTACACAAAATAAACCAACCCGATTCGGGATTTTTTTCCTTCACAGTTCAAGAACTCACAGCGGAGGGGCGGCAGGAGCTACACCACAGCGGCACCAGTGTATCCTCAAGATCCGTCTCGGCAGAAAAGACGGACTGGCATTCCCACCGAGGGAGGCCAGAGCCGGTGGAACATGCCAAAAACGCGGAGGCCCGGGAAAGAGGGTACGAAGGCGGCCTTCACAGCGACCGGCGCAGCGAGCGCGCAGCACAGCCCAGCGACGCAAGTTTTTCCCCACTGCAGCAGAATTTGTGAGCATAAAGTTCAAATTTATTTATCTCATTCAATCTTTTGGATTGCCACACCAACGGAGAATGTACAAACATTCAAACACGTGGACACGCTTGCACAGCAGGAAAACGGATTTTTGAAAGACGAGATGTCCAGCTCTATTAAACAAGGACAAGGCGGGGAACTGCCGTCGGCACAGCAGACAAACCATCTTCCTCCAGTCGGTGATCTTGTCCTTTTTTTATACGCAGTGACGGGATAGAATTCACAACTGAAACCTGAACAGGGAGAACAAAAAAAAAAACAAAAAAAAAAACTGCAACTCTTTTGAGTCACCGTAAGATCACGTGGCCTCAAAATGAGCATTTCGGCGCGGTGACGTTTCACTCGATCTCGGTGAAGCGGGCGAACATGGCCTTGCGCACGGCGTCCTTATACGTGTCGGACGCCGAGAGCTCGTACGCGCTTCCTTTAACTCCCAAGCCCGTACCCTTGGTCCGTAACGACGCCTGCGGGAAAGAGGGGGGAAGAGTTATTAGAGGAGGCAGATGGAACCCCGGTGCCCCGCAGGTAGCGGCGCTAATTGCGGCGCGGGTGAAAAAGAACACGGTGACGTGCCATGTTCCATCTGTCAGGAGCTGCTTGAGAGGTAAGCATTATTCAAAAAAAAAAAAAATCATAGTTAAAAAAAAAAAAAAAAAAAAAAAAAGAATTGCTCCTCACCGCGATCGGAGTGGTGATGCCCTGTTGGTGGCGCCCCAGACCTCTGCCTTCCTGCCAGCCCATCGCTTGCAGCATCTTGTTGCCGATGTTATCGCTGGTGAGGCCATCTTTGGTCGGCTGTTCGTAGTTTCTGTAGAGTGAGATGACGGTGATGTTCAGAGGGGGAGGGGGGAAATATATATATATTTTTTTAAAAGATGCCGACGCAAGGTTTTGCAGCGGGAGACTGCGAATCTGTGTCACTTACACGGTCGGGGTCGGAGGCGGACAAAATTTCTTCTTCTTCGGCGGCGCGGGAGGCTCGGGAACCCCGTACTTCCCCCTCCTCTCTGCAGCCCTGTCTCTGTATTTCAGCTGGTAACAAGAAGAAGAAGAAGAAAAAAAAAAAAAAAAAAGACCACGAAACCTTAAGGACTGCCTGCACATTGGTTAAAAAAAATTCTAATAATCAAAAAAAATTAAATAAAACCCAGAAGGACCGAAATGAAATCATCCAGCTACTCTACCTCGGCCTCTCTCCTCTGCAGCTCCTCCAGCTCCGCTTCCGTGAGCCGGGATTTTCTCAGCGTCTCCAGATTTTGCTGCAACGGTTGAAAGCAAAGGGAGACACTTCAAACACCAGATGTACGACGTTCTCGCGCAACTTCGAGGAACGCCACGAGGCGAGTAATAATCTCGTTTGGTGATGACGCGCTACACATTGGGGCAAAAAGCCGCCGCCGCCTGCCTCACCTTGTGGAGGTCGGAGAGCTGCTGGTGACGCAGCAGCGCGTCCCTGGCGGGGAACTGCCGTCGGCACAGCAGACAAACCATCTTCCTCCAGTCGGTGATCTTGTCCTCCTCCGCCTCCTCCGGCGCTCTGTCCGAGCCGCCCTCCTCTGGGTCACTGTCCCCGTTGTAGGCCGCGACCATGCCGCTCTGCGATGCCAAAGCAGAAAAAAAGAATGTATTTTTGTATTTTGTTTCCACTAGTTATTGAGAAGCGGGGGGGAGGGGGAGGGGATAAGGGTTTAAAAAATAAACCTTAGCCGAAGTCTCCTCCTCGGGGATCCGGAGATGGTCGTTCAGGAGAGGCGACGTCTCGAAACCTCCCATTTGCTGAAAGGAAACAAATAAAGTAGGTTTATTTTCATCGTTAACAAAAGGCTACCAGACAAGATACTGTTATTTTTTATTGAGGATCTACTAATATTGTTCAACGACCCTACCTTCTTTTCGAAGAGGGCGAAGCCCGCGTCGGCGGCGGCGGACTCTCTCTCCCTGTCCGCGCCTTGGAAACTGCTCGTTAAAGTCTCCTTCTTCCTATTTAAGCTTTTGGCCCACCGCTCCATGTCCTTAGCGATCTGCAATTTGGATGAAAAAAAAAACGAAAAAACACCGTCATTTCCAAGACTGGATTACAAACCATTAAAAAAAACAAACAAACAAACAAAAAAAAAAAACGGGAAAAAGATTTAAAAAAAAGCACCGACCTGTTGCGCGGACTTGCTTTTGGGCTTCTCTTTCTTGTCCTTGTGATCCTTTGAGGAACTCGCCGCGGGCGCCTGCTCTGCGTTCGTGTCCTGGGGCGCGGGCACGTACGTCCGCTTGCCGCTGTCCCAGTAAAGGTACTGCTGCGTCTCGGCGTTATAGTAGTACTATTGACGACAGACAAAAGGAAGACTGTGACCACAGGGTGTGGTGTGTGTATATGTTTATGCATATGTGTATATGTATGTGTGTGTGTATATATATATATATTAAAAAACATAGTTCTACCAATGAGAACACGGCGTACGTACCTGGCTGCTGGGATCGTAGTACAGACGGGTCTTCGGATCGTAGTAGTAGCCCGAAGACTCATCGTACTGGTAGCTGGAGGTATCGGGGACCGCTGGGGGAAAAAAAACAAAAAAACAAAAACAAAACACACATTTGTAACTAAAGCTTTCTTTGTACACACGGGGTGTCACGTGCGCCCAACTCCCCTCACCCGACGCGTCAGCAGCGGGAGCGACACAAACCGAGGCCGCAGAGGCCGAACCTGCGGGCGCCACCTGTGACGGCGCGCAAGCACTCCCAGGACGCAGCAGGGCGTCCACCTGCCTGGCCATTTGGCGTGCCTGAGAGAGGGAAAGAGTCACGGTGAGCATGCCGCGTCGCCACGCGGCGCCGTTTTCGCGTGCGCGGATGTCCCAGTGGCAACACCGTCTACCTGTATGGCAGGCTGGCCGACGGCAACGGGCGGGTAGACGTGGGCCCGGTGGGCCGCGGCTGCTGCCACGGCGGCGGGGAGCAAGGTCATCATCCCCGGGGCGGCTGCAGACAGAATGCGTGTGAGCAGAACATAAAAGCAATGCAAAAATGACACAAGGCATCCGCGGCCGTCAGGCGCCCGCGCGCAGTACCTCCGAGCAATCCGTCTCCGACGACGGGACAAAAGGATTCCGGCCATACTTGGCAATTCAGTCCCTACGTCGGGGGGGAGATAAAAAAAAGAAATTAAAGAAAGAAAGAAAGAAAACGCGCTTGGCAAATCGTTGCTCTTCGCTGTAATGCAATGAGTCATGGCGAGGATAAACCGCGCCGCCGACTGACCTGCGGTCGCTGCTCGAAGGCCTCTGGACGGGGAACGCGCTCGGAGGCCACGCGGGAACCTTGTTGTAACTGCAGAGAGAAGACGGGTCGTTAAATCAATTCATTGCTTCTGGCGGCTGATAGCGCGGGCTCTTGGTCACACATTGCACAGTTGCCACAATACGTGTGCTGGGTTTATGTTGCTAGGTCAATCGTCCACGATGATTCGCTATTCATACTTGTCGCGCGTGCGACTTTTTAGGCAAAGGGATCTTTCGCCGACTGCGAAAGAAAGAAATAAAACGCGTTTGGCAAATCGTTGCTCTTCGCTTCGAGGATAAACCGCGCCGCCGACTGACCTGCGGTCGCTGCTCGAAGGCCTCTGGACGGGGAACGCGCTCGGAGGCCACGCGGGAACCTTGTTGTAACTGCAGAGAGAAGACGGGTCGTTAAATCAATTCATTGCTTCTGGCGGCTGATAG
The DNA here is from genome assembly GCA_016785305.1 of Colistium nudipinnis. Taxonomy (NCBI): domain Eukaryota; kingdom Metazoa; phylum Chordata; class Actinopteri; order Pleuronectiformes; family Rhombosoleidae; genus Colistium; species Colistium nudipinnis. The sequence goes on along the minus strand of JAFBJU010026064.1, from coordinate 42,103 downwards.
CACGGGCTCTTGGTCACACATTGCACAGTTGCCACAATACGTGTGCCGGGTTTATGTTGCTAGGTCAATCGTCTACGATGATTCGCTATTCATACTTGTCGCGCGTGCGACTTTTTAGGCAAAGGGATCTTTTCGACTGCGACGTCGAAGCGCTTTCTTGCGCGGCTGGTTAGCATTTTGCTCTGGGGAGACCAGGTAGAAATGTGTCGGGGGGGGGGGGGGGAAACAAAAGACGACCCCGGTACCTGGCTGGATGACCACTGGGCCGCAGCGATGGCCGTGCTGGCAACAGAGAGAACATTCGCTCGGGATCCTTCCGGCTGCGCCGAGTCCCTGCGCAGGACACAAAGCGATGAGTGAAATCTTTATTTTGCAGCGAAAGCACGCGGCCCCTCATTTTTGGATCATTGCATAACTTTTTTTTTTTTTTTTTTAAGTCTGGTTGGATTGGAATGGGTGGCACGTATGGCCCCGCTCCCCAAACCCCGGGAAGAGGTCGTATGCGCGTCGTGGTTTTCTTGGGTTCTAGTCACCGAAAGCTAAACGTGAGCTCCAACCCGTGCGCGGCGCGGCGCGGCCCGAGGACTCACTTTCTGGCGCTCTTGGCGTAGTCCACGCCGATGGTTTTTCCGTGCAGTTTTAGAGGCGGCTGAAGGCCCTGGAGGATGGTGAGCAGCTGCGACGCCTCCTTCACGGGCAAAGAAAAAAAAACGTCGTCACGCGTATTGTATTGTATTGGCGTCCTCGCCCAGAGAGGAAAAGATTTAAAATAAAATGAATACAAAAGAATTGACTGAACCAAGTGCCGACGACACACATACCAAGGGAGACCCGAGCTGAACGAAGGCGAAGCCCCGGTTCTCCCCCGTGTGCTTGTCTTTGATGAGGCGGATGTTGCCGGCGGTCATGTTGGCGTAGGGGGACAATATGTTCAGGATCCCGTCAATGGTCGAAAGGGGGCCAATGTTTCTCATGATTATCGCTGTGGACAAAAACAAACGGTCGGGAATAAATGAAGTGTGTGCGTGCGTGCGTGGTACGGAAAACTGCTCAAAAACACACTCACTGTCTCCGCTGTAACCTCCCAGGTGCTGAGATTCCGTATTCGCAGAAGATTCTCCTTCTATACGCGCCAACGACAAAAAAATAAAAAAAAGAAAAAGAAAAGAGAGACACACACGGGATATTGCCGGTCAGCGCAAGACACACACAGGGTGAAGGACAGACGGGACGTTTCTAACGGCGAAGAAGAGACTCCATGTTGGCCCGAGTCCACTTACCAACTTTTGCCCCTCCACACCGGAAGCAATTCTGCCTCTTCCGAAAATTGAACAGGCCACACTGCAATGAACCGAATGACAACGTTTTATTCCTAATATAACAAAAGGGAAAACAAAAATAACAATCCAACAAAACGTGTCCCGAACATGTCGGAGGAGCACTCACGGAATTGCAAAGCCAGTTCTCAAACTTCGGCCTCCTGTGGCTGTAGTGCACCGCGACGGCTTTCCCCTGAATCACCAGCTTGTCCTGCGAAAGCCAAAAAAAGGCACACCGGTGATGATGGAGGACACGGGACGTTCGAAGGCAAAGACGCAGGTGAGGTCCCGCCCCCCTACCCCGCCCAAAGAGTGAGAGCAGCCGGAGCGGGAAAGAGTGGCTAGGCTGCTTAGGTGGAGTGTCTCAGGGAGTAAAAAGGGGAACGGGTAGACAGAGGGAAGGGATAGAGATAGAGATAGAGATAGAGATAGAGATAGATGCAGTTGTGTGTACGAGGAAAGGAATCCTCAAAAAAGAAAAAGAAAAGAAAAATTGGCTCTAAGTGTTTGGGACCGGAGTGCTGCCAGCTCATTCGAGTCTCATTCCGGTCTTCGGATTTTTAAGTGAAGATGAGAAAAATGTCCAAGTGACTGAGCTGGAGCAGAATGTGTGGGCAGTGAAACCTACACAAGACCATTCGGGCCACGCTTTTAGCAAAAAAAACTACTCATATTGAGATTGTGGATCTCAAAAGTTCTAGATACGTTCCGCATGGCGAGTCCGTCGTTTACAATTGCAACAGGAAGTGCAGAATATTTCGTAAAAATCCTAAACACAGCACAGATGTCAGATCTTTTTTTTTTTTTTTTTTTTTTAACTAGCGTCATCCTCGCGTATCGGATAAGCGGGGGCTCTAATCTCCAAGAATCATTTCTAGACTTGGTGATCGTTGAGGCAACCTGATTGGTCTCCATCCATCTTGTAGAATCTTGCAAGTGATAAAACTCCACGAAGGCGAATTCTCGGCTTATACCTAGAGACAGCATTCAAATATAGACGGGAGGTGCGTTAGTGAGAATGCTTTGGTGCAACATTCAAACTCACAATGGGTTTTTCTTTTATTTTTTTTACATTTTGATTTCCAAGTTTCAATTCAGGTGGGGGGAGGGGAGGGGGGTTGCTTACAAGGTCAATGAGATGGCTGTGCATTTTGTTTACTATAGCTTGTACAAAAAAAAAGAAAAAAAAAAAGGTAATGACGTATAGCACATACAGTACCTGACCTTTTACGTCATATCAGTCGCAAAGGATCCTGGGAAGGCTGCAATGTGAAGCATTTTTTTTGTTTTTTTTTCTCTCCCCCCCAGGGATCCTTGTATAGAGGTTAAGTGGGTTCTAAAGACACGGCATGTGGGAGGTGGTGAGACACGCCCTCTGGCAAGCAACACTCACCCTTCCTTTTCTTCATCAAGCGCACGTCCACGGGCTGCGGTCCGTGCAGCTGCTCGAGTGAAGCGCGGATCTGGAGGAAGAAAAAAAAACATAAAAAAACAGCACCGATGAGGTCAAACTTGAGGCCGTGTAAATCAGCAATCAGCTGTTTGATGAGGCCAGCACACGCGTGGACGCAAATTGACACGCATCCGACTTTGTGAATTTAGTGGGATCCATTTCAGCGCCAGTCATCCCATCACACGTTTTGGACCTGAAGTAGCTCAGCAGCGTTCAGTTAAAGGAATGAGAGCTGTGGTCTTACATCATCCTCTGTCACATGGAGCGGGAGGCCCCTCAGCATAATGGTCTTGCTCTCCTCATCCGGCTCCATGCCATAGTCCTGTTCTGGATAATCCTCGTCATCAGATCTGTCGCTGTCGCGGCGTTTCCGGCCCCTCTGTAATGTTAGTGTTGAATTTAGAAATGAGCAAACGCTTTTTTTTTTTTTTTTTTTGTTCCTTCTGATGCAGGTTTGAAAGTGCCCCTTTACCTCGGGACTGTCTCTGCGGTCGTCGAAGCGCTCCCCGTGACCATCATCCGCCCATTGCCAATCGAAATCCCTCTCCGCATCTCTACTTCGCCTTTCGTGCCAGTCCATATCGTCTCTCCCTCTCATATCCGAGCCATATCTTCCACTGCGTTCGCCCCGACTGCGCCTGACAACGAACCGGACGTGAAGAAAATAAATTGAATGGAAAGCCGGTAAAATGCCATAAATACATTAGAAAAAAGAAAAGAAAAGGGTATATATACACAGTACCCCTGGATATTATATATGTGTATATATATATATATATATATATATATATATATATATATATATATGTTTTACCTTTTATCAGTTCCCATGGTTAAGCACGCAGGACACGTTTGGTCTAGAAACTGTGAGGGGAATGAAATCAGAAGCAGAGTCATTTAGCAACAAACAAAAAAGCTGCCAAATGCTTAGTATTATGTAAACAGTGGAAAGGGGTTGAGGTGGAAGCTTCGAGATGTATGGCATTCACTTTGGAAGCATTACTGCTCATGGTAGTGCACATGTGTCATTGTTGCTATGCAGACGTATGATCACATTCACCCCCCAAAGAGACACAACATTGATTTCCGATTCTGAGACACGACTACAACAACATGTTTAGCATTAAGAGGTCATGTAGCCCACGGTGGGGGCTGAGGATCGGGCAACAGGCCTGGGCTGAAACAGCCGACGGACAGACAGACAGACAGACAGGGAAACAGACCGCCTGTCTCAGATGGTGGTGGCCTTCACATTAAATGTCTGCTCCACTGATCCTTTACCATAACTCCATTGTTTTTTGCATGTAAAACACACATTAGCTCTTTGCTAACACAGACACACAACCACTTCAGCTCGGTGCGACCGACGTCAGCCTTCGATCAAAGCGACGCGCACAGCAGCAAATAGCTTAGCGTAGCTTTCATTAAATAATGACGACATGCATGTTACATACGTGTTAATCACACCGCTGGCCAGATGAGGCTGTGAACCGATTATGTAATTCTGGAAGTGTTTATTCCCAAATCTCTTTCAGACTAAGCGCAGGCTGCTCTTCTTTCCATTCGACTTTAAACAACGTGAAAGCGCATTACCGCCGCCCACCGGCCAGGATGACCTACCGAATGGGATGGGGCCACAATATCTAGTTTAAGGAGCACAAATCAACTAACAAACAGAACATGTTTGACAAATATCCTGTCATTCACTTATGCATTTGAGTTTCCCTATAAAAAAGCACCTCACATATAAATAAAATACGTATGTCTAATAAATCCTTCATAAACGAATAGCCTTCTGTATTTCATACAAGTACAAAAAATGAATACCACAAGTACAACAATGTACACCAAGTGAACCAGACTCAGAAGAGTTGAGGCACATCATGGCCAATAGAAAACGGTATATTTACATTGTCAGACTTCCCTGTGCTTCCACCCATTGGAACATTTACACTGTGTGACAGATCAGTGTCTCCATATAAGTAACTGGTTTGAACTAAAGCCACGGCAAGCTGGAGGGTAGCCAACTAACTCATAACTATCAATCAACGTACGTTTAAGGCATGTGCATGTTATGTTTGGGTTCCATTTGTACTTTTACAATAAATTAGGCATATAAAAAAGATACGCCAGATAAGGGACGCTGACTGAGCGACCTCCTCCATCGCCGCTGGGGGGCGCTGCAGTCCCAGTGACAGAGATGCGGATGAGCAACAGAAGCAGAAATCTGCTCTCATCCCTGGAGACAATACCACAGCGCAATGGCCGCGGTAGTGCACAAGAACTGTTAAAGACTGATGAATCGAGCCTCACCACATTGCGCACGATTTGTGTCTCTCGCAGCCGGAGAAACGCTGCAAGTGCTCATCAGTGCACTAAGACCATTCGCCAGCTCCCATCTACTGTGACCCGGGCACCCGGAAGAAGGTAGCCAGCTAGCTAACACTTGCTGATTAATATCTGGTGTAGTATTTTAACATTTTTTTTTTAATTCTTTGTGGATTTACATTTTTTATGGGTTATTTAATAAAACACCGTTCACCCTTTTTTGTGAATTATAGCTTGGCTTCATATTTATGGTTAACGTTAAATTAATGACGCTCGTTAGCTTTATGGATGGACTGACAGCGCATCCGTCTGTAGCTCCGAGGCTCAGTCATTGCTACAGCCTCCTATCGACACACCAGACACAGTGACCCAGTCCCCCCAAAAACCTCGCATGTACTCGATAAACAGCGTTCAACTGTCGTGTTAGCTGCTGAATGCGTGTCCCTTACGCTGCTTTTGATTTTTTTTTATTGTTTTTTTCTCGTTAACCTTGCAGGCTGAATGGCGGAGCCGGAGCTTCTACTGGACTCCAATATTCGACTCTGGGTGGTTTTGCCCATTGTCTTCATCACCTTCCTTGTCGGCATCATACGGCATTATGTCTCAATTCTTCTTCAGAGCGACAAGAAGTTGACGTTGGTGCAGGTGTCTGACAGGTAGGTGACCTTTGATTGTGAGGTGGCGTATTGTTGGATGGATAAGCAGTTCCTTGACTGTATTTTTGCCTCCGTCTATCCAGCCAGGTTCTCATTCGGAGCAGAATTCTCAGAGAAAATGGAAAATACATTCCCAAACAGGTAGGTGGTTTTATTCATATCGTTGCTTGTGTTTCTTCTTCTGTTCGGTCCAACTTCTGTCTAAATGTTCACAATGTTGTTTGTTCAAAATAGTATACCCTACAGTGTGTAGGGTAGTGTGACTGAATATCTCTCTTTCTCGTAGTCCTTCTTGATGAGAAAGTTCTATTTCAATAATCAAGAAGATGGATTTTTCAAGAAGACCAAAAGGAAGGTTATTCCGCCCTCTCCGATGACAGGTGAAACAATCTCCAGTGCTGTAATCCACAGGAAAGAATATTAGTCGTATGTAAATATGTAAAACATGTCAACATATTTTTCATATTCCAAGTTAATTATTTTGTCTTCTGACCGGATTAACATTTTTTTTCCATTCTTTTTTAAAACAACAAATTCACTTTGCATATGTCATTGACTGTGATAAATAAAAACCCACAAAGTTTATGTGAGTAAAGGAGTTGCTTGTTGCATCCTTTCACAGATCCCAGCATGCTAACAGACATGATGAAAGGCAATGTCACCAATGTGCTTCCTATGATCCTCATTGGAGGCTGGATCAACTGGACCTTTTCGGGATTTGTCACAAGTAATGATCTCTCTTTGCAAAATCTGACAGGCAGGAAAACAACTTTGAGTTTGTGTTGCTAAGACTCGAGTCGCGTTAAATTCTAAATTCCAATTTTTTTTCTGCACTCTTTCACACAGCTAAGGTTCCCTTCCCGCTCACTCTGCGCTTCAAGCCCATGCTGCAGCAGGGGATAGAGCTCCTCTCTCTGGATGCTTCCTGGTAAACTTTTAATAAAAACGAGATCTGTAAAGTTAAAAAATTCAAGTCATGATGCATTAATATCAGAATAATAATGTGGGACCATTTGTTGTGTTTCGCTTTTGTTTTTATTTCCCATCTAGGGTGAGCTCCGCGTCATGGTATTTCCTGAATGTGTTTGGACTACGAAGCATGTACTCATTAATTCTAGGCCAAGATAATGGTAATTTGTTACTTCAGATTGCAAACTTTATTGAAAACACGCCTATGTTCTATCTAGTTATGCAGATTATTTAAAGGATTAGCACTAACTAACCCATATACACTAAATGCTGCAATTCCCACAGGTGCTGATCAGTCGAGGATCATGCAGGAGCAGATGAGTGGTGCTGCCATGGCCATGCCTGCAGATACGAATAAAGCTTTCAAGGTATATAGCAGGGTTAGCATTATTAGCCACGGAGGGTGTGGTTTGCTCGGTGGGTCACGTGATGTTTGTGCTTAATTCCAGGCGGAATGGGAGGCACTGGAACTGACTGACCATCAGTGGGCACTGGAGAGCGTAGAGGATGATCTGATGAACAGGGAGCTGGACTTTGATGGAATGTTTAACAAGGAGCTGCCAAGCGGCATTTTCTGATGGCCTGGCCACTTCTACTTGGATCCTTCAATTTGAATTTGGTCATTTCAGGAATTTGTTTTTGGTTGGAGACACACAGACCGGACAAATCCCTTCATGATATGCAAAGTTTTCATTTACTTATTTCTGGTCGATGTCTTTTCACATGCGTTACTTTTTCATTCCTGTCCATGAAATATCGGAAACTTTAAATACACTGGTTCTGCTGCTGTATCATACATACTGAAAGCATTGCTCTGTTCTTTCACCTTTGAGATAGTGTTTTGGAGAAACTAAGTTGCTAATTTTTTCTAATTAAAATGTATTCTTTTTTAGCATCCCAACGTATGCCATCATGATAACATTAGGTAATAGAATGTGAACTACATTGAGCTAAAACATTTTTTCTTAATTTGGACAGATTTGCTGTCTTCATTTTCCCATGTGTGGTCACATTTAAATAGTAGGATACAATACAGTTTTACAGGTCTGAATGATGTTTGATTAAACACTTACACTTTTTTGTAAGATCATAGATAAGGCTGCAGTAAAGTTGGAAGTAGTACCAAAATTGATTAGTTGTTGGAAAATATTGTTTGTTTGTGTGATTGAAATATTGTTTTTAAAGTATGTAGATGGTTTTTGTTTGGTAAAAATAACCCCCGTGTGTTTTGTACACTATAAAATCGGTTTCCACTGAATACTCATTTTTATTTTCTGCATAATATATATATATATATATATATTTACTAATATGTAATTCTGAACAGTGACGCTAGAGTGCGCCAGCGGCTTTGATATACCGTTCTTACACACCGTAGAGGAAGAACGTCTCACGTGAACGGCGGCGCTCTCGCCCAAGTGCGTCTCTTCCCTTCGCGCGTTCGCGTTACCGGCACACTGACTGCATGATGGCCGAGGGAGGCGGACCCGAGTCGGGTGGCGCGGCGGACTCTGACTCGGAGCCGGTAGCCGCACAGATGCCAACCCCTTCCACCGAATGCCAGAAACAGGCAATTGGCTCCCTTTTGAAAACGACCCTGAGAAAGGGCGACGAATGGTGAGAACATGCACCGGCCAACGTTGCCCAAGTGTTTCAGTCAACGCTAGGCTAGCTAGCGTTAGCCTGTGTTGAACAGGAAATGCTAATATGCTAACGCTGGCAAGCTAGCGCCAGCGATGGTCGCCCGGCTGTAAAGGGAAGCTGCTGTGATACTGATATTTTGGCCAGCTAATGTTTAACAAGTTAGCATGCCAGTGGCTAACGTCACTAGTTCCAGCCCGGCTTCAGAATTTCACTGTTGAGGGTGACGCCTGTATTAGCCGCCATCAATACTCGTCGTTGAAAGCAAAAGTGATAGTGCCAACCAAGTCGCTAATGTGTCCACTAGTTAAATGTTACAGGCTGTTTTGTGACAAGTTGCCGCTGACGTTGGTTGTTGTGGAGGCTAGTCGGCTTGTAGATTAGGCCCTGGGTTCAGGTGGTGAATTCCCCTGCCGGTCACCCATGCTCGTGGTGAGATTAGATACAAGGAACTGGGCCCGATGACAGGAACTTTACGCCAAGGCGTTACCTGCTTGTGGGGAGGTAAATGAAGTTGTTTGACGTGTATTTTATTTTTTATGGACAGATCCGTGATGGCTCTGACGATTTCAGATCAGACTAGCCTGGCCGGGACATAATGCAGCCGGATGTATTTAAGAGAGTTCATCTCAGCCAATGTTTATTTTACAAAAGAGAAATGTCAGATCAACAATTTCCATTACGTTGCCCATTTGGTTGAAATTGGCATCAAGGGAAGAAACGGCGACAGTGACTTCTCACTGTAAACGACCCAGTTAGAATTGTGGTGGAAAGTACTCGGTGCCCGGCATGGATCGTGTTTCGTTATGGTGTCTTTGAAATCAACCACCAACCTCTTGTATTCAGGCGGAAATATGAACTCACCAACTCTGTTGTGCTCTGTAGCCTGGACAAATTGACCTCGGTTTAAAGGCCAACGATCATATACTTCCCTACTTTGTGGCATCTGTTACATTATTTGACATGGCCCAATATCCAACTATGTGAATACGTGCCAACAAGCTTATTTACTAAAGGAGATTCTCCCTTGTGAGGAGATTAAGGCAAATTAGCTCACTGTTGCTACATCCGCGAATGCTAAGGCAGTTTGGTGTTGCACAATGTTTTGGGTTGGAATTCTATCGTTGCATAGGCTCTTCTCTGTGTGATGTCCTACACACACACACACACACACACACACACACACACACACACAAAAAAAAACATACACACACACACACATCATGTGTCCCAAAATCATTGATGAAATATAAAGGTTCAAATTTACCAAGAAATGAATAAAGTATATGTTATTAATTCGCTGTTTCCAACCTATTTGTTGTAGGTATCTAATAGACAGCCGGTGTACACACACACACACACACACACACACACACACACACACACAAAAAAAAACATACACACACACACACATCATGTGTCCCAAAATCATTGATGAAATATAAAGGTTCAAATTTACCAAGAAATGAATAAAGTATATGTTATTAATTCGCTCTTTCCAACCTATTTGTTGTAGGTATCTAATAGACAGCCGGTGGTTCAAACAATGGAAGAAGTATGTGGGATTTGACAGTTGGGACATGTACAATGTCGGAGAGCGAAGCCTCTATCCAGGACCAATTGATAACTCTGGGCTGTTTTCAGGTAACATGTTTTAACATTTTGTCGAATGTTGGAAGTGGAGAAGGAGAGATTGGTCTTAAGTCATCCTTTTTGTTTTCTCCATAAAGACCAGGACACTCAAGCCTTGAAAGAGCACCTTATCGATGAGCTGGATTATGTCCTTGTGCCCACCGAGGCATGGAATAAGCTTGTCAGCTGGTACAGCTGCCTCGAGGGCCAGAGACCAATCGCCAGGAAGGTAAATCTGATGAAAATGTCTTCACCTCAGCTATGCGTTTATGAATGGAGCTCCCCCTGATGCCTTCTGTCTTATTCTCTAGGTGGTTGAACATGGTATGTTTGTCAAGCACTGTAAGGTGGAGGTCTATCTGCTGGAACTGAATTTGTGTGAGAATGACAACATGGACAATGTGGTCACACGTCATTTCAGTAAAGCTGATACGATAGGTGAGTTTCCACACCAGCGGCCCCTGAAGAACATTTTGCGTGCAGAGTAAACAAACACATGGCTGCCTACACATTGGAAACTTATATACACCAAACCCTCTCTCCCCAGATACTATAGAGAAGGAGATGAGAATGCTGTTCAATATCCCATCGGAGAAGGAGACGCGGCTCTGGAACAAATATATGAGCAACACCTATGAGCAGCTGAACAAGCCTGACAGCACTGTACAGGACGCTGGTCTTTTCCAGGGGCAGGTAAGGTTTGGCTTTATCGTTCAAATAGCCTCCAGATCCCTGGCAGACTTTCTCCCTCAGTCCCTTGTAAGAAATCCAAAGCCCAGTAGCATAGCATGCTGGTACTCACTGTGCATGCATAATTAATTTACAGACATGTACGGGATTTAAGAGGAAGGAAATGCATTGCAGCACTTTAGCCCTGTAAGGAAGCACTCGCACGCATGCGTGTGCCATGATGCATATTTTTGTCTGTCTAACCATGCAAGCCCAGCTTGGTAGTCCTATTCATTTATAATTCCTATAGAATGCTATTGATGAAGTTGCAAAAGCGCATTTGTACATTTTTCATCATATTCAGCTTATTTTTTATTTTTTTTATACACACAGGTGCTTGTGATTGAGCGCAAGAATGAAGATGGCACGTGGCCCAGACAAGCCTCTCATCCCAAGTAAGCACTACCATCCATCCATGTTCACGCAACGGTGACGTTTCTAAATGCATCACAATGCCTTTCCCCTAAACGTGCTTTCGTCTTTGCTCGCCAGGTCCAGCACAACCCCATCTAGGAATTTCACTACCTCCCCCAAACTCTCCTCTAACTCGTCAGCTAGTATCTCGTCGACAGTAGCCAATGGAGACAGCAGCTGTAGCCCCGGCTATACGCTCAATAACAGCGCCTCATCTGGCAACAGGCAAGAATTGTTTTCCCGCATGCCGTCGTTTGCGCCATGCGTTTTATTCAATGTCGCCGGAAGTTGCAAAAGGAAACGCTGAGGCAGAATTTTTGCATTTTAAAAATGTATCGTGCATTTATTGTAATGTGTTGCATCATGTGAAATGGGCATATAGTGTTCTATCGTAGTGAAATCAAAAGTTTTTTTTACGTTTTGTATCCTGGTAGCACATATTACTGCCTGTGTCTACTACCCCATCTCAGTACACTTGGGACAGGAGCTCGACAGTCACAAATCTGCTCCTCCCAACAGATTGGGCGGCTACAATTCGTACAGCTCCTCCTACAACTACAGGGAGTCACAGTCGCAGCCTGGCCTGTGTGGTCTTAGTAATTTGGGCAACACATGCTTCATGAACTCTGCCCTCCAGGTAAGAGAAAGAAACCCACAGGCAAATACTCCATTCCATACAGAGAGAGACTGGAATTGTCGTATGCGCTACGCTGACTCGTCCCCGTTTTTCTCTCCTGTCCTTCCAGTGCCTGAGCAATGCATCTCCACTCACAGAGTACTTCCTCAATGATCAGTATGAGGCAGAGATCAACCGAGAGAATCCGCTGGGAATGAGGGGCGAGATAGCCGAGGCCTACGCCGATCTAGTCAAGCAGATGTGGCTGAGCCGCAGCAGCTATGTGGCACCACGTACCTTCAAAGTGAGCTTTGTCCAATATCTATATTTTACATTTTGAATCGCTGTTTACCAAAAAAAAAATAAATAGCATAATTAACACAATTCTTCTTTTTCTTGTATTACCAGACCCAGGTCGGACGCTTTGCGCCCCAGTTTTCAGGCTACCAGCAGCAGGACTCGCAGGAGCTGTTGGCTTTTCTGCTGGACGGGCTCCATGAGGATCTGAACCGCGTCAAGAAGAAGCCTTATCTGGCCCTGAGGGATGCAGAGGGGCGTCCCGATGAGGTAAGGAACATGATATATTACTCCGAGGCTGTAATGTGACACCGCGTCCGAGTGAATATTCGCAACAGTCCCCGTTTTGTTGTGTTTATCTTTATGAAATTGAGGAATATTGAAAATACCCCGACAGAGCTAATCTCTGCCGGCCAGAAATTGCATAGACATTTATTTTTCGAAGCTTCACGCTGTGAGCTGAACTTGGGCTGTTTATGGATGCATGGTAAGAGCAAAAGGGTTAACACATTACTTTACAGCATCAAATTGTGCACTTTGCTCATCTTGTATTGAGTTTTGAGAAGGCGTGTCGTTAAAGTGTCTCTCCACTGACTGTGCAATTCCAGATTGTTGCCAAGGAAGCCTGGACAAACCATCGTTTGCGCAACGACTCGATAATAGTTGATATTTTCCACGGCCTCTTCAAATCCACTTTGGTGTGCCCGGAGTGTTCTAAGGTGTCCGTCACCTTCGACCCATTCTGCTACCTCACACTACCTCTGCCCATGAAAAAGGACCGCACCATGGAGGTTTTCATGGTCAGATCGGATCCTCAGTCGAGACCCACACAGGTGAGATGGGATTCAATTACAGGCTATTTTTCTTTCTTCGAGCTTAAAGCGTTCATCCACACTTTAAGCTCGAGCACTGACTGAGATTATAATATATTGTTTTGTTTTGTTTTGGCAGTATCGGGTGGTGGTGCCCAAACTGGGCACAGTGACTGACCTGTGCAACGCCTTGTCCAAACTCTGTGGGTTCCCCTCAGAGAATGTAAGAAATTCCCTCAATCCGAAAGATCTACGCCTGAGTCGGAATAACAAATGCTCACTTTGCAATCCGCTGCTCTTTGTAGATGGTGGTGGCTGACGTTTACAATCACAGGTTCCATAAAATCTATCGACGGGATGACGGCCTCAACCAGATCATGGAAAAGGATGACATCTTTGTGTACGGCTTGTGGTGGAGTTGTCTGAAGTCACGGTGGCCGCTGTGCGTCCGTGCGCTTGTGTGTACTGAACGTGTAAATGCTTTCTTGCAGGTATGAGGTACAGGAGGAGGACAGCGAGAGGATGAACCTGCCTGTGTATTTCAGGGAGCGTCACTCCAAACATGCCGGAAGCTCCACAAGCACCATGCTGTTTGGCCAGCCTTTACTCATCACCGTGCCCAGACACAACCTCATAGCTGACGTGCTGTATGACAAGATCCTCGAGAGAATTGGGTACGAACACGCAAAGTAAATCCGCGTTACAGTGCAATGACCTGTCCTGCGTGAAAAGGTGGGAGTGGAAGGAATGCACCTTAAAGCAGATTTAAATAAATGCCGCGATTTTTAATTTGAATTTTTCCCCGGCCTTTTATCGCCATATTGAGATCAATGCAGTGATTCTATCCCATAAATCAAAAACCTCACAACTGACATTAAAGTGACGAGTATAGCTAATATCTCCTAGATAAATACCAAGTAAGTTCTCTCCGTATTTTTTGTGGCGGCTTTCTGCTAACGTATCTCCGTGCTTCCGTGCCCCCCCCCTCCCCTGCGTAGGCGCTATGTAAAACAGACCCAGAGCCCCGGCACGGAGAGCAGGGCCTCGGCCTCGGCGACCTTTGCCAGCTGCAGTCAGGCTCCAGAATGTTCCACGTCCTCCGGTGTCAACGCCAGCCTGGGCAGCTGTGGCAGCCCACTGTCGGACGGGGCCTCCTGCAGCGCCAGCTCCAGCAACGGCAGCAACCACTCGGGCACCTGCAACGAAACCAATGGGATTTATGACGGTAGGCATCTGACATTATCTGTTGCCATTTTTTTTATTTATTTTTTGTTTATCCAAGAATAAAGGAAAATAAATAAATCTGCCATGTAAAATGAAACGGAAAGGTGACCAAATGTGTTCTTTGTCTGTACAGGTGAAGAGGAGGCCATGGACCACCAGGTGAGCCCCGAGCCAGAGAACGGCCAGTCTGAGGAGGAGGAAGAGGAGACCTCCGACTTGGAGAATGGCTCCAAGGGGGACTCGGCCAAGCTGGGCTCCTCTCCAGCCAAGCTCTTCACCTTCAGCATAGTCAACTCGTACGGGACGGCCAACATCAGCCCGCTGCCTTGCGATGGAAACGTCCTCAAACTTAATCGTCAGTGTTATTCTGTCAATCGTCTCCCTTGTCAATGAGCTGGATCAGTTGCGTCCATAGCTACTCTGACACAGCCCCTCCCGCCTCTTTCTCTCTGCAGCACATTCCACGGTGGCCATCGACTGGGGCACGGAGTCAAAGAAACTGTGCTATGACGAGCAGGAAGCGGAGGTCAGTGGGTTGATGTTCATCACGCCGGCCTGCGACGGCATGTGCCGGTACACGCTATTTATGCTTGGTGTTTACACTTCTGCAGGCCTACGAGAAGCACGAGAGCATGCTTCAGCCCCAGAAGAAGAAAGCCACCGTGGTCCTGAGGGAGTGCATCGAGCTCTTTACAACCATGGAGACTCTGGGAGAGCACGACCCGTGGTAAGGGCCCGCAACTGCTACCTCCTACTCCAGTGTTAAACGTCAGAAGAAGAAAAAATTGCCACATGACTCGGCTTTTCTTATGCAGGTATTGTCCCACATGTAAGAAACACCAACAGGCCACGAAAAAGTTCGACTTGTGGTCGCTGCCTCGCATCCTGGTCGTTCACCTCAAGCGGTTCTCCTACAACCGCTGCTGGAGGGACAAGCTGGACACAGTGGTGGACTTTCCCATCAGGTACGTCATATTTGCCACTTCAAAAAAAATCCAAATCCAAAATCAAGGTGCCACGGTCAGTCGGTGTTGTATAATAAACATAGAATTTCTATAGTGCTTTTCTTTTCCTCAAAGACGCTTCTGACTATCATTTGACAATTCTTAAAAGGAACCGAAAGGAACTGCAGTATCGGCAGTGCGTCCAAAGAGGGGGCTGTAGTCCAAAACTTCTAATACGCTGCTTAGGAGTCGTGAATTATTATGATCTCGTGTCTCTCTCATCTCGGCGACCTGAGACCGACACCATCATTCAAAGAACAATTAAAGCTTTGTCCCGCCGTCCTTATCTCTTGTCTTTGTCCAATAACTACTGCCGTTAACGGCAGACATTAATCTCGGTAGGAATCGTTTAGCCGTTTTTTTTTCAGTCTGGCACACAACAAATATGCCTTTGTGTTTTGAAAGGGAGAACTTGCATCAGGATTGTTGTTTCCTCGCGACATCAGGTCTCAACGTTGGCAGCGTTGGTGCTTATTTACTTTTGTTGAGGAACTCGATCCGATAGACACCAGGAAGCAGAAAACCTCACCTCACCGCACTGCCGCTTTTAAAAAGGCTGACTCATGCCCATGAAGGACGAGTTTGACATGGTGCCCTTACGTTGTCCTTTGTTTGTCATTTGTCCGCTCGGGAAAAGACTGAACGGATCGTTATGCCTCAGTGATCATCCGTGTTTTCCATCTCAGGGATCTGAACATGTCGGAGTTTGTGTGCGACCCTAAGGCTGACCCATACATATATGACCTCATCGCCGTGTCGAACCACTACGGAGGAATGGGAGGGGGTCACTGTAAGTTCTCGTTTGTTGTCTTTAGCTCTTCTTTTCTTTTATTATAAAGTATCCCCCCCTTTTGCATTCGAGCCAGCACGTTTAGTTTTGTCTTCAAACACGCGCATGATGTTTCTCGTCCTGTCTTGCCCCTGTCCGACAGACACAGCCTATGGCAAGAATAAAGTGGACGGGAATTGGTACTACTTTGATGACAGCAGTGTGTCGTCTGCCACAGAGGACCAGATTGTGGTGAGTTCTTTTTTTTTTTTTTTTATATAACACCATGAACTGCTTTCCTATAGTCGTATCCCCTAAGGCAGCAGCAGTGGCGGCTTCATCCAATGACGCCACTACGCTTTGATAGGTGCTTAGTCTCAGAAGCTTTCGGTCCGAGGTGTCTGGTGTCCCTTGTTTTTTTTTCGTCGGGGTAATCCTATCCGTGTCCTCTCGTTGCAGACTAAAGCGGCGTACGTGCTGTTTTATCAGCGCAGAGATGAGGAAGCGCCCTCCAAACCTCAGCCTTCGGCCTCCCTGGGAGGGAACCCCGAGGCGGCTGAAGACCACATGGACACAAATTGAGGAGTCCCCCGATGCAAAGGGAGGGACGCGCACTGAAATGCATACAGCAAATAGAGACACTTGGATGCACACACAAAGCTACTTTAGTGACCGAGGACTCCGCGGACTTAACTTTATTAACGCCCCCGCCTTCCCCCCCTGTATTTTGATTTTTGCCTTGTACATTGTCGATGTAGAGCCAACCGCCTCGTCAGAGGATTGACCCCGAGAGACGTCCGCCTCGCAGCGGGCGGCCTGCTGAATTTCTTAGTCGAGATAGTTTACTTGTCTGGAACGGAGAGGAAATAGAAATGGATAAAGATTCGCTCACTGGAAGAACGCAATGTTAGGAGTGCCCTCACAATGTCAAAGTCGGAAATATAAAAACAAGCCAAATGCACATCTTTTCGAGCCAAGTGTTTCAAGTTATTTATGGTCAAAACGAACCAGCTCGGAAGTAAACGTGAGCAGGATAGGCGGCGTCGTGCTTCGATTGATCTTTGACAATGTCACGGCGCCGAGGTAAATGCAAACCCCTACCGGTGGGATGTGCACACAGAACAGCGTGTGCCGTGGTTGTCGAAAGTATTTCTGTGACCTTACGCCACCAGCGTAGAGTGGGTGACTGATGGGGAGAGGGGGGGTGGGGGGGGGGTGTTGTGCTCCCGGCCTGCTGGGTCTGTGTGGCGATCCAGACCACGGAGGGCATGTCTTGTTTCAAGGTTTGCAAACCATCTGCGTCTTGACACAAGTTTTGGCCGAAGTTGTTTTTCATCGTCGTGATCAGCCATCATTTTTCTTTTTTTTTTATTATTATTATTCTTTGAATCTCCGCTGTCTCCCTCTTGGACCCTAAACTTATGGGTGGAGTCTTCCCCTGCTAAATATTTTTTTCTTTTCCTTTTTCAGTTTTTTGTAATCACAATGCAAGAGCGGCCTTTTGATTCCTGCAACCTGACAAAAAAGAAAAGAAAAAAGGAGGCACTTTGAATTCTCCATGAGTACTTTATCTACCTGCTTCTGGTGTAACGAGACATCACAGAATTGTGTGGTTTGGCCTCAGCATTAGGCGCCGCGGTCTGTCATAGGCTTCCAGATTTTAACGTGTCTTTTAAGCATATTTTACTTGCTGCCTGATTGGACCCCTGGGCTCACCCGCAATGGCTTGTCCTCATTGGTCATGTACATTAATGCAGCTCTGTATTGAAATGGCTATGTTATTTGATATCTTCAAAGCACACCGAGCGAAGCTAAATAAACTAGTATAAAAGTGGTGCTTTTTTTTTTTTTTTTTTCATGACACTTGAATTTACTCCCGGGCATGAAAAACCATCCTCCTGTGTCATCAGATGGGGAGCGGGACGGCGGTCAAATGCTGTTTGAGACAATTTATTATAATATATTTTTTTTGTTTCTTCGGTCATCTTAGTTTGGCTTCATTTGTTATGGGTGATGGCAGATGAAAACAGTCCCCTTTGTTCCATCCTTTGTTGGCCCAACATTTAACCCAATAACCCAGATCACAGCTGTAACGGGTGTCTTAAATGTGATCCGTTGAGTATAAAACAAGAAATGATTTACCTTCCCTCAAAGGTCCGCTGCGGTGGAGCCGTTTCTTGTCCTGCGGCATAAACTCTGGACTTGGTTGCATCACGGTGTGTCGATCGATAGGGGCCTCCGAGTGCCCCCTTTTTCTGTTTTTTTTTTTTGGGCTGGTTGGTCATGCCGTTGCTACGTTGTTCACAGAGGACTACCTAAAGATAATCATTTACGCCAGTGACTAGAAAAAGCTTTACATCATATCTGTGATATAGCTCGATACTTGGTTGACTCCACAATTTCGGCTGCCATATGCAGCAAAATCACATGTTTCTTCTCCAACGAGGACGGCGATTCTCTCGAAAAGAACCGGGGATGTAAATAATGGCACTATTTTAAATAGGTGTATAAATTCTTGTCCTCATATTTATCATATTGCCGATATCTACAATATTTGTTTTTAACTGAGAACTATTTGAATTCAAAGTACAATAAAGACTGGAAGCCTCGACAAGGTGTTTCGCTTGTAATATTTACCCACTTGCAAATGACGCGACCCTAATTACAGTCCGTTTACGACGACTGGTTGCAGAGTGAACCATGATCTGTAATCAATTGTCGGCACTAGAAGAGCACAAGTGGTAATCACAGTTGTGTGCAATAATATTACGCATTACGGGTGTGGTTTTTTTGCCACTATGACCAGTAGCACGTACGCAAATAGCTAGTTGCATGCAGGTTCAAGGATGCCGTTTTAAATTGAACTTTTATCAAAATATATAATATCTCAGGTTATGTTTTGGGTAAAAATCACCAACATCTTAATCTCTGCAGAAATAATTTAGAAGCAGTAAGATGATATTGGGGGGGGGAAAAAAACCCCAAACATTTATTCCTCCTTTTACAACGTAAAACCACAGCAGTGCTTTACGTGCACTCAACGTAGCCGAGAGGTTCAGCCTGTTACACTTCATCAGACACCCTCCTCACATCTAGGCTGGTTTCAGAGGATGTCGTCATATAGTAAAAGATTTGAACACAGCCATTGTGTACAAGTGAGCACAGTGGGCCTGGAAAAGGGTCGAAACCATTGACAGCTGCTACGGTTCGGTTAGTGCGTCTGGCTGAGGAGCTTCTTGATGTCGGCCTCAATGTCGCTGGTGAGGAACCGCCTGCTGTAGCGCTTGAACGGCACGCCGTCGGGCCCGACGAGGAACTTCTCGAAGTTCCAGGCCACGTCGTTCCTGCAGACCGGGCTCCAGATGATCAGCTTGGGGTCGTTTATGAAGGAGGCGGGGTCGTCACTGGGGTACGGGAGCTTCTCCCTCAGGAACTCGAACAGAGGGTGGGCGTCCTTCCCGTTCACGTCCACTTTCTCCAGGAGCGGAAACTTCGGCTCAAAGCCATTTCCGGGCCGGACGTACTTCAGACACTGGAGGATTTCTTCATTCTTGCAGTTCTCCTGTACGGGTTGATCAACAGATTGTGTTGAGTACACACCACAATTGAGAAAAACGTAGGAATCTGATAGGCTATTTACTAATATATATATATATATATATAAGTAAGTCACTTCCTTGTTGTGTGATTGGTAACCTTGGAAACTCCAACCGCAGTGTTAACCTTCCTCTTTCCTTCCTGTCTTCTATTGCCTAATCTGACAACGGCACCATTGTTCTACACCTTGGTCGGTGGAACAATGTGTACTTCTCACATTGAACCAAAGTCCAAATGTAATAAACCAATTGTATTTGTTCAGTGGTTTACAAAATGACCACAATTTGGGCTAAAAACCAAAATCTTACTCACAGATGTAAAAGACTGAGTCTAACGGACATGATTGGAAAATAACTAGAATAGCAAGGCACTGATTCTATCGGATGGAAAACAAATTGTGTATTGAGGGTTCTATTGCACAAAAGTTACAAAAGCTTGAAGTGTAACCTATACTAAAACATGTGGGCCACTTCCGGGAACGTGAAGAAAGAAAACAATATATACTAGAAGCACAATTAAAGAAAACAAAACAATAAAAACATCCCACAGTACATTAATGATCATTACTTATTTTTGAATTTAAATAATTCAAATCAACCTGACAGGTATGACGGTCCTGTACTCACCTGATGGCCGAACTGGTTGCAGGGAACCCCCAGGATAACGAGCCCCTTGGCGGCGTAGCGCTGGTGGAGCTCGTTCATCTGGGTGTAATCCCTGGTCGTCGTTCCTCAGAGAGACGCCACGTTCTCAATGAGGACAACTTTGCCCTGCAGGGAGGAGAAGTGCAAGGTTTCTCCCGTTAACAGCTTGGCCGTCAGAGTGGAAAACTTCGTCGCCATTCTTGTGTTTCCTTGCGTTATCCCTTAGAGTCCGACTTCGTATCTAACGTACCTCTCTAGCGCTCTCTCTCTCTCTTCTTCGACACACTGTTTTAAGTATGGACAAAGAGTGTATGTGTAGCCGTCAAGATGGTTCACCCCCCCCCCCCCCCCCCGTCAAGATGGTTCACCCCCCCCCCCCAACGGATATCAACCTTTTCGCTGACAGATAACAAATACACCTGTGATTAGTCACCATTGTTGAATTAGCTAAATTAGTTAGGTTGAATTCAAACCTACATAAAACAATGTGAAAATAAGTTAACTTAGAGATTTCTTGGGAAATGTTGTTGATTTCCGCGCCACACTTCCTGTAAGCGGGCAGGCGCATCTTTGTGTGTGGTTGCACCTGTTTACCTACACGGCGCACCCCGCCGGAAAACATCGCATTAGTTAAACCTGAGAGTCCAGACCCCGCTCGACTACGGGCAAACCGCTGATAAAGACATTCTAAGAAAGTTAGAGACATCCGGTTGGAATTGCGTTAACGTTGAAAAGGCTTTTATTACCGCGATACAGATTATATTAATCTGAGTGACAGTTGAAAGAGCGACGTGAACGTCATGGAGATGTTTCATAATATAATGTCCACCCGTACAGGACAGTTATTTCGTTACACCAACACAGGTTAGCAAAGACAACTAACCGGATCCCCCGGCTCGCGTTGATGACGTAGAGGCGCGTTGGCGCGGAACTTTGTTTTGTAACTTGTGTCAGGGGAAGAAATCCCGTCGTTTGTCTTTGAACGGTATGTGTAACTTTCGATTACTTCTAATCGCGTTGCATGATTTTGGCAACCCGCAACACAACCACTGTACAACGTGACACGCGCGAAGTGTGCAGCTTCGTTATAGCTAATTAATCGGGTCCTGCCCTCGCTAATGTTACTATCACGTCCACATTACAATACTAAGTGAAAACCATCAAGTGAAGCTAATCGACAACACGTTAGCATGCTTGTTCTTGTGGCTTAACTTTCTGTCGTGTGAATGTCCACAGATGATGCGCAAAAAACGACGCTCCAGTGTGGACAAAGGAGAAGGAGTCCCACCTGCAACCAGTAAGTCTAGCTCAAACGTCGCAGCCTCCCCCCCCCCATCACTTCATGTCCAACATTTAATGTCACCACAGCCAGCTCTGTAATGAGACAGAGAGCAACGCAGCCTAACAGCCTTACTGTATGGAAAGCCTTTTTAAGTTTTTTATCAATGGTTTATTATTCTATGTCGATTTTTCAGCCTCTTACCGTATATTGAGCCTTTTTTTTTTTTTAACTTAATGTTTGTATCTGTTCCCTCCACAGAGGCAAAGAAGAGCCGCGGCGTTGTCCGCCCTCCCCAGGAAGCAGCTGCGGAGGAGACGAATCAAAGTGCCTTCTGCAAATTGCTGAGAGCGGCAGGTGTCACCTTGAAGCAAGGCGGCTCGGCCAATGAGATCGGTACACAGTTCATGTCTTCAAGCCACCACAGGCCAGAAATTCTTTGGCACTTTTGCCACTTGTGTTGATTTCTCCGATGACCGTTATCTTTTCCTCTCTAGCTGTTGACCAAGTCGTTTCTCAAAAGAGGATACAGCAACAACTTCGGAAGAGTCCCAAATATCCTGGGGTAAGTACACGCACCGTCCCTAGTCAAAAATTCGGTGTATTTAGGGCGCCCAACGCCTCATGTCTTGATCAATGTTTTGTTGCGCAGATAGTGCAGGAATTCATCACAGGATTAGAGTCTCACATCGAGGACCCCGAGAGGTTTAAGAACTGCCTTCTGCCATGTGTCCCGCGAGCGCCTGATGGAGATGCCAGGTACCTGTTCTAAAATAAAAGCGCAGTGTTAAAGAGGCCAAAGCGTACGTCAGGTGTGTGTAAGGTGTAACGTCGTCTTCCGCTCTGGTGCAGTTCCGTCAGCTCATTCCAGGAGAGTCTGCTGCGTATGCTGCTGGGGATAGAGATGCTGCAGGTACGCATGTTTTTGCTGCTGAAGACAACTGCATACATTTATTTTAAAGGATGAAAAAAACAACAACAAGTGATCCTTCTTTCCCTTCTCATGCAGACTTCCATCATTAACACCTTGCTTGAGAAAATCCCCGAATTTATGCTCGATAGGTCGGTATTTTACATCTCCTTGAAGCTCAATCGTATCCTACACCGTATATACTTATTTTTCCAAATGTCTTCTTTCGTTCCTCGCAGTACCGGAGAGGGTGGACTCAGTATTTCCCGCATGATTATTAACCAGCTCAAATGGCTCGACAGAGTTGTGGACAGCAAGGTAGTCATTTCTTTTTTTGATGATGGGCTTTGTTGTCTGTTCCGTTTTCACAACCAATTTTTTTATTTATTTTTAATCGTTGTTTTTTTACTTGTGTAATAATTTCTTTCTGTTAAGCGTCGCACATTTCTAGATGACGCGACGTGCTTGTCTACCTCTGGCATCTTTGTGACACGTTCCCATTTTTTGCAGGAGTTGGCGGCAAAGCTCATGGAGCTGGTGTCCGTGGCCCCGGTGGACGTTCAGCGAGACATCATCACCAGTCTGCCGGAGATACTGGAAGACTCCCAGCACAATGACATAGCCAGGGAGCTCAAGTGTGTACAGCACAGCAGCCTGACTACAGATCTGTTATTACTGTGATGTCTCTGTGGTCGCTGATTATACTCACCCCGGCTCTCATCACCGCTCTGCCCAGCGCATTGCTCCAGACGAACACTCAGCTGACTGTCCCCATCCTGGATGCCCTCTCCAGTCTGAACCTCAGTTCCTCCCTGCTGACCGAGGTAGTGGACACACTATTGCACTCACTTTTTGGTGAATTATTATGGGATTCGTGGATGTTTCTCTGTGTTGTCACAGGTTCGTGAAGCGGTTATGTCGACACTGGCCGCTGTGCAACTGGAAGACCTACCTGTGGTCGTCAAGTTCATCCTCCACTCCGTCTCCGCGTCTGACGCGTATGAGGTAAGATCTCCGAGTCGTGTCAGAATTTTTCATAAAAACAAAAACACAATACAGCAATTATACCAATTCTATCGCCTTGTTTTTACTGTGCCTTTCATTTTGTAACTTAGGTGGTGAATAATCTCCGTAAGAAGCTTGACCTGGAGCAGTGCGTTTTCCCTCCAGTGCTGCAGGCCTCTCAGAGCCAAGTGAAGAGCAAAAAAACATCAGTGTAAAAAAAACTAAACAACAACAACAACACAAATGACATGTTCATTCATAATCTGACATTAGTATATACAATTACAAACATACATTATTCTGATCTAGACTAGTACGTTATTGATGATATCAATTTGGTTTTGGAACAGGGCCGATTCCACATCTGCAGCCGGCAGCTGCGTTACGTTGATATTGGATGCCGTCAAGTCAGCAGTGAGATTTCAGAGAACAATTTCTGAGGCTTGGCTCAAGGTAGGACATGTGCTCCCTTTTGAACTTTCCCAATGTTTTAATGGCAATCAGATCAGTCATTTGTTTTCGTCACCATTTCCCTGTCTGTTGTTTTGTTTTTTATTATCAGGCAGTAGAGTCTGTCGATAGAGCGGAGGACCATAAGGTGAATGTCATATCCGGAGTTTTTACCCTAGACATTTTTTATATACGTGTGTGAATGCCATTTCCTACATCGCTGAAAAAAAAAAATAAATAAAAAAGCCTCTCTCCGCTGCACCGCTTCAGGTCATAGATCTGCTGGTGCTGTTCATCCTCCACTCCACCAACGCCAACCAGAGCCGAAAGGGCGCAGAGAGGGTGCTGAAGATTAAAGTGAGGACTGGACTGATCCAGGAAGCTCTGCTGCAAAAGACCTTCAGGAACTATTTTCAGGTGGGTCAGCATGCAGGCGAATGGGCTTCAGAGATCGCATAAACAAAGTAGTACAGTGAAATATGTTGTTTTGTGAATGGGTGATTATGCATCGTTAATGATAAACGTGTTTATATTTATTACTAATGATATTGTAGGTCATGCGAGGGTATTTCCCTTCCATCCTGGCTCTAGCCCAGTGTCTCTTGCGCTCCCCCGACCCCTGTGTGGTGCCTTTTGGTGGACACACGTACCGTCTCTCCTTCGCGGTCTTTGACACTTACTGCCAACAGGTGGGTTTTGGATTTTTTTCCTATTGTCATTGCAAACGTGTATAAGCGTATTTTTCTGTTTCCTGATGGTGAATGAACCAGATTGGATTCTGTCTTGCATCCTTTTTCGTAGGAGGTGGTGGGCTCTCTCGTGACCCATGTCTGCAGTGGCGTGGGTGCGGAAGTGGACACGGCTCTGGAGCTACTGTGTAATCTGGTTACAGAAAAACCCTCAGAAATGGCCCTGTACGCTGTATTTGTTAAGGTAAGGACGTGATCCAACACCATTGACACTGCTGCAATAAAAAAACAAAAAAAACACACACCTTTGAGCATGGTTGGTAATCGGCGTCTTACCCCCGTGTGATGGTTTTTAACCGAGCCTCGCATTTCATGCAGGGAATATTGGACTACATGGACAATCTCACACCCCAGCAGATCCGTAGACTCTTTCACCTCCTGAGCAAACTGGCCTTTGGGCAGCAGCAGCAAGGCTCACACATCCAGGTAAGCCATCATTTATTTGCAGGGATTAAGATACAGCTCAGTTTTATTTATTTTTTCTTCAATTGACCTTCCACTCATTTGTTCCCCCCCCCCATCAGGATGACATGCACATTGTGATCCGTAAACAGCTCTCCAGCACGGTGCCCAAGTACAAGCGTATTGGCATCATAGGCGCCGTCATGATCGTAGGCAGCATGGGGGCCTTAAGGTGAGGATTAAGATACAGCTCAGTTTTATTTATTTTTTCTTCAATTGACCTTCCACTCATTTGTTCTCCCCCCCCCCATCAGGATGACATGCACATTGTGATCCGTAAACAGCTCTCCAGCACGGTGCCCAAGTACAAGCGTATTGGCATCATAGGTGCCGTCATGATCGTAGGCAGCATGGGGGCCTTAAGGTGAGGGACCCGCAGAAGCGCGTTTCGTGTTCATTCTGTTTCTCTCTCTATGGCCTCATCATGCTCTTTGCCACTATCCAGGCCAAAAGGGAATGAGCCGCAAAAGAAGCCGCTGCCCGAGGACACTTTCAGACAGGTACATGTTTGGCATAAGCGCAGTCAGTATAAATAGTGTTTATTTAGCCGGAATATTGTAGTTAAAAACTTCCATTGGTGTGGTTTTCATTTAGGTTATGTTGATTCCATTTGAATACCGGGGATTCAGTAAGGGTTGTGTCGAAAAAAAAAAATGCCTACACTTCCTAACTTACATTTAGATGGCATTAAATGCTTTTAATTTGGTGTGCTTTGCCTGTAGTGTTTTTGTTTTGTGGTATTTCAAGAATGTAAAATGTCAGCTGATGTTTTTTAACGTTGACAGTAATATTCATAAGCCTCACTATATAGACTGCCAATCAATCCAGTCTTTGAAGTAAGCAAATAAACCACATTTTATTTGGTGATTGGGGATCTCCGGCTTCAGTGTTAGACATGCGCCAACCCGTGGGTTTGTATCTCGCTGCAGGTGACAGCCCTGTTGGAGCTGGTGAGGTCAAGCAGCGAGAGCTCACCTGAGGCTTCGGCGCTGTACTACGATGAACTGGCCAATCTGATCCTGAGCTCCACCCTGGAGCCACAGGTGCAGGTGTGTCCCTCAGCCACACCTCTCTTTTTTTTTTTGTTGTCATCAAGTGATTGACTTGAAACCAGCTTTGTTCAATGAAACTGCTGTTACTTCAGGCCGTTCAGTCATCCGATGTTTTCCTCCTCTCGCACAGGATAACATTTCAAATAGCGTCCTGGAAGACTTTCAGAATGACTTTGTGGTGGATCTTTGCCCGGAAATCAAAGGGTGAGTAATGGACAAATGCATTAGACATTAACATGCTTAAATATTTATACCAAGGGTCGTTAATCCCCCTCCCCTCTATGCATCTCAGTTCCTTTCCTCTACCGGCCCGTATGACCTACAGCCTGGATGAGGAGGAAGGCAGCATTGCCATCAATCTGCTGCCTCTGCTGGCTAAAGACATTCAGAACAAAGGAGAGCAACCGAGTCAAACCAAGAAGGGACACAAGTCAGTTGATCCCACTCGATCCAATCTCACTGAGATAAAGCAATCTCACTTTTAAGTTCACATTTCTCCGTATTTTGCGCAGGCGAGTGTCTCCTCTTTGTCTGTCTCCGTTTTTTCGCCTCCTGAGACTCTGTGAGAAGTGGCAACAGGGAAACCTCGGAGAGATCGATGGTCTGCTGGGTGAGGACGAGACGGTGGCAGATCTCTCGCTGTTCTCGTCTCTGGGGCTGTGAAAGTAACTTGTCTCTATGTGTGGGCGTCCGCTGCATCCCAGGCTGCCCCCTGATCCTCACAGACATGGACGTGGCGGAGAAAATAGAGAGCGTGTCGAAAGCCGAGAGGGAGTTCCTCTGCCATTTACTCTTTTACACCATCAACTGGTTCAGAGAGGTAACTACACCTTAAATGTAGGTCCCCCTTTAAAGTAGGAGATATATTTGACTCCTTTTTTAATTTTTCTTTTTGAAGGTCATTAATGCCTTTTGTAGGGAGACGGAAACCGAGGTGAAGATGAGAGTGATGACTCGTCTGCAGAACATCACCTACCTTCAGACGCTGCTGGAGAGGGCTTTGGCTGGTGAGATTTTCATGCATCAATACTTTGTGGATTTCAAAATCTTCGGTCATGTGGCGAAAACAATGATGCAAATTCAAAATAAATAAAAAATCCCTTTCCCCTGTCTGCGTGCGGGTTGCAGGCACACCTGGCTTTGTTCCGCCGGTTGCTAACTTCGATGGAGAGAGCACAGACACGGCGACGTTTAGTGCTGCGCCGGTGACTAAGACAAAGAAAGGTCACTGCGCCCGACAGAAGAAAAAAAAAAAAGGAAATCACTATCTAACGTGTCGATTAAACCAAAAAGTAAATATCTGACTTGCACACGTTTTTAGATGGTACAGGAAAGAAGAGGAAGGCCCCGAGTAAGAGCTGCTCGGAAAGCAGCTCCCTGCCGGAGGAAGCGACCGAAGCGGATGAGACTCAGCAGGTAAGCCTCCGGCTCTCTGTTGGACCTCTTCGTAATGTCACCCAGGAGAGAGCGTGAAAAATGTGCGCGTGTGCTCAAGGAGCAGCCGGAGAAGCAGAAGGAGAAGGAGAAGGAGAAGGAGACCTGGCATGGAGTCAGCCTCGCGTCCTACAGGCCGTTTTTCAGGGAGCTGGACATGGAAGTGCTCAGTGTGCTGCAGTGTGGCCTGCTGTCCCGCTCACTGTTGGACTCGGAGCTCCACACCAAAGTAAGAAACTGATTGTGTCTTATTGTTTCTTTTTGAAGAAATTAGCCCTTTACGTAGTTTTGTTTTACTTGTATAGTTTTGAATTAAGATGAGTGATTTCAAACTTAAAATGTATTTTCTGCCATTAAAACAAAAATAAAAAAAAAACACAAAAGAAAATATATAATAAGATAGAATTCATGCCAGCGAGGGCTGTGTTTAATAATGTGTTTAATGCACACACCGATCACAGTGTACGGTATCGCGTAACTCTGCTGATATTCTGACTTTGTCGAGGTGAAGGAGGATGTGCTGCTGGGTCCCGCTGAGCTCGTCTTCCTGTTGGATGATATGCTTCGCAAGCTGGAGTTCAGTCTTACCTCGGCCCCTGTTAAGAGAGCCCCTTTCTTCAAGGTACAGGGAAAAAAAAAGAGCACGTCACGAAAAACACCGAGCAACGTTGTGCAGACACAATGTTTGACGAAACCTGTGTGTCTGTTTTGATTTTGATTGATTACATATTTTTTGCATAATGACCACCAGCCGCGTCCAAGATAATATCTATTATGGCTTTCCAACGTTACTTTGATGCCAGCGACTGAACGTGAACCCCCGTCTACGATGCAGTGTCAGGAGGCCCTCGGTGTCGGTGGCGTTTACTCGCAGCTGTAGACGGTCTATGAGCAGCGTTATGTGAGCCCAAACTGAAGGAAATATTTTCTCACGCAGGTGAGGGCCGATAAAAGCGTGGGCTTCTCCCATCTACAACAGAGGAGTTCCAAGGATATCGCCGCCTGCTGCGTGGAGCTGCTGCCCGCCCTCTGCTCACACTTGGAGAACTGTCACAACCACTTCCAGGTACGGACGCGCACGCTGGGAAGATGCGAGGGGGGGGTGGGGCAAAAAAAAAAAGCAACATCTCTTTTTCCAATTCAGAAAGTAATCCCTTGGTATTTGGACCCGTTTCACAGACACTGCTCTCCGACAGCAACGGTGTTGTGGATGGACCCGGCGCAGATGTGCAAGAGCAGAAGCTGATGTCGTCCTGCTATCAGCTACTGCTGCAGATCCTGAACGCCATGTTCAGCTGGTGAGGGGGACGAGCACCACTTTTTGGCAGTGGGGGGGACGGGGGGACGGGACGTTGAATCGGTTCGGTCTTTGGAGCAGTATGCGTTTGGAAGTACACGTGAGGGAGTTTTGTCCCCTTTGTTTTTCCCCATGCATTTTTGTTTTGCTCAGGTCTGAATTCAGCCTGCCAAGTCAACGCAGCCTATTAAAGAAAGCACTGGGCGTTTTGGCCGAACGACTCAAGGGACAAACTGAGTTGAACCTGGAGCAGCTTGTAAAGTGAGTTACAACCGTGCTCAGTGTTGAGTTCCTCCCTTGTACTGTTAGTTAAAGTGTAATGTAATGTAAAACAGTAATACAATGTTCCCTTTTTACCTCTGGTCAGACACGGCTTTGATTACCTGCTGAACTTTGGCAGCACGATGCCCGCCCTCGGCACAGCGCTGTGTCTTTCCCAGCTTCTGTCCACCGTGTCGGAGAAGGGAGGGAACCCTGCGGCCTACAGACAGCAGACGGGTCAGTGTGACGCGCTGCCGCGCACAAATCGGCTCATTTACTGTCCAGCGGAACGTGATGATAAATTTCCTTTTTTCATTTATTGTTTTTCCCCTTCCCCCCTCCCAGCTTCCCTTGCGAAACGTTTCCTGAGCCAAGAGTGGGTAACGGCCAGCGGAGAGAAGGAGCGAGGGATTAAATTCAATGAAGCACTTCGAGCGGTTCTCAGGTGTGTCTCCTGCAATTAGTAATGGTGGATGCAGACCGATGGGTCATTTACAATAGCAAGTTGCAGTAACAAGTCTGTAGGACAGGCGTCATGTCAAGTCTTGCCCTTGTGCCTAAAGTTGTGGGATGGATGGATGGATAACATTTGTCTCCTGGACCGCCTCTGCAGCATCTACCTGGACAACGTCGACGACGTTCTGAAGGCCGTTGAGGAAATAGCGGAAGAAAGGATCCCGGAGCTCCTCAATACGTCGAAAAACGGGAGCACCGAGTCGTGGCCCACTCTCAACAGGTAAATCCTCCCCTCGTTCGGTCCAGTATGTAGTTTCCTTGGAGTAAAACGGAAGTGTTGCTTGTGAGTCGATGATTATTCAAAAGGGGCTTAGATTACAGTTAAATTCATCTTGATGTTTCTTTAAATTCCGCAATTGGCTGCTTCCCCACGGCCCCGCCGCTAATTACAGCTGTGTTTTGTCAACTTGTTGTCATTATGACAAGTGCGCTGTTGCCCAATCTTCTACTCATTTCCTCTGCAGGCAGACGTTCCTGGTGTTCTATAAAGTCATGATGGCCGAGCTGGACAAAGCGGTCAGGAAGATTCCTGCCTGCAAAATCAGTGACAACACGGAGGTCAGCCACTCAGTATTGCGCTACGCAATGTTTAGTTAAGTTTAACTTCAACCCTTACCGCCGCTGTCCAATCCAGAGTGAATCTTGAATGTGCGATATCAACGCAATCTGTGTTGCGTCCCCCCGTGCCCCGTTCGTAGGCCCAGAGTGAGAAGCTGCTGACATGGAACCTGGCTGTTCGAGACTTTCACATCCTGGTCAACCTAGTAAAGGTACCTCGTCTGTTGGTGTCATTATATTGCTCTGCATGCCTAACGCGAGGACTGCAACCTTTGACCTAACCTGTGTCCAGGTCACACTTGGACAGTACCTCTTGTTAGGTCGGTTTTGAGTCCGTTTTTCCATGAGGTTTGTGTGGTGTTTTGGATCATTCATACCAGTAGGGCCACTCAAATTGTCTTTGCCAGTTTACTTAGTATCACTTATTTTGAATTTCATCATTATTTATTACCTCTATCAATTTTCCGTTGAATTACTCATTCTCAATTGCTCAGCCTTTTTGCCCTCTACCCCCTACAGGTGTTTGATTCCAGGCCGGTGCTCAATGTGTGCCTAAAGGTGAGACGGCTCTGACGTAACATTCCTCATTCAGGTGTAGCTGCTGTGATTAACTGATCATTGTGTTGTCATTGCTAGTATGGCCGCCTTTTCTTGGAATCTTTTCTGAAGTTGGGAATGCCACTACTGGACTACAGTTTCAAGCGGCACAAGGTACACCGGTGCACATCTTTCCCACAACAGCCATGAATTATCATTGAGAAATTGTGTATGAGAATGGAAGTGTCTCTTAAATAGTCATTGGACATGTATGTCATTCCTTCCTTAGCCCAGTAACAACTGCAACACACCCTACTTAGGTCAGTTTACCCATTTCCTGATTTGTGTGTGATGCATTGCGTTTAAGGAGGATGTCCAGAGCCTACTGAAGACCTTCCAGCTCAGCACCAGGCAGCTCCATCACATGTGTGGCCATTCTAAGGTAACTACAGATCTCTCATATTTGTCTTTCATTTGAGACATCTGGTTCAAAAACGACCAATCGGGGCGGAAAATAAAACTTCTCACATTAGAAAAGAAAGAGACTTTTAGTTATTATTTACCTGAGGGTTAATATGTTTTGTCCTAATATGTTGATGATGCTCAGATTAAGCAGGACACAAGCTTGACCAACCACGTGCCGGCCTTAAAGAAGAGCCTTGAATTGTTTGTATACCGAGTGAAGGCCACGCTCACACTCAACAACTGTCAGGAGGCGTTTTGGATTGGCAACCTGAAGAACCGCAACCTAAAGGTAAAATGTTTATTATTAGAGTTGTGTTATAGTGTCTCAGTACCTTATGAATTTTCCAAAATGATATCATGTTTGCTGCAGGGTGAAGAGATTCTTTCTCAGAGGTCACAAGGAAGTGAGGATGATGAGGAGGATGATGATGATGAGACGGAGGAGCAACGTTCACTATTGCCTCAGGAGCAGTCAGAGGACGAGGTATACACCTTTACCAGCATACACTATGTGGCATTATATTTAAATTTGATGCGTTGAGGAATATTTTTTATTACACGTGAACCTTATTGATATTTGTTTATATATTCAATGGAATACAAATATTTTGTTTCTGTAGCATTTCAAGACACGGTTGCCATTTACTCCCTGAGTCTATTAGTACTTTTAGCACCTAAAAACTTCAAAACCCATCAGGTATCGTGTTACATTTCTGACACTCTGTGTACACCAATATGCCAAAAGAAAATACATATAGAAATATAGAAACATATAAAATACAATTTGCATAAAACACTTCCATAGAAGTGTGCACATAAGTAAATAAATAACAGTGAGGGCCACAGCACAAGTTGGATTCAAGAGATAAGCAGCAAACAGTAGTAATACAGCTGGTTACACAAGACACGTTGGTCAACAGACAGTGGAAACTATTGGGGGCAGCGAGCTGATAAGATAATTTGTAGAGCTCTGTAAAAAGCTAATTATTAGTGGTTGACATAGAATTGAATATGGCGTCGGTCACAAGACACTGTTACTGGGTTTAAGCAAGCAGGATCACTGCTTCAAATGTGCAAGTAACCAAATATTTCTCATGTGTTTTCCTCCAGGCCCAGGAGAGTGACACTGAGGAAAGCAAGAACATTAACAGAGAGGAAAATGTGGATCGAGATGATGATTCAGAGGATTCAGAGTAAAATATTACAGTACTGTATATGTAAATGACAAAATGGTAAACTGTTGGCTTTATGCCTACACGTATGCATTTAGGTTAAAATCGCACTCATCAATAACCATTTAAAGCTTTGTTTTATTGACTGTTTTTGTTTTGAATATGGCTGCTCAATGTTAATTATACTTAACGTATTCATTTTCTGTTCAAAATAACATGGCCTATAATGAGGTGTTTACAGATCAAATAAACAATGGATTGTAGAGACTTGGTTTCTTTCTAAGTTTCACAGTAATTTATATTTTATATTTTCAATGCATAAATGGTGCCCACGAGAGTGTGTGCTTATACACAGAAGAGCGCTGGCTTATTTTGTTTTTAAAACAGGCAACCATTAGTGAGCGCTGGGAAAAGAACAGAGCACCCAGACTAAACAGTCAGATCTTTGTTCAGGCAAATCCCATAAAGAGGAACAACACCGATTAGTGTAAGCTTTAAATGAAGCCAAACAGCCTCTTGATTCTCTTATGGTCCAGGTTTGAACGAGATGGAACAATGTGATGCATACAAAAAAAAACAAGCTCAAAATTAGAATAGACATTCTTCTATTGATCACATCTTGTATAGACAGTAAAATCAACGCTTTTGTGAAAGCAGATTTTCGTAAAATGTTTTGGTGACAAAAAAATGTTATCAAAAATGTTAAATACATTGGTCTTGGGCAATACAAACTATGCTGTATACCACACTAATAGAATCCTTCTGAAATACTGAACACATTGCACTGGTGATTGCCTGTGGATCGCACACAACTTACTGTAGTAAATAATGAATGATATGCATTTTCCCCTTTTCCTTAAAAAAAACGCAACACAACAACAACTAAGCAAAATAACATAAACTATAAAACACTATCTGTGCTCACAAATCTATCCCTGCACACACACTTAAAATCACTAGATTCTACTACTTTGTCCTTGAGGAATTTCCGTAGTTTGGTGAATGTGACATCGGCAGGACCGCCCCGTCCGTACAGTCGATTAAACATACTTCCACGCTCTGACAACACCTGTTCTCTATAGACCAGAGCTCCTTGTCATCACTGAAAGCTCACGTGTCACTGAGAGCACGGGAAATGTTTCATAAAACACACAAAGTCACGCTGTTTTCTTTGGTTCCAGCGCTCTGCCGTTTCTCTGCGCGGTCGCTTGGGTGAAACCATGACGACTGAGAAGCAGGGGTGTCGCTATTCGTGCGTGCGTCAATTACGTTCAGCGAAACAAAGATACAAATGAGAAAAAACGAATTTCTTCTCAATATAAATTATGCACGCATTTGCTATTGTGTTGTCTTGATTGGCATATGTCAAGGAGTCACTCATGTATGAAATAAACACATATATGGAAATATATTATACCCCCCTCCTCTGTGGGCGACAGTGGTATATCCGGGAAGCATGTTCCACTGTTTGGGGGGAAACACCACAAACAAACTGTCAGTGTTTCTGTTTAGCCCGACCGTGTGTTTCCTGTTCCTCCGACTTACTGGCGAACTGTGACTGACCAACTCACCGCGCGTGTCACGACACACAATTCGTGTGTCGGTTCGCGTGAACCGACTGGAGCTCGGCGTCGTCGCTGTGTGTGTTGACGTTTAGCTGTTTGTTTTGTCTGCCCCCCCCCCTCTGCCGTTTCTCTGCGCGGTCGCTTGGGTGAAACCATGACGACTGAGAAGCAGGGGTGTCGCTATTCGTGCGTGCGTCAATTACGTTCAGCGAAACAAAGATACAAATGAGAAAAAACGAATTTCTTCTCAATATAAATTATGCACGCATTTGCCATTGTGTTGTCTTGATTGGCATATGTCAAGGAGTCACTCATGTATGAAATAAACACATATATGGAAATATATTTATACCCCCCTCCTCTGTGGGCAACAGTGGTATATCCGGGAAGCATGTTCCACTGTTTGGGGGGAAACACCACAAACAAACTGTCAGTGTTTCTGTTTAGACCGACCGTGTGTTTCCTGTTCCTCCGACTCACTGGCGAACTGTGACTGACCAACTCACCGCGCGTGTCACGACACACAATTCGTGTGTCGGTTCGCGTCAACCGACTGGAGCTCGGCGTCGTCGCTGTGTGTGTTGACGTTTAGCTGTTTGTTTTGTCTGCCCCCCCCCCCTCGCTCTCTCTCTCCCCACCCGCCAAACAACTCCTTGCATTGACTGCAGCCTGCGCCTCCTCTCAGAGAGACCATGTCCGATTTAATCCTGCTGCTGCTGATAGTGGCGCTTCTCGTGTGCCTGCTCGTGACGGTGGGGGTCTTCCTGCTCTACTCGGGGCTGCTGTCGGACGTGGACATCAAGACGGGGCCGCCTCCGATCCGCAACGTGACCATCGCTTACAAATTCAAAGAGGGCTCCTACAAGGACTGCGGTGCGGGCTACACGGAGAGCTGCAGCATCGGCCCGCAGCGGAGCAACATCGGCGTCTTCTACGATGACCCCAATCAGGTGAGAGGCCGACACCCAGCCCCTGGGAGCCCCAAACCCTCGGCGCCTTCCATCCGAGTGTGCACTCGACCTCGTGACATAACCACAAACCACCCGCACACAAACCCACACCCACCCGCCGCCGCCGCCACCACCATGTACTTTGTTTCCTGATAAGGTTTTTGTTTTTACACTGCGTTATTTACGTCCCGTTTGACCCGGACAGAGTCTGAAAGGTGAGGTGAACACTTGCAACCGTGCAAATGCTTACTTAAAAAAAACAAAAGTATGCAGCTTTCAGCTCTTTCCCTTTGGTAATCCCGGTGGTCTTTGAAGTGAAATGTGTCAACAAGGAGTCCCAGGTTTTTGTGTTAACTGATTAACTGTGGCAACAATAATTGGTTTGGATGAATCGGTCTGCCAATGTGTGTTGGTTTCATAACCAGGTATGACCAAGCAAATCGGCAATGCATTTCACTTAGGCAACTGGAAACAACATATGTTGGCATTTTGACATTAAAAGCCACCTAAGAGCAATTAATTTCATCGGAACATTTGCTAATCAAGGCATTGTTATTCATTGTCAGCCCACTCTCTCTATTTCACATTCTAGTTACTTCATTAAATGGACGATTGGCTACGTTTACTCTAGTGGTGATCTAGTTGAAAAAAATCCTGCGTGTAGCGTTGGAGCAGGTATTTGTGAATGTCAGCTCGGACCTCGGAAATGTTGACACTCGGGTGCCACCTCATCACCGCCTTCCCCCTAGTTTTTACACTTTCAATCAACCAATGGTTTCTTATCATGTGTCTGCAA
This sequence comes from Colistium nudipinnis, assembly GCA_016785305.1. NCBI lineage: Eukaryota > Metazoa > Chordata > Actinopteri > Pleuronectiformes > Rhombosoleidae > Colistium > Colistium nudipinnis. The sequence goes on along the minus strand of JAFBJU010026064.1, from coordinate 6,541 downwards.
AGCAACAGTACCGTGTCAAGGACTTGGTTAAACTCAAGTGTTAGTGTAAACTACAAGTAAGTGTAGTTCCGTGAGTTTCAGCAGTGGTTTCAAGGGGTTAAACATACAAGCCTTCCCTTTGAAGGGACTGAGCCTGAATGATGAAACCAGTCAGCTGTTCAATGCCACGTTGCACTGTTGATATTTTTCCCCCCTCTCATCCGTGGCTCGAGAGTGCTTCGGCTTTTGTCTGCTTCTGACTCAGACATGGCAAAACGGAAGTGTCTTGTCACACGAGTCTGAGGAGAGCGGACGCAGGCACACATTTTGGCTCAGTCAAAATGCAAATACTGTGACACTTTGATTCTCCCTTCGTCAATCTCGTCAGATTGTAAAACCAAATCTCTGTATAAATAATCCCTGTGCCGAGATCAGTGGTTGTTTCTTTCATCTGGTTTTCTTACAAACCCCTGTTCATCAGACGTTGCGTTGAGTCATTAAGAACAAGTCTGCACAGCAGCTGCTTGCTGGAGGATATGGTTTATTGACTTCCCTGCTGATGCGGGCAGAGACTACACAGTGGACTACACATCGTATTGTGTGTTTAAATGATTTACTCCAGAACTCCACAACCAAACTTACTGTACTGCTATTTTGTTCTTTGAGTAGATGGCATTGTGTCAGTACTGCTGACACTGAGTGTTTAGTTTTGTTATGGCTGGGTGAGTACATCCATCTGACAAACAGTATGGCAAAATAGAGGCCTTTGGCACGTAGAACAAAAAGTGCACAGTAACAAGATCACTGCGCTGTCTATCCGTCATTTGGAGCATTCAGGCATGTGGCACACTGGCAGCACTTCTGCTTACCCCTGCCGGTTTTTTCTCGGCATGTTGTCCTTTTTGTTAAGAAACGACTCTCAATGGAAACACTGAGTGTGTTTTTGCCAGTGGAAAGTTTTGCCAAGTGGCCCACTGAGGAGCTTTTCAAACTTTTTTGCTTGTGTCAGAGTTTGCGGAGAGTCCGAAACTGAAGGAACCGTTGCAGGATGCGCCAAAGTCTCTGTAACCACCAGACCACAAAAGATCTTTATTTAGACTTGATGACTCTCATGGGATCTGTGTTTTTGGCGTAATCTAAAAATGTAAGGATCTTTGACGCCCTCGTGGAGATAAATTAGCAACCACAGAAATAGATTAAGCCAAACTAATTACCGTTAGTGTAACTGTTTCAGTTACAAATTCCTAATCATCCTTTGCCTTCCAGAATGCAGTGCAATGAGAAAATCGATTTTCACTGATTCAGGAATGAAGAGCTCCAAGTTAGATCGATGTAATAGCCAATTAAAGCCAATGTTTTTTGACAGTAATAGCAATAGAAACTGCTTTTCTTTTATTGTTTGGTTCAGTGTTTGTCACTTGAGAATTTGTTTACCTTTTTCAATTTACAAAAAGGGTTCCGCTTACTCACCAGAAGCCCAAAAAAAGTACCGGGCTTCTGCATCTTGACCATTAAGCTGAACTCTTTTCAGCTACTATGCTCTTAAGGTTTCTAAAGTGTTCACGAATGTGTTTAATGATGGTACAAACCGGTCAAAAAACGGTTCAATTTGAGGCACAAGTTATTTATTTAAGTCAGCATTTCTTTATGGTATATGATATATATATATATATATATGTGTGTGTGTGTATATTTTGCAACTTCTCTGTGGAGCCGGGTTTAATTTCCATGTAAATGATTGGGAAAAATTGTCTATTTAATGCTGCCTGACGTTAATGAAAACGGTGCATGTTACAATGCTTTAAGTTTAGAAATGTATAAAAGCTAGGCTCTTTTCCTCCATTTCGTCAAATCAGATTTGCTTTAACATAGTTGACTGCATACGTGTATTATCCGGAAATATTGTTTAACTATACTTTACACTCTGCGAACTGAAACTGACCATCGCTGTGTACACTACTGGCCGCTAGATGTCAGTATAAGCATTGAAACTGAGTTTGTGTGGGTGGCAGGAGCCACCTCCAAACCCCACAGATTGAATTCAAGCAGTGTGACGCAGACTTGCATCGTTCAACCAATTGAATACATATACAGTATATATTTTTTTTATCACGTTAAAGTAAAACTACGTTGCAAATCTTCAAAAGGGGTCATTTGCGTTCACTCTACGTACAGGTTTTAATATTGTCCCCATTTAACGACAATGTTAAAAGCCAGAAGGCCCCCTGTGTCCTGGGGACTCACGACACCACCCGATCAAAGAGAAGGCTCGTGTTATGGCAGCCACATCTATTTCTGACTAGTCAAACAGCTCTTTGAACGGTGGTGAACCCGTTTGATGTTATGGGTGTGCATTGATAAAGGCAGGTGGTCGACACCCTCACCCCGCACGCACCGCGGGGACACTTGAGGCAACGTACCAATTAGCTCGAAATGTTGTCGGGTCTTCTCGGCATCTAGGCTCGTGTTATGGCAGCCACATCTATTTCTGACTAGTCAAACAGCTCTTTGAACGGTGGTGAACCCGTTTGATGTTATGGGTGTGCATTGATAAAGGCAGGTGGTCGACACCCTCACCCCGCACGCACCGCGGGGACACTTGAGGCAACGTACCAATTAGCTCGAAATGTTGTCGGGTCCTCTCGGCATCTTTTCCTCGTGTATGTCCATTCACGCCTGTACGCGTTTGCACGTGTGGTCATTATTGCCAGGACTTACTATCACAAGGGGCCTGAGGCATTGGACGGTGTGCGAGGCTCTGCTCAGGCATCAATCCAATGGAAAGTGACCCACGACGTTGGAGGTTACACTTTTACCTCAACCGACCATTCAGGGAAGAGCTGCCTCGGGCTCGGCTGTAATAGGGATTTGACACAAATATTGAACAAATCCCACACTGGTTATAGTATTAAAGGCTGCCGGACTGCAAGGTATCTTGGGGAGCCACGCGATATAATACGCGCGGGCAGCGGCGAATGCTCCAAAGGCCAGTGGGCGTGTTGCAATGATTTGGAACAATACACTGTCAGAGAATGAGGAATTCAGAGATGCGTGCAATTTCTGCGTGCGTGAGTTGGTCTTTGAGATTTTTTGTGCTGCTTGTAGTTGACCCGATCGGACTCTGAACAAAAGCGCGGCAAAAGCAGCCGACACTGACAACAATGTTGTGTTTGGGGCCGAACCGGAGGTGCTGTTTGGTGCATCCTCTCGTCTCGTGGATTCTCACTTTGTTTTAGCCTCAATTGCAGATCCCCCTTTCGCCCCTCTCGGCCCCTTGTGACGAGCGGGAGAAAATGAAAATGCCGTGTGTCGACGCCTTAGCGGAGGAGGGTTATGAATTGGGTGGGAGTCTGACTCACCTTGAGAGCCTCGCAGCGCTCCAATTCATCAATGGGAATTCCAGATCAGAGCGCCGAGCACTGCCGCACTCCCAGTCAAATTTATTCGCATTTTACCGCCGCTTGTCTGTCTGCCGGTCTGTCGACAGCCACAACATGAAAGCGAGGCTTCTGGCGAGGAGTCGCTGCGTTTTAAAGGTGGATATAAAATGAGACATCAATATGTTGCTACTCTGAAGTCTGATCCCACAGGTCTTCAAGTCCATATTCAGTCTGCTCCCCCTATGGTAACCCATCCCATGAATGCTTATAGACACAGAGTGAGAGACTGCAAAAGGACACTGTGGCAATCCACATAGTGTTTTTAAATAGGCAACATTTTATAATTTTTTTTCTATCTTGAACAGTTGAGTGTATTTATTTATTTTTTGTTAAGGGTGCCATTTGGATTTGCATGTTCACAAACTGTGTCCAAAATAAGACATCACCCCGCAAGGTGACGAGCTGCAATTTGTCGGTGAAACACGGTGGCGAAGAATGTCTTTAAATCTTTGGCCCCATCAATCCTGGGACATGTATTGGTTTCCCCGGCTGCGCTAGGATGCGCAGGAAATTGGATTACAGGGCTGAATATTTATCAGCACAGCTTAGCGGTCGCGAGGAGGCGGACAGAGAGTGGTGCATTTGTAAATAAGGGAGTTAAGCCTATGCAGGGGAGGGATGGAATTCATTCATATCTCCAATTAGAGGAGATGATGTCTCTGCCCGGTGACATCTGGCTGGATGTGTGCCACGCCGCGTCCAGCTGGCCGAGGCGTGGTGAACCAATCGGCACCACCGTGGCATAGGAAAACTGTGTCCTGCCTTCAGCAGGCAGCTTATCCTTCGCCAGTAATTATACATGCCAGAACTCCCAGGATGCCAATGTATAATTACCAGCTCAGTCTGAGCGCAGCCGAAAGGGATAGAGCTGCACTGGGTGAAAGAAAAACAGAGAGAGGTAAAAAAAAAGATCTCCACTGGCCGTCCGGGGCCCACGCCTCGTCGCTGCGGTGGTGGACGTGTCATCGGATGTGGATACTTGAAAAATCGTAATTTTCTTGTAGGAACCTTTAGAAGCGACGGTGCATTTTTCATGATGATTTAAAGGTGCTCTTTGTGTTCTTCGTTTTTTCCGTGATTGTAGTGTCGTGTCATGTCGTGGCGTAGGGTTGACGCGCATTGCCGAACTCTTGTGCGAGGAAAGTTACCCGGGGGGGGGGCAATACATTTCATGTCAGCCATCTAAAGGGTTTAGTATTAACTCAGTTTGTGTGATGGCTGATGTTGCTTTGTACCCGGATGAAATAAATGAACCTGAGTGTTCACTCAGTTTGCTTCAGCTGCCTATGTTTGGGGTAAGCAGGCCGCTGACGTGCATACCTGTGGTGCCAGCGCTGTGCAGCCCTATTAGTTTCAATTTCCTGCCATGTATCTTTGTTCCTGCCGCCTCATCTGCTCGTGGGGTGCGTGGGTGGGTGGGTGGGTGGGGGGCGGGCGGTTGGCTTTCTATCAGCTGAGAGACAACAAGAGACAGAAACGGCTCTCGTTGGGAGATTGCTTATCCCGTAGTCTTCTGGGTCCGCGCGTGTCTCTGCTTGTCCGCGGGAAATGCCCTAAACACCGTCTGTCTCGGTGTTCCAGACGCAGAGAGGAAATAATGCTGGGAACCGCGGAACAGAACGGGAGAGCTCGTGTGCGCCGTTTGTCCAGCTCATTCATCCAGTGCAATTGGAGTGACTTTTTGCAGTGTTGTCTCTTCTCCACAAACGTAGCACTTTCCTTACGAATGCCGCATATGCTGCTCGTTGCGCTTCATGACAGATATTGTTGTGTCCGCAGCGTAGAGGACCTGAGGTGGGTCTGCTGACTTTAGTGCAGTGAAGGACCCTTCATAGGATCACAAGGCTGTCCTGGCATCGCGGTAATCCCGGTTCGCCAACAAGTACATGGAGTGGTGATTGCGCCAGGAAGAAAGAGACGCAGGCCCAAGAGCAGGAACGTTTTCTCCACGAGGGTCGACTCCACCGGCAGCAAGGTTTTGGGACGTATACTTATTGAAGAGAAAAGAAAGGGACGTCCAAATGGGAGTGTAATGCTTTCACTACACCATCACTTGCTCTTGAAAATAAGATCAGGCCCGTAGGGGGTCACAAACCATTTTCACTGTGTGACACAGACGAGTCCCAGGTGTTGGCCCGGGAGTTGGCCGGAGCAGAAATCCATAAGACACGACGAGGTGGACAACAATGATAGGGCTGAGGGACAAATAGAGGACATACAACAGACAGGAGAAAATGTGGAACACAGGAGAACATAAGGGAAAGGGCGACACGGGGGCACACTCCTAAGAGAGGGACGAGGAGATGAACGGAGTAAATTCTCATTACTTGTCGACTAATAAAGAATTGCCTCTGTCCTTTGTATCTTTTTATTGTTGGAGAGCTCTCATCCGTCAAAAAAAAGGGCCCATTCATTCCCAAGCAAAGAATTGCTTTTGAAATTACTTTTTCTCCAAACCGGTCCCGAGGGACCAGGCTTCGGGGAATCGGGTTCGAGATGGGAATGGCGCACCGTTTGTGAAGGGAAAAGCCATCTCGGAATCCCATGGGCCACGAGCTCTACCAAAGATGGCCGTGTGCATTTTTTTTTAACCCATTTAATGAGCTCGCGTGTAGCGTGGGGGAAATATCGTTTTTCCGCACATCTAATCGGCAGGGCCGTATACAGATGAACTTCACCTCTTTTGAGAATCGTGCAGGAAGCTTTCAGGTGCATTCGTCGGAACCCCCCCCCCCCGAACTGTATTTTCTGAGGCTCGGTACAAAAACTCGCGTCAGTGTTCAGTTACTGGGGTAAAAGCCTTGACAGTGTTCCCCATTATCTGACTCTCCGATTCTCACCAGCGCCAATCACAAAAGCCACAGTCGGCTTTCCTCGGCTGCCTGGGAGAAGCGCAATCGCTTTTCTGTCTTTTCAACAAAAAAACAAAAAAAAAAACAGCTTTGGCAGCAGCTGACTTTTGGAGTGCCCGCCGCTCCAGCCACAGACGGCTGTTGGGAATTTTTTCGACCTTTTTAGCGTTGCGCCGGGAACGTAGAGGCGGGGGGGGGGGGGGGGGGGGGGGGGGGGGGGGGGGTAAAGTCGAGTAAAGTCGAGTAGCGGTGGTCCTCTCTTGCCTAATT
>JAFBJU010026063.1:258499-340876 GCA_016785305.1 Colistium nudipinnis | reverse complement strand
TGACATGTTATACTATGAAATTTTCACTTTTTTCACTTTATTTTCGCACTTACCCTATTTTTAGGCCCTGCCAATGCTACAGTGCGAGTTTCGTGTGTTTTGAATTTTTTGACTTTTTGGCCGAACATAAGGCTAGTAAGGCGTTTTTTGTCAAATGTTAGAATTTTTGACGACATCCTATAATATGACTTTTTCACTTTATTTTCGCACCTACGCTATTTTTAGGCCCTGTCAATGCTACTGTGGGAGTTTCAAGCGTTTTGAATTTTTTGACTTTTTGGCCAAACATAAGGCTATAGTAAGGAGATTTTTGGTCAATTTTTAGAATTTTTGAAGACATGCTATACTATGACGTTTTTTCCCTTAATTTTTGCATCTACCCTGCCGAATGTTTTAAAAAATGTTTACTTTTTTTCCATTCTTGGATGACATTATACTACAGTATGATGCTTGGTGACATACAATTTGACAATTCCCTATAGGTTTGTGAATTACCTTTCATATTAACATATTGTTTTGTTTTTTTTATATTGTTATTATAACATATTGATTATATAACACAATCATACAACCAGACAGTAAGTCAGTTAATGCATAAAAGACAGAACTAATTTCCATAGAACTTAGTTTTATACACACCTTTTCTCTTTTTGATTCAGACTGGGAAGGTGTGAAGACAAAAAGGAAAAAGCCAAAATACATAATTGTTAAGAAAACAAAAAAAATATTAGTCACAGCATTTTCAAGTTTACAGGAGAGTCCTGATGGCTTACCCTTTTCTTGTCAATCTTTTTAGGAAAAGAAATGAAAAAATAAAGACAATAATAAAAAAAAAGGCATGGTTAAATGAAACTTTTTGATGATGCAAATTAATAGTTGGAAATGTGAGAAAATGTTTCTACAATCACAACCATAGACACAAGTAGGGAAGCACACACTAGGGAAGTAAAAAATATATATAAATACTCATTTACCTACACAAGAGCAGATAGTACAGTGCACAACTGCTTTCAGCACAACATAGATACAAACCCACAAAGAAAAACTGCTACTGCCCATTAAATTGAAGGAAGTCCCATATCTGGCCGAGAAAGGCATTTAATGCAACTACAAGATGCTTAACGGTATCATTACTCTTTAGATCAGGGCTTCTCAAACTCAGGACCAAGGTCGAGGTCCGGACTGAACTGCAAATCAATCCGGATCGGACCCTGGGTCATAAAATTAATGTATATTTTCTTGTGTCTTGCGCATTGTTAAAATGAACATGCATACATATTTACTGGTGTGCGCGAGCGTGACACACAATACAGACCGTAGGTAGAGCTCTTTTTTATTATTATTATTATTTTTTTTTTACATTTTACTCCTGCTTGGGGTTGCAAATGTGTTTCACTGGTCTGATGTTCTATATTCAAATGTACTTCATTAAGTTAAGAAATCATGTTGTAATAATTCGAGGCAAGTATTTTCTACAGGCTAAGTCAGCAAAAAACACCCCAACACACAAACAGAAATTGACACAGCCCGTTTACCGACCTTACTCTCCTTCTCCTTGTTGTCAAGCTGAGGATGACAGGACAACAGTGTGTGTTTTGTGTTTTCAGTCCATTTATGCATCTAACAAACAATCAATGGCACTCCACCTCTCGGAGACACTATATTATTATTATTATTAGCTCATTCCTGAAGCATGTAGACAACCAAACAGGCCAGCGTAGAACGACCCAAACAGGGGGTGTGGACCCTCAATGGAATACAATGTACTTTCTGGCCATCTTGAATCACCTGGCTGCTTTATAATAATAACATATCTGAAGAATCCTCCTATTTCTAATCAAAAAACTATAACAATCTGTTTTCAATTTGCATTTTAAGCAACAAAGAAATACTGGCATCAATCACCATGGTAAGTGCAAACAGAACGATTGTATGATCAGATCACATTGCCTTGTGCACATTCATAAAACTGAAAATGAGCTCCCATTAAAATGCAAAGCAGCAGACAAACGAAACCTTTGCCGAAAAATCACAGATTTCTTTTCTTTTTTTTTTTACCAATTGATACGCAGGTATCGTAGTGACAAACGTAATTTCAGAAACAAACGATCAGAACTTCCAACTATAGAAATTAATTTAGCCAATACAATGCGCAATCGTCATTATAATATCCCATCTAACATCTGCTCAATAGCACTAACTTTAGCCATTAACCAGCAGAACTGTGACTCTGTTGCACTTTATCTTTTTTAAACCTCTGTTACTCTCCGACATGCCAACTACCCCCCACAGTCAGCTGACAAACAAAGCCATTTGAAGAAACCATTTAGCAGCAACTAAATACAACAGCTGCATGCGCTATAAAATTCAATTATCTGGCAGCCCACTGTCTAGTCTATTCGGCGCTCACAAGAGGATGGAGGTCTGTCTTAGCACCCAGCTGTAAATATGTGGAGATCCTTGCTAACATTTGGAAGAAGAGGCTTTATGGACCTTTAGGCATAAAAATGCTGTATTATTGTATCATAAATAATGACTTAATTTTCCTAAAGCAGAAACATCAAACCACCTCTCTATCTTTGGTCTGCAGGTTTGAGACAGTAAATCTGATTTACAGGTTACAAAATCCCCCAAAATGGGGCTTCCAAAAACATTCCTGATTAGGCAACTGTGGCGATCCAAATTTAATTTCACATTGAACAAATAAAATGCTTCAATAATTCATATATAAACATGACGTCTCTAATCTCTCGCGTCATTACACACACAGTAAATTTAGAAAGACATATAAAATGCGCGACGTCTCATAATTTTTTGTCTCATTGTTTGATTAAATCATGTCTTACCTCAGATCCCTCTGAGTCTGAGCAGCCAGACTATGTTTGAAATTGAAAAAATAATGAGAAGAGAAATGAATGTGACAAAAAGGATAGATGACAATTCAGACAACAAATATTCCAACGAAGACGGAGTGAACTAGAATCCTTTTCTCACCTTGGATTCCTCTGACTGGTGGCAAAAAAAGATTTTACACAGCCCCCAAACAAAAAAAAAAAACGTTATTTTATAAGTTGTAACTTTAAAGTATACAGTATCCATTTTGCTGGCAGCCTTTAATGATGGCGCCTACCCACCATGTCATCCTCCTCATCATTGTCAGAGATGGCCTTGTGGACATGCAGGTGGAGGAGCAGAAGGTCAAACAAAAACAATGACATAAACTACATAGGAGAGGTTAACCTGCCGAGGTTGAACTGGTATCCTAAATAAATCTGAATTCCCGTGGCTGTTGTGAAAATGTATTTAGTCAGAAAGATCATTTAAATCAAGAAAACCTAACGCACCATGACACCGTATCAGAGACACGTCAGCCAGTGAACTATTTCACAATCTAAACCGTAAAATTTTTTATATTGAGAGTAAGCGAAAGTACCCCAGAGGATACAGATACACTATGTGGCACACCATAGACTATAAGTGGAAACACCAGTCCACACGCTGGAACACTATTAAACATCTTGGGGGGGATGGGGAAACTGGAACACAGACTGTGGAACATATCCCGTCAACCACCTCTTAGAACTGAAAGGTAGCAAATCCTGGCAGCGCCGAATCAAAACACCTAAACTAGCAAGGCTTTTCTGGGGCTGAGGTTGGGAGTAAAAGAAAAAACAAAGTGGACCCACCTCCTCATCACACTCCTCAGGTTCCTCCTCATTCTCAAGCTTTGAGAAAGAAGCAGCATCATAAAAAATAAAAAAAACACACAGTATTTCTGACATGGGTCATATGAGGTCGTGAGGGAAACTAGGGAGGAGGAAGAGGGAGGGATTTATCCCATATCTAACTTATGAGGGATTAGAGATCAACTTAAAAATACACGCACGCACGCACGCACACACACAGTGGTGTAAAAAGAGGATTGGCGGTGGATAAGTGTTCAGGGCGGGGCTTTGCATTAATGAAGTGGGACATGTTTATACAGGACATTCAAGTTTAAGGAGTCACAGGGGAAAGGGGCGGCAAAGAAACCTTGGCCTACCCTCTCCTCCTCTGTAGTTAACTGTAGAGAGAAACAAACACAGGCCTCGATGAATGCGCACGCACACCTGCTTATCTCACGCAAGATTTTTTTTTTTTTTTAAACAACAAGGCTTATGTTCCAGAAAATACATCCACACGATAAGATCCATTCGAGCAAGACAGAGCAATAACAGAGCCAGGAGAGAACACGACACAAGGATCCATTCGATAAACCCGCCATCCATACGTCCATGCATTTTGCTCCGGTTGACATCTTTTTTTAACCTCGAGGCCTCAGTGATCTCTGTGATTTACATGGAACTTCATTCGTCGCCGAAAAAAATGGCTAGAATGGCATCTTTTCCCCCCTTGTACAATTATGTTTTTCTCCTCTCTCGTGCGAACACGGCAGTACACTGTGACGGCCCTGTTACCATGGAGCCCCGTTTTTCTCCTCTCTCGTGCGAACACGGCAGTACACTGTGACGGCCCTGTTACCATGGAGCCCCCCCCCCCTCTCCCCCCATCCCCGAGGGAGCGGATCACCTGCAGCCGTTGCAGAAAGTGTTAGGCGTGTTTGCGTGTTTTGCCAACCTGCTTCGCTCCCATCGACTCAAACATCTTCTCCAAAAGCACCCTCATCTGCTGGACGTTGTTCATCAGCACACAGGGCTGCAGGACGTCAGGTGAGGAAGACAAGTGCATGTGGAGGAGGAAAAAAATAAACAAAATACGTGAATTAAGTCAAGTTGGTAAAAGCAGGTCAAGTAATTAAAAAAAAAAAGTCAAAATGAAAGCACAAAATATGAGGAATATGAATAAACCAAATGGAGAAAAAACAATGCAAATCAAAGAAAAAAAAAAAAAAAAAGGAGAGTAAACTCGCTGCTAAAGTCACACAGCTAGAGGATGTACTCACTATCTTCTCCTTCTCGCAGTAGGAGGGAAAGCTCTTGGCCAGCAGGGCACAGTACTGCAGCAGCACTCTGGTGATCGTCTGGGAGAAACAAGACGCGGGGCATGGTCACATTTCAAAGCGTTTGCAAACAGGCATTTACTCCTTTACGTCAAAGTCAAGTGCCGTTTGGACTCCGGAGGCGTCCAACAGATATTCGCGCAAAAAGCGACTGCGTGTCTCTACCATTTGCTCAGAGAGCAGTAATCTTGTAATCACTTAGGTTTTTTTTTTTTTTTTATGTCTTTTGGACAAAGTAAGTGAGAAAACAAAACAAAACCACAAAAAAATAAAAAAATGCCAATTACATTGCAACATCTCTAGGACTTTCAGTGTCTAAATTCTGGAAGTTTTTTTATTTTCTTTCACTAACTAGACCTTCATATCAAATCAAGGTGGCCGTATTTATCAATTCAAAGCATTTTTTTTTTCTTACTTTACCACGTCCTCCGGGTCTTTTCCTGTTTAGCAACTGGCCGCAGTAATGTGTTACACAAGGCAGAATTCATAGCATCCATAAAAGAGTGAGAAGAGCAAACGACGAGAGCTTTCAAAGCATTCCAAGAGAAAACACATCTACGTTTTGCGACTGTGGCCTAACGAGGCAGGACATTCAGCTGGCAGGTTTGTTCGGCCTTAAAGGGACACGCATTGCCATGTGGTGAGATTCAACTAAGTCCTGCCTGTTTACAAAAAAAAAAAAAAACATTCTGGAGGGATTTTTTTTTATTTATAATGAAGTGATTATATATATATATGGTTGTGTCACGTTGTGTCTCTCATTGCAAAAACGCTGTTTCTTCCTTTGTGCCTTTTTTTTTTTTTTTTTTTTTGTATCTGTCGCCTTTGCTCCCCATTCACACTTTTCTGAACTAAACTAGAACTGTCGAGGCGTGGTAAAGAGAAGTAGAAAATGGAACAGAGGCAACAGAAGGTGACAAAAAAAAGAAATTGTATGAGAATACAATACGGATGGAAGGTTATCTTTAAATATTATCTTGGCAAAGGCAAAATAGAGAGTTTCACAGGGGAGTGGGATTGGTGGCACAAACAAGTAAAAAAAACATTCACAAGAGAAGAGTGGATGAAAATGAAAAGGGAGTCATGGGTCGGGGACAGAGGGAAACGGACAGCGCAGAGTGATGGCTTACATTAGCCATTCTTTACTTAATGAGTCCCGTATCGATTGAGCCAAGACACCGTGAATAAACACGCACACACAGAGACAGGCGCGCACAAATACATGTGCACACAAAGGTTTGTTAGACTTAATGGCGATGCCTAAAAGCAACGGCCTCAAATTACATTTGAAGAAAAAATACGATCTCTGAGGTTCCTGAAAACATTGGTCTGTGTCCCCCGCGGTATAAATGGGCCAACCTGACATTTAAAGCTGTAGCATATTTTTGCTATATTTTTTATTTTTTGTGCAGAAAAAAATCCAAAATTATAGATTAATTAGACAAATTGCCTCAGTTATATCTGTGGATAATTAATCATTTAGGCAATGGAATGTATATATTCTTGTATTTTTTGGTGAAATTGGGTGAAGTGACCACATTTGGAAGAGAGCATAGATTTCGAACGTACTCATAACTTAGCGGAGTGATATGCCAATTTAATTGTGTGGTCTATGTGTCGGCGAGACGCTCATATGATGTCGCACCTTGGCAAAGCGTCTGTTGTATTGGGCCACCACGGTGGGGTCAGGGCAGTCCAGTTTCTTGATGATCTCAAAGCTCTGGTTGAGCTGGGTGAAGATGTCCACCACCGAGCTGGAGAACAGAGCGTGCTCAGACGTCTGCTGGAACTGCAGGGGGAGAGAAAAAAAAGACAGGTTCACATTTAAGAGCGAAATACGGCAAAAAAAAAGAAAAAGAAAAAAGAGCAGCAGGGCTACTTCCGCTCATCAAAACAGGAAGGTCCTCACCGGCTCATCCAGCCTCTCCACTACCACTTGAAATCAAGTAGAAACTATCAGAGCCCTTATTTCCGTTTCCTAACTACTGCTCTGATCCTTCCACAGATTTCAAGGCCACAGACCCATTCACAACATTGTCAGTCACTGCTAATGTTGCTGGTCTGGGAGTGGAGGGCTTATGGCACCGCGGCACTCATCATACGTGGCCCCGGATAAATTCATCAGCGAAATGACTCAAATGGAAACGTGAACTGTGCCAGTGGCGGTCGGTGTGGCCGATTGGGTTGGTTGAAAGGTCCACGCCACGCGCCTCCAGGACTCCTTGTGTTGTATACTGAGGTGTGTCTTAGTTTCACAAACCCAGAGCATTCTGATCAATAACTGGTTCTTTAAGAGCCAATGGAGGCAGCTAAGCACTTAGCGGGCCACCTCGCTGACATCAATCTCTAATGGACCCCCTCGTAAAACTCCCGTCAGTTAAAAGTGCCATCCGGATACTTGGCAGATTAAAGACATGAAGATTGGAGAGCAGTGCTGAGTAAAGTAATATTACAGATACAGTATTAAGGAACGGGTCCACCCTATTGTTGGCATTTGAGATGATTACGCTAGACCATTGAAATGGTTTCGTCCCATAATATGGAGGCCGTGGAGCAGAATTTTACTTTCTCTGAATTATAGGAGCGGCAGAATTAGAACAACAACACAATTAGGGGGTTGTGGTCATTTGTTTGTTTTTATTACTATGTTTCTGACTGCCTGATAATAGCCACAGTTGATAGATGCGTGTATATTGGCAGCACACAGGGAGCCACAAATAAGTCAAGCGTTACCCAGAAGAAACGAGACACACAACACCAAACTAAGGTTGGTGTTGCAGTTAAATGTATTGTTTAGACCTAATTTCTCTCTTGGATTATTGTAATTTTTTTTGGTTGCACTTCAAAAAAATATAAGATTCAGAGTGAAGAGGCACACGATCGTGTATTTTTCCATTTTATCCGTGGACTAGTTGTCAGACTGGACTCACCCCTTCTCTCTTGTCTCGCTCCAGTGCTCCGTGCATGAACTCCATCGACACCTCCTCGTTCTCAGCCAGCCAGGCCAGGACGAACTGGAGGAACCACCTGGCCCAAGACAGACAAGACTCTCACTCAGGCCCTCTTTGATCATCACGTACAGTTGTTTTACGCAGAACATGAGGAACCATGATATCCACCAAATGTGAATAAAATGTGGATGTGTATGTGCGTATGTGTTTGTGTGTGTGTGTGTGTGTGTGTGTCTTACGCTGGGTACTCAGGCACAGTGTCTGTGAAGGCAGGCAGGTCCTTCACATACTCGTTGTAAAGCCACTTGACCTTGAAGTGCAGGTTCATGTAGTCGGCAGTCTTGCAGAGCTTGTGACTCTCGTGTTCTGTAAAAATGACAAGACACAAAACACACAGGTTTGCACAGCTAATGACACTTGTGTGTTCGTTGTGCACAGTCTGACACAAAACCCTGAACCAAAATCTAAACTGTATAACCAGTCTGTGAAGGTTGCCAGTCATTCGGGGTCACAAGATCTTCAGGAGTGTTCTCCGAGAAGGCCTCTTTAAAAAGAACCCTGACCTCAAACATCAAACGAAAAGGCCTGTGTTCATACTGGTGAAAAGTCCCAAAGAGGTAACAAAGAGAAACACAAATCGGCACATACACACACACACACACACACACACACACATTCTTACCATTATAGAAATCAAGGCCACGGATGCGGAATGTGGTGGGAGCTGAGATGGCAACGGAAAAACCAAAAAGACTCAGAAAACAAGCAAGAGAGTTGGGAACGGATGAAGATGGCGCCACAAAATTAAGGAAACTACACAAAAAGCACATTCCATAGGGGAGTTGGACAGACACTAAAAACACAGTCGAGAGGCGGGACTCCTGAAGGGCTTGTTAGAGATCGATCCGAGACATAAACCGAAGCGCCTCTCTGCAGGATTTAGGGCCTCTTTTATCTATTGTACTATACAATCTAATCTATAGGGTTCAAGCTACATTTTGCATACCTCAGAAAGCCACAGGTGGTTTCAGATCACTCTCTATAAGGTTCCACACTACAGTACCTACAGCTTCAAGTTGATATAACATATAGCAAAAAAGCCAGCCATGGTCCAAGACATACAGGGCATCTCAGCGGCACGGTGTTTAGCATTATATGTTGTGTGTGCATTTGTAATATTCCATATCTATTCCAGCTGAGCTGCTCAGGGGCAAAAAAACTCTGGCGTATATAAGATAAAACAAATCAAAATACCAATTTACCTTTACATTTCAGACTTATTCAAATATTCCTGTTTTTTTTTTCAGGTTGGGTCTCAGAAGATGTCATACATTCACTTTTACTCTCTAACCTGACTCTGTGACCCAACATGAAAAAAAAAAACAAAAAAAACAGCCATCAACACATCAGCTGGACCAGTACTGGCTTGTCTGACCGCCTCGGCCGCACTCTTATCTCACCATTGTTCCAGCGGCAGTGATCGATTTGATGCATAACTGGGAGATGTGAGGGGGTGAAGAAAAGTGTGAATTCGGAGCGAAAGAGAAATCTAACAGCTCCTATGTGCCACGCGGGGTCTTACCCTCCAGGGCGTATTTCATGTCCTGGGCAAACAGCTTCCACATGACCTCGGCGCTGACTTTACCAACGCTCAGTTCCTGAGGAAACCTGCACGAGAGGAAGAAGATATTCAGGGATTCAGGAATTGACCATCCTGCTGATGTGAACCTTACACACACACACGCGCGCGCGCGCACTGTAGCCTGAGGTTGTTCCAAGAACATTACAGCTTGAATCGCGAATGAAAACAAATTGATATTAATATTTTTTCTGAGCCCATGTTGAATTTGCTTACTGCGATTGCGCCACACACGTTATTACATTAGAGCAACATGTTCTAGGATGTTTTTTGTCACTCGTAGATATTTCTTTTTAAATGAAACTTCCATGTCGAGTAAAAAAAAAACGAAAAAAAAACAATAAAGACGCAAGCTAGTAATGTGATTAAGTATTGACAACGTGTCAATTTACGCATTTTCCGAGTTAGGAGCTATGACTATAACTCACATTCTACAGTCTGCCACAGAAAAGATTGATAATACTGACTGGTTAATGATGGGCGTGTACGCGTTCTTGTCTTCCTCAATGATGGACACGATGAGCGTGATGAGTTTGGGCCAGAAGTCTAGATTCTGTATACTCGGCCCCTGCTCCTCGGGCTGGCTCTCCTCTTTCTTCTCCTCCTCCTCCTCCTCCTCCTCCTCGTCCTCCTCGTCCTCCTCGTCTTCTCCCTCTTCTCCTCCGGCTCTTTCTTTCTTCTTTTTCTTCTTCTTTGGCTCAGGCTGCGGGAGGAAGGACATTAGTCCGGCTTGCAAATAATTCAAAACTCTTTGTGTAGAATGTGGCGCAGCATCTATGTAATTTTATAGAGTGCAGCGAAACCACAGCAGGTGATTTACTCGTAGACGGCGGCGGTGACATTGCCTCTGATTACCGAGGTTGCCTACGGCCTCGCTGCGTAAAATCTCATTAGCATAAAGTCGGACGAAAAACGTATAGTTCTCTCTCCAAATGAGTTCGGAATGACAACCGCTTCTGTTTCGCCCTGTAAAAGTCAGCGTGAGCAGACGGCGTGTCAGTGTCCAACAAGGCTTCCCTGTGCCACTCTTTGGCCTCAGCGATCCTTGGGCCTATCTGGGCCAACTCACGGGTTGGACGGCGGGCTGGAACTGACGATTGAAGAGCTCCAGACAGTTGTTGAAGATGTACTCGTAGGTGGAGTTCAGACAGGCCTTGACGCAGTCCCGCACCACGTTGGCCGCCCTGGGAGGACTCTGCAGCTCCAAGACCTGAAACAGATTGGTATTAAATATCATCTCAAGCATTGCGAAAAAAGTGAGGCGTAAACAATCCCAGTCAAAGGCTTTTTTTCTCCAAGCCAGAATGGTACGAGGTCGTGGGACGAGGCACCGATCAGAGCGAGCTACCGACCCTGCAGATCAACCCTGTGCCATTCTATTTTAGAAAACTTCCCGTTTTTTAACGAGAACGAGAATGTCAATTTTGTTTTTACCTTCATTCTGAAGAAGGTGATGCTGGTGAGAAGATCCACCGTTGACTTGAGGTCCTGGAGGCGAGCCTTGCTGCTGGCTGGGAAGTTATTCTGCGGATGTACGCACGAGCACATTTTAATTGACGTCCCATAAACATCCACAAGGAGCGCAGAACGTGGGGATGTGATGAGTGTCGACTCACTCTGTACATGGAGAGGTCTATACGCAGGGAGTTGTGCAGCTGATCCAGGAGCTTCACAAAGCGGTCTCTCTGTTGGAAAGCAAAAAAAAAGGCGCTTTGTTCAGATTCTTATTATTCTTTACAGACAGAGGCGAGCGCAGATTTGCTGCCTGTGTGTCTGAATTGCGTCTGTGGTGCGTCTCGGCATGAATGCGTCTATAGCAAAGCACCGTGGGGAAATAAACGGAAGACAGATATGACGCTGGGGGGAAAATAAAATTGATAAAAAACAAATGATATATTTTATACAGCCGATTTCTTCAAAACTCATATGCAAACCAAGTACAGGGTTCGGAACCTTGCTTGAAGACATGTAGTCAGGAAATCGGGAGACGTGGCCAAATTATTACTTTTTTGTTCATATAAATGATATCAATGATTATTAAGAATTGTCATTTATCTGCTATTTTCCATCATGTGCCATTTTTCTTTTTGCCAATAAAGCAACCTGAAGTTGGGAGGCAGAGAGAGAGAGAGAGAGAGAGAGAGAGAGAGAGAGAGAGAGAGAGAGAGAGAGAGAGAGAGAGAGAGAGAGAGAGAGAGAGAGAGAGAGAGGACTCTGGAATATTGGAGTCACGACATGGCAGACAAACTGAGTCTTAGCAGGCAGAAAAAAATGAGTGGGAGGAAGAAAGAGAAGCAACGTTTCCAGCCCCGCTGAAAACATTTATATATATATATATATATACTTACTAAGAAAAAGAATTCTACATCTAATATCTTTTGAAATTAGTGGACTCCCCTAGTTTTTTTTTTTTTTGCCATTACATTTGTTTTTTACAGGCCAAACAGTTCCTCTGGATATCGCGGGTGAGGAAAGGGTTTCCCTTTCCTATTTATCTTTGGATGAAAGTATGAACGATGGCCAGCGTTTACTGGCGCTGAAGCCAGCGCAAAACTGCCAAATCCCGATCAACCGCTTCAAATAGTTTGTTTGTTTATCTGCGCGTCCCATGGTAATAGGCACGGTAAAAACAGTGAGCAGTTATGTAACGGGAAGCAGGCACACGGAAAAGTCAGTAATAGGTTTATGAGTCAATGCAGAGAAGGAGAATCCCCGCTAACACGACAACTCGTGCTCTCTGGGATTTTAACACAAATCCAAGTGTAACAACACTTACTTCACATTTTTTCCCTTTTTACCGCAGGAAGCAGGGGGCATGCTTCTAAGTAAATTCATCAAGTTATTTCATAAGGCTTTAATGACTTAACCAAACATAAATCACCAATTTTCCACATATGTTTGTTTTTTCTAATCCCGAGGACTCCATCAATTGTGCAAGCCATGAATTGAACCCGTGTTCACATCTTTTCATCTCTAGAAACAAAAATAATACAGATATATTTTTTTTCTGCTCAATCACAAGATTTTTCTGGAATTTCCGGTATGAACAAGCACAAATCTTTTGGCTATGACTGTAGACAGGCAGCAAAAATTGCCTTGTGGCTTTCGGGGTCATTTATGAAGTCAAAAAAAAAGAATTGCACCTAGACTCCCGCTTAGGTATAGTCACTTTCCCAAATGGGCACAGGGGATAAAGCACTCAATAGCAAAATACTCCACTCAAAGAAACTAGATCAAAATGTTGGCGTTGTCACAGAAAATGATGGATAATAGATTTTTCAGGCTGCACTGAGAGTGACCCGCGCGGCTGCAAAACTCTTCAGCCCACTTCCGATAATTACATTTTAAAGAAAACGGAACGCTCGTGAGAGCTCATGCTGGTGCTCAGTATTTTTCGGATAAATGTAGCTTGTAAAAAGTCACTTCTACTACTTAATTCTTTGAGGAGAAATGACACGTTGTCACTGTGTTATACAGCTCTGAAAGGAAGAGAATTACAGACCAAATTACAGATCATTTGAATTCTTGCTGTGTCTCTGTCATTGCGACAACTTTTTAGAATGTGCGTATGTGTGATTACGGTGAGCATGAATGTATGGTGTGCCTATGGGTATGGGATTTTTAAAACATTTTTTCGACAATCATTTGATTTGTGCCTCTGTAATTTATAGTCCGCTTTCATTTTATGTTTTGACTATGCCTCCAAGAATATGCCAGCGGTGAATATGCGTAAGGAGAGAAGGGGATAATGCCAGAAAGAAGGCCATTCTACGTGCTGAGCAACTATTCCCTGGGAAAGTGACTTATGGTGTAAACAACCAAAAATATATAACGAATACAGTTTTATCCCCACGGCAGAGTTACAACAGTGTCCCCCGCCCCCCCGTAGGAAACAGGAGGGGGCACAAACATAACTTGTGCCCTATTGGACACTCTTCAGTGTCCTTGCGCACAGGCAGAATAACATGCACTTACTCTGCCACCAAAACTGTCAGCCACTGACTCCATCAATCTGAACGAGATGAATGATGGAGCAGAGGAGAGGAGGAGCAGATGGATGTGACTGCATCGTTCACAGACAGAGGGTGGAGCGGAGGAGGGGTTTACAAAAAAAACTGAAAAAAACAATGCAGTGCCAGTTGAAGAAGAAGAATAAGGCAAAAATGCAAAAAAAAAACTCGGACATACAGCTGGAGCTCAAGTATTATAATAATCATAACATTTTGTTCTCTGGACAATTTTTCATGCATTAAAATACATTCAGTTATTCAGATTCAGAGAGAGTCAAGTGATTTGCACGTAACTGACGCTCGCTGCCATGAAACTGGGGAGGAAAACAGCTTTAATGAAAGAGTTTTTTTTTGTTTTTTTTATATATATCTTGTTGATAACCACATCAAAGAAGGACTCAATCAGGCTGGGCTTATTACCCAGCTGGCAACCCGTACACAGACCCCAGAATGCTGAAGTCCATTGTGAGAGCCAGTCTGTCTCCATGCCCTGAGCCATTAAAGCAAGAACAACGCCGCCTGCAGCCGCTCGTATATCACTGTTGTCTGAGTACCACCAGTAGGAGACCTGAAGTTGACATTGTTGGCAAAGATCCCAGGAGTCATTAAGCCAAGCCACCCCCCCCCGCCTCCTCGATCTGGGCCACCGCAGAGCTCAGCGCTGTTTTCAAAGGACCCGAGTGATAACACATGACCATATAATGTGGAAGGGGGGGTTACAAGCGTAACGCTACACCATGCGGTCCACAAAGCTCGGCGTTTTACAGACAACCTGAGCGTCAGTCTGTAGGAAGAGTTAACACTGAACTGTAACACTTCATGGCGCCATTCATCCATCGGTCCAAGGGTAAAACATTTGCTTTATTTAAATGAAATTGAAAAAAATCAGGCGACACGTCACCAAAGCAGAAAATGTGAAAGCAAATGTTAAATTCCTGGACAGTCTGCCATATATGTAAATGCCCTTGATATTTTTGATGGTTTCCCTGGTGCATCACATCACCAAAAAGCTGCACTGACCAACAAACCTCCCTATGGTCTTGACTGGCCAGATTTTGCTGTGAATATTGGCTCATGCTTTTGTCGATTTTACTGGGTCTCCCTTACCCCAAAGTTGGAGGCTGCGAATCTGGCCGGAGCGGCGACGTTGGTGGAGGCGGTGGGGTGGGCGTAGAAGGCGTTGATGTTGGCCAGCAGGGTGCTCATCACCGCCGGCACCCCTGACAGCATGTACTTAGAGGACAGGCAGGAGAAATGGCTGGGGAAGAACGTAAAGGAAGAGGTTTAGAGGTGGAAGAAGAAACAAAACAAACCAAAACTAAACAAAAAAGTGGCGGAGCAAGTTTGAACGTGTAAAAGACGCAGGAGGTGGAAAAAATGCAGTGGAAATGGAGAGCGCGGAAGGATGGGTGGAGGGGGGAGAAGGATGAAGGTGGAGTATAGACCACAGAGGGATCAGAGGGAGGAAATGAATGACAGAGAAGGAAGAGGATGTGGAGTCAGATGGATGGAGAGACCATCTTAGGGCATAATTACAGATGAAAGACAGAAGAGTCATTGAAAGGTAAGAGGGAAACCAGCAAAAAGAAATAAAGCCGAGTTGGCAAAGTAAAACCTGTAAAATGATGTTTTTTTTGTGTCCATCATAGACCGTACAACAATACTGGTACACATTTTCACAACTTAAAAGCAGCGCAAGTGAAGAAGCCAAATGTAATTGAAGGTCAGCGAGCGTCCACTGAGAAGCTGGTCGGCTTTAATGGCCGCATTTTCATTTGGCTGTGATTGGCTCATTTCATTATTGATTGGCTCGTATGCCCATTTCCACTGGGACTGAGGCTGGGCCATTCCGGCCTACAGCTTTAATGTACTCAATGCTTCCCATTAGGATTATGTTGCAGGCCCGCTGCCTCCTCCATCACAGAAGAACACATCCACAGAGCCACGACCTCTTCCTATGGGTTCACGCCCACAGCATTATCAAATGTACCAGGGAGCTCAAAGTGTGCGCGAGACTCTCCGTCTACCTGCAACCCACCAAACAGGAAATGTTTGGTGGGGTTGCTTGATTTAATGGTCATCTTTCCTCATTAGACGAGATAAACTCATTGGCATGCCGTTTATAGTTCAGGACCACCCTGCCCACGTCTCATCATCGCACATCCCATTGAATCACACTCAATTTCAAGCATTTCCTGAGTGGACTTGCGGTAACACACGCACACGCGTCCGGGGCTCACGCCTTTGTTTGCAGACCCCGACACTCACGTCATGGCCTGGTATATCGACTCGATGCCGTAGCGCATGGCGAACTCGTCCACGACATCCTGCAGCAGCTCGTCATAGTAAACCTTCCACCCGTCGTCTCCCTGAGCCGCCGGGATCTTCACCACGCCGCCGCCCTCGACGTTCGTGGAGAAGTGGAACATATTCTGGACGGGAAGATGGTCCCACGTGTCAGCATGCGTTGAAAGAGGATTCGGACTCAGATGACCAACTCTTGCTTATTACCGAATGCCTACTGTCTGTTTTCCCTGTGACAAATGTGCGTGTGATGTTTGCGCGTTACCTCGTGCAGGCAGGTGTATTGCACGTGGTAAGGCGCCACTTTTTCCTCTCCCTCGATCTCCACACTGATCTGAAGGCGAATGGCCCCAGACACGGCCGACTTGTCGGTTCTCTTCTCTGTAAGTGGACACACAAACAGAAACGCACAGAAACACACGCACACAGTTACACAGAAGGGGGGCGGCGCCAATAATTAAACATACGTAGTTCCAGGACAACCCAAAAAGAGAGCGCATTCCAGCCGCTGTGCTAATGAACAAATCAACACACACCGACAAATGCACACACGCACACGCGCACGTACCCAGGTTGTACCAGACGTCCATCTCTCCGCTCAGCGTTCGGACCTCGATGATGCTCTGACCCAAGAAGTCGTCGGACTCCCTCTTCAGACGCTGCTTCACTCGCGACTTGATGTCGTCGTCCTCGTCCCAGACGCGCAGTTTCACGCGATCGGAGGAGTTGTGGCACTCGCTGCGGTGACCCGAGGGGGGGAAAAAGGCGTGGTTGGGCCGGGATTTACGAGGCAGGACTTTCGACACATTTCTCGAGACCACCGGTTAGAAACGGAGAAGTCGCACTTACAAGCTGAACTTTTCTTCCCACACCGGGTTTAAGTTGCCATAGATGGTCTTTGTCCTCTTCTTGGTTTTGCCAACCTGGATGGTGACATACGGGTCACTGGAGCCCGTCCTGTCCTTGGCCTGCAGACCCTGAGCACTCACAACTGAACACACACACACACACACACACACACGCACACACGCACGCACGCACGCACGCACGCACGCACACACCAAGCGGAGAACATGACTATTCAAATTACATAAGAACAACAAACACCTACTCCTTCCCGTTGGTTTCTCATTGAGACACACACACACACACGCGATATCACCCACAGAGTTATGCAAAAACCTCATGACACACTTCTGACTGCTGACTCACAGGCAGATGTTGAGTCACTATATACCTGTCACCGGATGATTCGCTGTTCGAGAGTCAAAATATAGAGATTTTAGTGTCATCCCTGTACTTGGGTAAAAAACACTTTGGTCCGAATGTCACGGCAATGGCACGCGAGCATCACATTGACAGAGCTAATTAAGAGGCTTGTGAACGGATTGAATGATGCTCGGACCCACGGGCACAATCCATGTTGTGTAACTCCCCTGCAAACCAACACACGCACAGACACACTCTGTCACTTTAGTCCAGGTGAGAAGGCGTGAGATCGGCAGCCGTTCCTGATGAGTCTGGCTATTTTTAGCTGCACGGCTTCGCCACAGCGGTACCCTGACAACAAGCAACCTGAACAGTATGTGCATGTTACCTAAACCCCCTGCGGGAAGGTAATGGACCGAAGTTCAACGGACAGGCTGAGGAGCAAAGTGTCACGCCGTATGCAGATGACACATGAGATTCTGCGAGTGGCCATCTATTTGGTAACCCGACATACACTATACTTGGGCAGGAAATCAGTTTAATGATGTCAGCCGTTACAGTTATCGACCTTTATCCCACTTAGATCCAAGGTGGGTCAATTTGAATGTGGTCTTCTTTCGTGAATCAGCTTACTACCCTTTCATAATATGCAAAAGAAAAAGAAAAAGAAATAAATACTCACCACGTTCTGAAATGCAATGTTTTACAAGCTTGAACTAACAACCCTCGCACCTAAAATGAAACATATTTGCTTCAAATCAAGCCAGTCCTTATGAGTAATCTTTTACTGTGGGTTTATTGGGACTCTGTGGCTCTCGCGACTCACATACGCCAAAAAGAGTTCGGAATGACAATTAGATATTAGCTATTCCCTCGTGAGTCAATGAACTTTTCAAGTCAAAGACTCTTTAGTGGAGCGCCTGCTGTCAGTGCCCCATCAGGTTCAATCACAACTTGACTCGCATATACGAAACTGGGTTTGAGACCGAAGATACGTCTGGTAGCATTTCACACGAGGGACGCGGATCATTTATACAACATACATTTTTTTTTTTTTTAAACGATGAAAAAGTTTAAATATGGGAACAGCTTCCATGGTTTATAGCTCATATCACACAATGCTTGCCGGGTAATCTCTCCGCTGAGGGACAGCACTGGCTACACCGGCATCTCAACACATAATCTGCACCAGGCCTTCATGATGATGAAATGTTTGATTCCTTTGGCGCCAAGGCTGAATTTTGAGTCAAGACTGAAAGATTAATGACAATCATTTTAACGCTTCTCAAAATGTCCCTGGCCAGTTAGATGTGATCTCACCTTGATCGGCAGAACAGTGCGTGATTGAAAATGTGCAACTGACCATGAATGGTTTTCACCAGAGCACCTCCTTAACGCCTGAGCCAATATCTCCTCTTTAATGGAGCTTACCGCTGGTGATCGGGGAGACAAGGTGTGATGGCTGCTATGGCAACCCTGCTGCCACTATGCGGCGCGATGCGTTTGGTTGCTTGGGTAACGGCCGCAGTTGTAGTGATGTCTGGCAAAGGGAGGTGGGGAGGTTCAGACACGGGTCAGCACAGGCTGGCCGAGGAGAAAAATAAACTTTCATCTTTTTCTGCAGAAAAGTGACATTATCTGACTCCGCGACGTCCTGCTTCATCCTCACACAGCCGGAGACTCTCATCATGCGGCTTCAACTGCTTGGTTTATATCCTCAAAACTGCCACTTATTAATGATCAATTTGAATATTTTCCAAGCTCTACCTGAGGAGCCGACTACTCATAAACGTAGTACTATATAGCAACAAACCCCTGGCGGCACAGTGGCAACAACAACAGCCAGTGATTGTGCATGAGACAAAGCACATAGCATTTTCTGATGAAATCTGCAGTAACACTGCAGTTTAGTCTGCCTGCTTTGTCTGTTCATACATTTATTCATGTATGCCATGATTTGACTTTATTTTGAAGACTTCCGAGGAGTGGCAATTTTTATATCTTTTTTTGTCACTTTGCATTTGAAAGTTAAAAAAAAATCACCGGACGCACCGTTGATGGTGATCTTGGCAGACCACTTGGAGGTGCCGTCCAGGACACTCTGCTTGATGCCCTTCATGTACTGAGCGTGGATCATTTTGGACATGTTGAACACCCTCCGGATCTCCTCAAAGATCTCCGGTTTGTTCCTCTCGCGGATCTTCATCCTGTCCTTCATGGCCATGATGATGTGCTGTGTCCGGTCCTCGGCACCGGTCTTGGAGCTCTTCTCGGCTGCTCCTGATTGTGACATGGTAGAGGAACCAGAACAAAAGGGGTCGGTGATGATGTGCAAAAGTTAAAAACGCAAAGGCGGCACTACAAGAGTGAATGATAATGATAATAATGGATCATTTTGGAGTTAACCTTTCTCCCTATAATCATATTTTGGAGAACATGTAGACTTTTTCCCCCCGAAGGATACTTTTGTGACACTCATTGGGTCATTATACTCTTTCAGCTGTCTCAAGAAAAAATGGATTACAAAGAAATGATTGCATTTCGTCATAATGCCAGTATAAGGCAACTAATGGCATCTTGGCATTGTTTGTTTCTCCATGGGACTCAGTTTTCAGCTACTTAAGTAAGTCTACTCACTCTGCAGGCAGTCGGCGTTCAGCAGCTCTTGGCATTTCTCGTGCACTTTGACGCCACACTCGGCACAGCGCATGCCCTGCCGGGCGATGCCCCACAGCAGGCCCTCGCACTCGTAGCAGTAGGTGGGCGTGGTGGCCGTCCACACCTCAAAGTTGTGGGGCGTGGTGCAGGAGATGGGGTAGATCAGAGCCTGCAGGGTCTTTTTGTACACGTGGTTTTTCTGGTGGAAAGATAAAGAAGGATAAACCGCATGGGGTTAAATGAGAAAAAGGAGTGGAAAAAGACTGAGGACGGGAAAGGAACAAACAGGTAAATATATAAGCTGATATCATTTTCTCCTTAGACATACTTTGGTGCGACACTCCAAGTCTCAGATGGCATCCATTGAGATTATAGAGACATGGGAAGTGTGACATTTTCTAATTTATATTGGCTTCTCCTGTGATGAAGTGAGTTCTGCTTTTTTTTTTTTCCCCGTGTAGGAGGAGTGTTGGAGGGGGTGAACACATCTCCACAGGATGAGAGGACACCTTGACTAGATGCCCAGTATGATTTGGTCAACACGGAATTTTGAATAGGCGGCATGTGAGTCATTGTTATTCTCATAGTAGCAAGTACAGTGGTGTGCCTTTAACCTCCTCGCTCTGCTCTCTGCTTTGATTCAGTCTTATTCTAACTACTTACTTATCATTGAATGTTTCATTTAATATAATGCTATAACCATCATGATAAGGAGACGGCAGAGTAAGAAGGCACAAAAGAAACAATATTAACAAAATGTGAAATTTCGTCCAGCCAGGGAAGTCCCGCTGCTACCGACTCCATTTAAACCTAAAGCTGACTCTGCAAAATTCAGAATCTGACCTACACTGGATCTCCGACAAACATAGTCAAAACACAGCTGCCAAACAATAACAGGAAGGCTATGCTCGGCAATAAAGCTTTGACAGGGTGTGCATGTCGTAGCTTCCTGTGCGAGGGCGGGATGGGTCGGCGGTGATGGGTACGCACCAGCTCCTCATCTTTCAGGGAGGTCCGTGTAGCCAGTGTGTGGGCGAGTCCAGCTTTCCTGGATTGTATCATAGACTGGAAAGCAGAGAAAAGAAAATATCAGGAAAGCATCGACTACTCAAACAGCAAATCACACACAAACAAAAACATAAACACGAAAGAAAGAAATACATCAAAAAAATAATAATAATCAGGAAATCAATCTGCCGTGCCATGTTGGGCTGTGTCAAATTTGAAGGTCACAAATACTCGTACAACGCGTCCACTTTTATATTCTCCTCATGAAGACAAACTCTCTGGCATCAACACATTTGAGAGGATCTTCACTTCATCTATATTTATGTACACACTTTTCTTTCTCAGATATCTCCTCTTTGCCAAGAGACGTCGGCCTCATCTGCAGTACTGCGTTTCTGTCTCTCGCCCTCCTGTATGTTTTTCCTCTTAAGGATGTGTGAAAGTCGATAAATAATCAACTTAATGAACATGGACAAGGTTGCGAAAGAGCCCTTATTTGAGTGACCTTCCCTCTGGAGGATTCTCTTCAATCAAAGGAGACCCGTTTCTTTAATTGCGCGAGTCGAAACCTCGAAGATCTTAGTGACTGAATGTTCACAGCTCCAACCACTCAGATAAAAGAGCCCACGCCTCAATAGATTACTTCTCAGCAAATGTGAGACTAAAGGGAGGAAAAACACAATTTACCAAAACACTTGTCAGCAAATGTTCGTTTAGAGAGGCAGGTGTGCAATTTGAAAATGGAGCTGTGGACTTACAGAATCACAGCACGCCAGGCCTGTGAATGAAAGGACTAAAGCTCAAACAACAATCACAGATAAAGCCTCTCCATAGGCTGAGAGAAAAACATAAGCATTCAACAAAAGGAACCGAGTTTTCTTGCGTTTGTCAGAATATTCAATAAAAAAAAAAAGAAAAAAAAAAGAAAGAAAGAAAGAAAGAAAGAAAGAAAGAAAGAAAGAAAGAAAGAAAGAGGAAAAATCAAAAATATATTTTTCTTGGTGTGAGTGTACAACATTTCTGTGAATGTGCATAAGTCGGCCCCGCACTGGGCAGATCGAAGTGCTTCGCTCCGGGACCATTGGGGTGCTGGAAACGAAAAGCCTGCCAAACGAATGCCAAAACACAAGCAGTCTCACTTCTCCGTTACTCACCATAGCCTGAGGGCCAGCGAAGACACAGAGGCAACGTGAGCAAGGAAAGAGAACACAAGAAAAAGGAAAATGTTAGACACGCACAAAGAGGTTCCTTCTCCGAGGGACCATCGTAGTGGGAAAATGTCTCTCTTTAGATATTTCTGTTGCATGCAGCCTGCGATATTTATTCTAGGACGATCAAATGTGTGTGTATAGACATCTGTGTTTTTGCTGGAAAACAGTATTAGCATCGTGAACCTGATGTGGCGCTCCATGAATGGAGTAGTCACTAGCTAGCTATTAGCTAGCATCAGACAAATTTCATGGGGGGGGGGGGGAGACTTACTGTCACATTTCACAAAACCTACTCCGGGGTAAATCTATCCTCAACATAGACTTTGTTGTGGTGGAGAGTGGAACAATACAAGGATTTTCTTCTGCCTCCTGACCTTTCAGGAGGCAGATTTTGAGTCGCACGTACTCACCAGTTCACTAACAAGGGGAATGGGCCTCTTCTTACGGAGGTCTGGCATGCTGTCAATGCCAAACGGTGCATTTCCCCTGTTCAAACACACACACGCACACACACACAAACACACGTCAAAATAACAAGATTCATTATAAAAAATAAAGAAAATACAAGGGTAAACATTTTATCAGGTAATCACATTCTCTCTTTCAGACACACACATGCGCACGCACACACACACACACATAAGAAGTGTTTACTGACCCTGGCTTGGCCCACGGGTGCTTGCTGGGGTCACCATTTTGATCTCGGCTCTGAAATAGGATGTCACAGGTCAGGCGTTTAGACATTTGAAGGATGACAGCCTTTATTGTTTTTTTATGACACTTGAGCATGCACACACACACACAGAAACACTGACACTGAACTGGGTTGGTTGAGTTTCAGCATAGCATGCCAGAGACTGCAATTCAGTCCGTTCTTTTCTGTCCTCATACACGAGGCATCGTAAATCTGGTTTTCACTTTGTACGCACCTACTAAACCACACACACCCCCAGTAAATACACCAGATATTGATTTGTGTTTCCTAACAATATGTAGTAAAGGAAGCATGACTGTCGCAATAAAAACTACACTGTACACAAACATGGTAAACATGGTAAACTTCAATATTCACTAGCAATATTGATTTTAATCAATACCTTGTCCCAATCAATACCGACCTATTCCTGTATTACATGTATAGATTCATGACGGAAACAAAAATGTTCTTAATAGGGCAAAGATGCCTTAAAGCCTAAATCCGATTATCCCTAAAGCTCTTTCTTTACACCTGAATTGGAACACAATATTTTCAAAGCTATGTGAGAATTTTCCTGAAAGAAGGTCATATTTGCGAAATAAAAAACAAAAATAAATAAAAAGAAACACCGACGTGACAAAATGTTCTCTGGAAAATTGCAAAGAAGCTACAACTTCTTTTGAGATTGTGCGATTATAATTTTAACAGGAGAAACCACAAAAGAGGTAACCTGATCTCCATCTTGGCTTCCATCTGTGAAACAGCATAAGACAAAAAAAAGAAAACAGTCATGTACTGGTTTGACTTTAAATAGCAAGACACACCCTGGATGATTCATTTTGATATAGATGCTTTGGTGATGATAAAACGTCTGCTTTTTTCAGATAGATGGGGTCTGAGGTCATAAATCGTTCATAGAGGTGTATAATTCATCATGAAAATGACTCTTAATATTTCCCTTGTCCTTCGTCTTATAATGTCAAGCTCGCTTTCCAAGGAGACAATTAATGTTTTCTAATACAGCAAATGGTTACTGCAAGGAGCTTCAGACTGGTGAAAGACACTTGTGAGTGGCAGGTGATACATTACACTCAAGGGGGTATAAAATCAGCAGAGAGCAATTGGCACAGTAAATATTCTAAGGACCTTCTTGTATGGGGGGGGCTCACCCATAACCTCTCAGTGAAAATACACAAAGAGAAGAGCAGTAGCTTTTAGTTGCAACTGTGACAGAGCAAAGAGCTTCAATGTTTACCTCTGCTGCTGCGATGCCGCGAATTTCCCCACTCTGGGACAATGACGGATTATCTTATCTTATCTTATCTAACAGCGTTGATAGACTTTTAAGATATAATTATAAAGGAAACATGAAGAGCCACTTTAAATAAAAAAAATATATGAATGTCCATTTCATTCTGATGAATGATGGAGGGCAAAAGAAAAAATCAGACAAGTACTCTTTTCCTCTGTGACTCAAAATGAAGGAATGGCTTATTTACAGAAATACAAAAGATAAAATGTATTCAATGACACAAAGGGGTGATTTCAACTTAAAATCTAGTTGTGACTACCTGGTACAAAGTCCTCCTGAGAGAAGGAGGACATTGTCACACTGGTCAGGTTGCGCCTGGTCTCTCTCTTGTCCCGCAGGATCTGCTGGAAGCTCCTCAGGCACTTAAGTCTGCGCTCGTCCAATTGAATAATATCCACAGGTGGTTCTGCTGCATCTCCCTCTGCCTTGCCCTCGGGGGCAATGTCTGTGGCTCGCTGCTTTGACATGGGCACCTCCGTTTCTCCCTCCTCCGTTGGCGATGGTGGTTCATCAGCCAGTAGGGAAATCGAGAGGGATTCTGCAGTAGTGCATTGTGAGATCTGGGCTTTTCCATTAAAACCTGCAGAACTATCAGCAAGACCTTCAGCAGGAAGGCCATCAGGTGGAGGCGGTACTGCAGTGCTGCTGGAAATTAGATGACTGTAAACTTTCTCTGCAGACTGTTCCTCTAGGCATGGGGGTACATTGTCTGAATAAGAAGGATGTCTGGTGGTGTCTTTAGACTCAAAGTTAAGGCTGCTGGTGGCTATTTCAAACGTAGGCTCAACAGAGAAGTTGTCTGATTTGTCCAGAGTATTGTTTCTGCTCAATTGCCCTAGTGCATCACTTCTACCCGCCGCATGACCTCTCTGGGTTTTGCGAGACGTTTGCTCTTCAGATGTGTGTCCAAACTCATAGCATGAAGGTTTCAAAGATAAGTCACTTGTTGCAAGGTCTAAATGCATGGGTATTTTAAAGTGTGACTCTTCTCCAGGATTGTGGGGTTCAGGTACGTCAAGTTTGCGCAACGCACCCCGCAAGGCGGACTGAAAATCTATTACAGCTCTGCCTATGCGCTTCACATTGAAACCACCTGCTTGGATGTCTGCACATTCAGAGGGAGGGAGCCAATTTTCCAGGTTTTCGTTACTGGCTTCAGGCTCTTGAGTTAATGGCCTATCCACATCACCAACATTGGTACATGGATATGACTCAGTCCATGTCAGTTCTGAAGACTCTATGTAGGCTAAGTATGGTTCCTCATAACTACCAACTTGACGGTCTGTTGCGTAGCTCAGGTCATCTGATTTCTGATAGTCAAATTCCTCCGCTTCTCCGTCTTGCCCATCAACTGAATGGTAACCAGAACTTTGAGGGTAGGAAAAATCAGCAGAGCACTCATATGTGGCGTTTTCAATGTGGCTGTCAGTTGGAACACGATTCCCAGACTGCGTTCGGGACCGTCTCCTTCGTGACTGCCACTCCTCCCTGCTAGAAGTGCTGGCAGGTGAGTTGAAATGTTTACCAGTGCGAACAGAATGATGTTCTGAGCTTCCTGTGGAGCATTTACCCAATGTACCATATCCTCCTGCACCACTGTAGAGATCCCAGCTACCAACTCCCTCACAACATAAACGATTCTCATCTTCCTGGATTTTCAGATGTTTTTCCCTGAGGTAAGCAGTTCCCCTATGACATACAGGTTTTCCACTGGAACTATGTCGAGGTGTAGTGTTACTCCAATGATCCTCCCTTTCATCATCTCCTGGCTGTTTTCTCTCATGACTAGATAAGGGTCTATCGAAGTCTGATTCAGACTTCGAACTATGACCAGAAGACAAAGAGCTAATGCTGGGACAGTCATTGCCATCCTGCCTATCAAGATAACCAAAGCTAAGCTTTCTTGCTAACGCACCTTCTGGAATATCGGAGCTATGGTCAGAAGTATCATCAGGATCCTCCAGTTCCTGAAGATCCACTGATTCAGAGATTGGGGAAACAGTACACTCTTCAGCCCTGGGCAGCAGTAACTCTCCGTGGATGCTATGACGTTCTTTTCCGGCTTTAGGCACAATAATTGCATCAGACTTTGGCATTGCTCTCCCTAAACTGCCATAAGCGCTAGCTGGTCTTCTGCGAGGGGATGATCCATCTTCGCACTCTACCCCTGACCAGGTACCTGCATGTTCCCCTGAAGCAGATTTGCTTGAACGAATGCCCTCAATTTCCATCAAAACAGCATCTACACAGGATGATACCTCCTCAACCGACCCTCGAACTGAGGTCAGGTAATCCCTGAGGTCAGAGATTTCCTCCTGGATCTTGTTGATCCCCCGCAGCTCTTTTAGAATGTGCTCAATGACGGCACTTGACTCCTCCTCTTTGTCTTCATCCTCTTCCAGTAGCGTACCTGGGAGAGCTCTATTAAAATTGTAGTCCAAACAGTCACCAGCAGAATATGGTCTCTTTGGAATACGGGGCGAAGCAAACTCTCTTCCAGCTGATCCTGAATATTTAGTTCCATTTATATCTGGGCCACTTTGACTGTAGTGCAGGGGTGGTCTCATCTGCTCAGGTGTTGTTGGGCTTTCTCCCTCAAATGAGATTCGTTTCCTAATGGCTGGGGATCTTTTGCGTTGCAAAGTGCAGGGTAATCTTAAACACCCCTCTCTGTTGAGCTCCACCTCTCCTACACATGGTGGTCCTGATGCTATTCTGTGTTCTCTGCCATTGGACACTTTTGGAGAGTGGGCTCCAGCCCTAGGAGGAACTTTTGGAAAAATCCTTCTGTGCTCCTGTATACCCTCGTCTGTTTCTGCCTCATACTCGTCCTCAATACCTGAATAATACCGTTGGGACTCAGGGACATGGTGATCCAAAGACCCTTGCAAGAGACGATGTATTTTACCCCGAATGACTAGTGCTACCTTAGGGTTTGGAGCTCTCTTTTTGGGAGTTTGGACTTTTGCCTTTGTTCCACCTTTAGGGGAAACACCTGCTCCATGTTGTCCATTGAAGCGATTTCGGGAGAACATATTCTCAAGAGAGCCGACTGTCCTTATCTCACTTCCCGCATCATATAGGTCAGATATAAAAAAAATCCTGTTGGAATCTTATTCAGCCCAGTTATTCAATATAGGTGGTCCATAACTAAAATGGGAAGACAAAGATAGAATACTTGTAAACACAAAACCACGGCAGCAAGTCAATTGAAAACTAGAGAAAAGAAAAAGACATCTGAGAAATAATTCATCTTCATTCCTACTGTGTTAAGGATTGACCTCTTCCATTTGATAAAACCATCTAATACTATTGCGCTTGGATCTAATATGTTAACTTTGAAAGTAAAACATCTCATTAAAACCAGGGAAACACTAGTGGCTGGTGCTGAGTTTGAGTGGACACATTTCCTCTCCATGCGTATCATTCTTAATGTATTACTATCATATTAAAATATGATGTCATTTTTGCCGTCCGAACTAAGTTGCAGAGTTGTGTGCATTCCTTAGTAATTAGAAAATGGACAGAATTTAAATGAGTATTTGAGTCATGTCCCCACCATAATGTAATTTTAATATTCAGGTAAAATCAACATTTCAGATTAAAAATGGCATTCTGAAATAGAGTGTGTGTTATCTGGATGCTTGTTCTATTTTGTAGGAAGGCAATTTACTTCTTAGGTGATTTATCATAGCTATGTAATACATACAATGATGTTAATTTAAACTTCAACTCAGATGGCACATGGTCTTCCGCTGATTGACAATATAATCACACAAGGCCTAAAATATTGTCAATTTTCTGTCACACACATGGATACAACCCCCCCCCACACACACACACAAAGATGGTGCATTTGGCACAAAGAACATCATATACTGTATTATCACATGAAAACTCAAACTCAATCTAGATTGACAAAATGTTTAACAATGAAGCGGAGGTACAGCACATCGTTTGCGGATTAAAGAACAGATCTTAACCACAAAAGGTTTTTATCACTGATCGATATTAGCTTTACACGCCATAAGATCATTCATTGCAAATGAGGGCAGAAGAAATGTCAGATATGTCCGAGGCTGCACAGTGAGACCGCAACTATGGTATTACAGTGACAAATACTTTTGGATCCCCGGAGTAATAAGCTGGTCTGGATCCAGCAGTGCCTAGTAAGCTAAGAATAGAACAGTTAAGATATTGTGCAGAGCCCTCAGAAGCCTCAGAATCCCAGGACCCAAGCTTGAGCAATACACACCTCCACCAAAATAGGGGGGGGGTATCCAATATTTATATATCAACACAAAGGGCTCTCATGTTATATTACAAACAATATGAATTGATGCAACTGCGGATCTTTCGAAGGAGCACACAAAGTGGCCGATGCAAAATGTGTTATGAATTAAATGAGAATGTAAATGATTATTTATGGGGAGCAGTGAATTAAACAGGGCATATATCATGAAAAACCTAAGGACTGTCTCTAAGGGAGCATAAAAGCTTAATTAGAAACTATTATGGCGATTATATGAGAAGCTGGAACTAGAGAATGTTTTGTTATTATTATTATCAGTTATCAAAGTTTATTATTCTTTTCCCATTTGACCACTTGAGCAATAAACTAATCATTTCAGATTTACTGCAGATATGACTTGAATAGAGCCGTGCACAGAGCTATGGCTCTAAAGAAAATAACTCTACAACTAAGATATGTTCGTAAACATCAGCTAAATGCGCGGCCTGAGTCAACATATATATCATAAATCACGAGCACAATCTAAAGTGGTAACATTGCGCTGTAAGACAACACGCGTACAAGTTCAAGATTTGAAAAGCCTAACACCCCCCTCCACCCCCTTTCCTGATCCCAGCTGTTTTGTTCTTATTGCGTGTAAAAAAATAAATATGTGTCTTCTCGCCAAACCCCTTTATTGTTGCAAAATTCAATTGCAAAAGCACCTTGTTCTACAAGCTCTTTTTTTGTGGTCACAAGGGGACTTTAACTCTGACCTTTGCCCTTTCAGTATTGGCTGTTGGTAATGAATATTTCCAAGACACTGGAACTGCTGTTTATCATCGCACAAATCATTATTGATCGAAAATAAACAAAAAGTGTATATTTATTTTGCTTCACAATGTACAATGTAGCTGCAGAAAAATGAGAAACATACTGCGGATTTCATTTAGGTATATTTTAAAAGACTATACTGAATTACGGCTAAATGAGAGGTTTTGAATAGGGAAGTGGTGTTTAAAACTGTCTTCCAAATAGAATCAACTCATGTTCTACATAACAATGAAAATCTTTGCAATTTTTATAATAATCGGGAAAATCGTAGTGCACACAGTATGTGTCTGAAAAGATGTTGTTCCTGGACTAAAATTCAAAAGTACAAGCCTGCAGTAGTGAAGTCTGCCTGCAAAGTGAACTGTGCTGCCTATGGAAGATATCCATATATATATATATATTTTTTTTTTTTAAATATGTAAAGTGCTCCAAATGTTTCACTAGATCACCGTTATGCTTTGTAGAATCTCTAGGAAATACCATCACCAGTTTAAATCGGTTTAATTTCAGATTCTCCGTTTCACGCGCGTTTTAGCCAATGCTTGGTTCTTTCAGCATCCACGCGCATACCTCACGCTGGTTGTTTTTCTGTTTGTGTGTGTGTGTGTGTTTTTCCCAATGAGTCTGGTGGAGCCCAGCTGGCTGATGGCAGGCTAGGATGCCCCATTATCCCCATCATCCCAATGCAGCCCCTACTGATTAGTGAGCCGCAGGGAGGACGCTCCGGACAGGTGCAATGCTATGTCAACCCTGTCAAGTGTCCAAGAGTTCCATAAATATGATGTTTGTGTATCTCTGTGCAGCCTATTCCATTCCCAAAGCCCCTATTTACAAAACCTATCATTTGCATAACAGTCCGAAAGAATGCTCCTTTATACCAATTAGTTCTCATTCTTCGTGCCGCATCGCCTGCTCCATCTTCTCCTTTGTTTTAGTTCCTATTATTTATGAGTTCTGGCTGGCAGCACTCCCCCAGCTTTCTTTCTCTGTCATTTCATTCAAAGCGAAGGCGACCGAAAGGAGAAACTCAGGTCAAATGGGAGAGTGTCTGCACCCGCGCCGGAAAAATGGCGAGAGAGATATACCTCTTCATCTCTGACGAATAACACTGCAGCACACCCAGCAGAAGAAAAAAAGAATGAGGCATCAGCTTGCTTTTACAACTCCATCTTTAAATGGGTGCAATAGCATTAGAAAGCATAGTGCTTTGGGCCAATTACTCCTCGTTCCCATCGGGTATTTTACAATTAATCGATTTTTCTTTTTTTTTTTTTTAATGGGATAAACACCTAATATCATTCCGCAGATGTTGCTGCCCGGGCTGTGAATGGGATCAAGCGTGGCATCAACAACTTTATTGGCGACTTATAATCGAAGTCTCCGTCACCCCCCTCTTTTTATTTTCTCCATCGTGACACTAGTCCAGACATCTCCAAGACAAAATATGAAAATGCGTCAGTACAAATAACAACGATTTATGACTTGGTGAAATAAGCTGTATAAAGCCACAGAGGATTAAGGTGGTTTCAATGAGTGTTTCCTGTTGCCCAACACTTCTTTGTGAAATATGAATGCCACGTAATTCCACCTTTGCCGTACAAAGCCCTCTACCATTATTCCTTTTCACGTGTCACCACAAATCTGATTTCATTGTCACTTCAGCAAATAACCCATGCAGTTGCATTTCTGTTGAGGACATTCTCTCTCTTTTTTTTTTCTTATGCCAGGCTTCTGTTCACATGTTTTGTGTCTCGACCCACACAAAGGCACACAGAACCGTCACACTGCATAACACAATGGACTTAGCCAATTTTTTCGGCACAAAAAAACTCAAATCCACCTGAACTTGACGTGTTGCAACAACTTTAAGCTCCCATTGTGTTACAGGCAATCTTTGTTTTTCATTTTTCATTTTTTTTTTTTTTTAAACCAACTTCTCTATTGATTACACCGTTACCTTGACAATAAAAAGTGCACCGACAATTCTGTTTACCTCATCTGCATTGACTGCAAGAACGCTTTGCCAGTAAGCCAGCCGACATGTGAGGTGTTGACAGATACATTCAAAGGCCAAGGTTAATGATATAGATATACACTGTATATATATTTTTTTTTTGCATTTCTCAGTCCAAGCCCCTGGTAAAAGTTCCTTTGCTTTTCAAAGGCCGCGATTGTATCTTAAATACTCTCCTGTAACCAGGCGAGCATATCTCGCCCTAGTGGGAATGTCACATTCAGCCGGTAAATGAAAGAGCAGCTGCGCCATTCAACACGCCAGTTTCCATGACAGACAAAACAAAAAACAAAAACTATGTTGCATCCTTAAAATGGTAGCTCTGGTTTCTCAGCAATTAGATGTTTTGACATCAAAACAATTCCTCCGAAAGGCCTCCGCTGGGGGTTTCCTGGCAGAATCCATGCAGCAACACGGATTTTGCAGAGAGCTAATAATGACAATGAATTAAAACTCAACAAGCTGAAAAATCTGCCTTTACCCTCACACTTCCTTCTCGATGAGCTGGAGATGTCTCGGTAACATTTGATTTCAATGGAGTCAATCCATTTATCTACAGTGTCCAAAAAAGAAGAAGAAAGAAGATCCAGGTAAGTCCATAACTGCAGCGAATTACTTACAATAATCCCAAGTGAAGAATTTCGGTGTTTCGCAGTGCAATTCACACACATTGACAAAAATCTTGTCAATGTGTGTGACGAGCACGCTATTATGTGTGGGACGATGAATGCCTGACAGAAAATAAGCACTATAAAGAGACAGGGGGGGGGGGGGGGGGGGGGGGAGAATGACAGCTGGAAGAATAGTAGGCAGCTGGCTCAGAAAGACAGAAAGAATCAAGAACTGATGTTAGAGAAAAAAAAAACTACTAAATAAAGTGCAATCTGGGATGTCATTTTATATACAATGTTTTACCAGTGGAATTCAGTTCTGGATGTGATGCATTTGTCATTGTGGTGTCAAGTTAAACGCCTCTTCGTCTCTCGTGCGAATTTGATGCGATGTTGCATGAAAAGTAGCCTCCCAGCGTTTCTGAGTGGGATCCAGTAAAAAAAAACACACATGGGCCCCCGCGCACTCCCACCCAACAGGACTGACTAATGGCTGAGTGGGACACTTGGCCCTGCCGTCACCTTGATTAGTCTAATTCTTCTGCACACTTTAATTGATTTATCATCGCCACTCCACCTCCAATACGCATCAGTTATTTTTCAAACTGACACACGCTGCTTTAGGGGTATACACGTGATCACGCCCCCCCACACACCCACACACACAGACATGCCGTGTATAATGTGCAGAACGACATAAGTGGCCTTCCATTCCATTAATCTCACACACACAGTAACTCACGGGCACAGGCCACAGACCGAAACGCAGCAGGAAAATTCAGTTTGAAGCATAAGCAGATGGCTCCACGAGGTAAAATGTTTGGTGGGACTCTCAAACAGAGCCAGGAGGGACGCACGCCCCCCCTCATTCAGCACCTCTTACACGGCAATGGAGGGGGGGCTTGTTAGGAAGCGGAAGGTGAAATCACTTTCCCGAGCAAATCGAATAAGCTCCGTCTCCTTCCCCGCAATCCTTTTTTCTCCCCGTTTCCCTGAGTGAGCGTGTGCTCCGTGAACCATCGGCGGCCTGATGCGAATGACAATGCCGGGCCTCCCTGGGCTAATTGATTTAGCTCTCTCTCAGCCATTTTCAGAGATGCCAAACAGTGAGGCCACTTGTTGCCCCTGCCAATTCAGGCACCCTTAACAGAAAGCTTTTTCCCTCTCAGCTGGTTGTGATAAATTGATGGCTGTGGAGGACGCTGCCTAGAGCTTCTGTTGCTGCCAAATCAGTGTTTAAAACATGATTTTTACTGCTCGTTTTCTTTTTGGGGGGGGTGTGTGCTCGAAGCCAAGGAGACCCAGCAGATAGGGGCTTCCAAGTATTGTTATACAGCGTGTCTTCACATGTGCTGTATGTTTGTATTGTCTTGTCTATAAATAAACGAGCGCATGTCACTGTGGGTTTAAATGTATGGGACTTGGCAAATGTGTCATTAGCCGTTACGTGCAACAAATAATGTGAAGTTCTGTCTGTTGCCTGGATACCAGGCATAATACCTCTAAGCATCATCGGTAATCATATAACATTGAGACCCACCTCAGATATAAAGGTGGTCTCATCCTGCCATTTCTCACCCACTGCTCACACGCACACACACACACAAACACACATCACCTGTAACTATTTCCTTATGAGGACATATGGATGTGGAAGTCAGCCCGCAACACCCCCTCCTGAGATTTCACACACACAAATGGCTATGGAGATTAGCAGTCATCCAAATGGCAGAAACTTCAGGGGTTAGGCCACTGGAGTTTTTCTACTTCTACGCCCAACTCGAAATTCCCCGCCAATGCTTCAAATCAGAATCAGGATTCGCCAAGATTTTCATCAGGCTAATGGAACTGGATGAGTGCCTCTGGTTTTCTTTATGGGCTGAGCGTGATTATTCAAAAAAACACAAGGCATTTGTGGTTTATTGCTTCCAATTATTGGCATTGGTATTCTGCCCTCCTCCCGCAGCACTCCCCGTTGTTTCCCACACTTCTTCACATAAGGGGAAGTGTCGAATCACTGCGCTTCCGTAGCACCCTGACCTGCCTTGCTGAGCGTTTACATGCAGTGGTCTAAAAAAAAGGAAGCCCAAAACCACACGGCCGAAGTAAAGCACAATTAGCTGAGTTAATCTCAACAGCATATATTGCAAATTAAACAAAACTTATTTGCGGTGGAAAGGCAACCCACTTGCCAGTGCAAACAAAATG
The DNA here is from genome assembly GCA_016785305.1 of Colistium nudipinnis. Classification (NCBI taxonomy): domain Eukaryota; kingdom Metazoa; phylum Chordata; class Actinopteri; order Pleuronectiformes; family Rhombosoleidae; genus Colistium; species Colistium nudipinnis. The sequence continues at coordinate 306,980 of JAFBJU010026063.1, read as the reverse complement.
AATTGGATTATATTGTAGGCAAACTGCCAGTTTAGTTTTTTTTCATCTTTATTTATTATTATAAAAAAAAAAAAAAAAAAAACGGTTTCTTACTAGTTTAAAGCGACGGGTATATTACAGACAGGCATAATCTGTAATGTGTGTTAACTCATTGGCATATATAAATGTCAGCATGTGCACTGTATGAATCCCTGCGCAGGTTGAACCCAGCCACCTCCGCAAACCTGGTGTGAGCGATCGTGTGCGACCTGGAGATCCTTTTCATCATCTGTCAGTCATGGCAACAGAGGAAGTTTAGATGCCTGACTAAAATGTTTTTTTTTGTTATTGTCCACATAATGTCCAAGTAATCCAACTCAACCCCTTCAGTCTTCAGTTCACATATACACGGACCAAGAGTGCTACCTCATCTGTTGCTGCCGGCCATTTAATCACTTACTGGAAGCCCGGCAGTATGACCCCTGCAGTGGACATTTAAGAACAGGTCGGGCATTATTAATTCTCTCCTTAACGGCTTCATTTTTTTTTTTTCTCTCACTCATGCTTTTCTCTCTGAAATATGCCCTGAAGGTTGTTCAGCACCTCACACATTCCAAGAAAAAAAAAAAAAAAAAAGGCATACACCACAGCATCACAAAGATTAACGATAAAAGATGCTCAAAGTCTTTCGTGATTATTAGATAATACAACTATTCAAATCGCACTCGTACGGCGTAAATGTCACCAAGGTCCTGACCTGCAGGTTTGCAAAGCGATCAAGCAAAAACGCTCTCCCTCTCTCTCTCTCTCTCTCCCTCCCTCCCTCCCTCCCGCTCTCTCTCTCTCAGAGAGAAGTTGGAAGCTGCAGCTCCTGAAAACGCCCAGGAGCTCAGAAACCCAACACGCTCACACCACACGAGTGGGAAATACACTAATAGCGTACCCACACGCTGTGCCGCCTCAGAGACGACGCACGCGAGGCAGAACAACATTTCTCATCCACTAAACAAACACTCAATCCTACTCAATATAGCCTCTGAGCTGAATCACTGTCGAGCCAGAGTGGCAGGTGTTTGGAACAAAATGCAAAGGTAATGTATGGCTTGCACAAATAAAGGCTTTGTGGAAAGGAAAATGCAATGACTATTTTTCCAGTAACCTTCCTTAAAAATAGGAAATATTGCATGACTACAGCGGGCAGGGCAGAGGAAATGTGTGTCTGTTTTCAGCCATTACTCCGGCACATGTATTTATACATATAGCTGACGTATCGACTTGTACCACTTGAGATTCCCTCAGATGTCTTTCTCTTTATCAGTTTACCCAACAGGAGGAAAAACAAAAAAAAAGGACATAACAAATTTAAAATGGGATTTGTTTTTTCATTCTGATTCCCGTACAGGAGTGAAAACGGAAGACCTACCCCGCGTAGAGAGAGGACGAGTGGAGGTGGTGAAAGAAGAGCGAGGGCGAAGTTTGAAAGTACAATCCAAAGCGTCCGTCCGCCACAGAGCGACTCAAATCCCCAGATGGATTGCGACCCTTTTACATCATGTTTAAAGATGACAAAAAAAAAGGCTTTGAAGAAGCGAGCCTGGAGTGGCGTAGAGTAGCGTGATCCGCTCCAAACCCAGAACTAAATCAATGAGAATGTCAGTGGATCAGACAAGAATCCAAAAAAAAAACACAGCCTCTCCTTTTCCGTTTGTGATGACCAGCGAGTCACTCTCTGTCACTTTCCCTGTATTTCCTGTAGTCCAGTCCGATTCACCTCCCGTCTCAGCATCGTCTCCACCTCTCTCTCGGCTTCTCTACATCTCTCTCGCTCTTTCTATGTCTCTCTCTCTCTCTCTTTCCTCCTGCCTCCCTCTATAACCCCCCCCCCTCCTTCTTCTTTGCAGCTTGTTGCACAGATGCACCACGTGTTGGTGTCTCTCTCTCTCTCTCTCTCCCCTCCTCACCCACCTCCTGCTGTTTCTTTCTCGCACAATTTCACTTTTCACACGTGCACGCTCTCCAACAGTCAGCACATATGCCGCACAGCCTTAATGTAGTAATACACACACGTGCCCTTGATACATATACAGATTTCCCATTTTTATCCAATTTTATTCAGGTACTAACTGCTTTTCCATTTGCTTTTCGGCGACCGGGGGGGGGGGGGGGGGGCAAACCTAGCAAATGATCATGTTTGACAGTTTTAGCTTTTGGTTAAATAAATGACAGTTATCACTCATAAATAGCTAAATTGTGTGTATTTGTCTGTTAGTATACACTATGAGAAACGTAGTCACTCACAATGTCACAAACGTGTGTTCCGCCATCTTGGCTGTTATGGAAATGTCGCGACTGAAGCATGAAGGCTTTGTTTTGGCTGAGATACGGGTGTGAGATGCTTTCGGAGCCGTTGGATGATGTGACTTACGGCTCATTAAAGAGCTATTATCGCAACCGGGCATCAAAGGCCTGCGGCTATGTCGCCTTCGGCCCAAGCCGAGCCAATCGGCCTCGGAGACACATATGTGACGCTGCTCTAGTGGGGGACTGATGATTAAACAACACGTCCAGCATAACGCAGATTTAACCCAAAGCATAACTGCCACAAGAGGACATTATTATTGTGGAAGAGGATTTGTCGCTGCATAAAATTGTTACAAATGACTACTTTAACAAAATTGTCATATAATTAGCAAGCCCTCCCTATGACAATTTGCCATTATGCAAATGCTGGGCTTTTGAGGCTGGGTGCTTAACGGAGAACGCTTTGAGAGAGAGAGAGAGAGAGGCGATAAGATTTCAGTGCTTCTCGTGGTTGACATAGGTTATGAAGCTGGCATTGAAACTAGGTTTTTGCTCCCTGACAGAACTTTAGACTTTAGAGTCCAGTGAGCCTCGCATCGTTTCATTTAAAAAGTGAAAAGTGGATGTGGCTATAAGAGATGTTTTTTTTTTCTTTTTCCTCGCCTGCAATGTTTGGACAGTGATGCTTGGTCTCCGAGACGCGTTGGACATGTGTACACATTAAAAGTAAGTCGCATATTAAATGTATGCTCTTCACATGTACAGGGGCCGTAGATAGGCAATAGTAATCAGGTTACAAAGTGCATGAAAATACACTTACTGTATATATGATGGGATACATGATTTTCTTTCAGACATTTTTCAAAAGGCCAAAGTGCACTATGCATCTTAAGAGCTACTCCGGAGGACAGTACTCATTTGATCACATTTTAGGCTTCAGCCATATTGAATTCTTCCCCCCTCTGCTGGCCGTATACGGTGGATTTTCACTGAGCCACCTTAGAGGTAAAGCTATATTATACCAGGCCCTCGTTTTTATAAAGTGAGGATGTGTAATAACGTGTCCATGTGCGTTTCTTTATTCTCTATGTTTGAAGCCTGCTTCCGTAGCTGCGGTAAACACATTGCAAACAGCTGGATCACGGGACGCAGGCGGACAAATGTGCTCCAGCCACGGCGTCCTGTAGGGCAACAAATGAGGACCCCTGCGATCCCTGTCAGACACACGCGCGCGCGCGCCACCCACAGGCCTGATTTCCATGGTGACTTTCAGCCAAGGTCACGCAGAAATGTTACGGGCCCCACTCTGAGCGTCTGTGTCGCTAGAATGCCGAGCAGAGTCGACGCCGCTAAAAGATACCAACCGATCCTCCCCTATGTCCGTCTTTGTATCCAATCATCCATCCTTCGCTTCCTAATTCCATTTCCCCCCCCCCCGCCCGCTTTGTTCTCCCGGCTCTCCATCCTCCTGCTCTCATTCACTTACACCGGCACTCCGATTCAGAGAAGGGAACCTGAAACCAGAGGTAAGTGAAACGGTGTTTCATTTCAGAAACAAGTCAGAGGAGTCATTTTGAGCCCAGACATCTTTTGGTGATGCTTATGTGTTTTATTTAAAGGTGCGGTTTAGTTTAGGTTTGAATTCCGTTAAAAAAGGTTAATAACTGAAATATCCGGATGGTGTTGTGTTCCCCCTGTATCCCATGATCTCCGCATGTCCCCGTTGTCGATAATGAGCTATCTTTACTATTTTCGTCTTTATTGGTGCCGCTTTCCTCCCTCGACTACTCTTGGTGGTTTTCTCTCTAGAGCGGTCTATAGGTTTATTTGCACTGGCAAGGCATACAATCTCCGAGAGCGCAAAGAAGCAGGGAGGGGAAAAACAGAAGGTGAAACCAAAGGGGAGGATTTCAGAAAAACTGAGCCTGTTCAGTCCGATTTGTCAGGCAGCTCCAACCAATACACTTCTTTTCCCAAAACCGTCAACCAAACTCTATGAAACGTTCAGGGTATTTCACTGATGAATAGCAGATAGGTTTCCACTTTTTTAATCAAATGTGGCTACAGCCACTTCAATGAAGGGGCTCCATTTCTGTACTTAATACTTAACCGATGAACAAAAATGAGGTCACAAATTCACTTTGGTTCGACAGGGCGTGAACGGAAATGTGCTACAAGCGATTCCATGCGTTGAGAAGACGTTTTTAGGAATGAATCTGCCGGAATATTTGCGCGTTGTGGTTTCAAAAGATAAACTCTGCAGGTTCGGAGTCTGCCATCGAAAGTGAGTCTGCATTGTGTCTAATAACAACACCCTGAGATAGTTGTGGACTCTTGTGAGCCAGGGCATCCTCCCCTACTGTGCACGTCTTCACCAGGCTCTCCTCTCTAAATTCCATGTCCGTCCTGTTCTCATCCCTCGAAGCCTCGCAATGGGAATATGAATGTGTGAATTAGTCTGACGCGGAGGAGACTCACCAAAGACAAAGGGTAATTTGACTGTTTCCACCGCAATTGTCTCAAACCAAAAACGGACAGACAAGACAACTTGTTTTCATTACGTACTGGGCACGGACAATTAAGTGCGACAACCTTATTTATTTCTCTGCTTGTTAGTCGGTATAACAGACTGGAGGACAAAGTTAATTTGATTCAGTTTTCTGTCCAATCAGTGACTGATTTTTCATTCTCAGTCTGCCCCAGCTTCCTACGCACAGTGATCTGACAAATGTAGCCACTTTCGATTTGAATGAACTCGCACTTTTAGAATTCTACAGGAATCGTTGAGGGCCTCGGGAGATTTTTTTGGAAATAAGTATGACGGGATGGAAATATAATTGTATCATATGATGAACGTTACATGTTATGTCCAATTTTAGAGCAAGCAAACATGCCTAATGTAACGACGACGGCACCTACACCCCAACAAATGTATTTCTTTAGAAACGTGAAAAATCTTGTGATCGTGATCACTTTTACAAAGGATGATTTCGAAGGTCAAATTAGTGGCTGTGCCCATTAGTAGGCGGATTAGTTTAATGGAATCATTTAATAGAGAAGGGATTTTTTTTTTCCCCCCCCCACTGGTGTTCTCTCTATCAATACAGTGACTATTAAATCCGGGTTCAATAAAACGCCACACAACCGTGTCTTCCTGCCTCTCGCACACGACCGAAACTGAACGACAAAGCCAGACCTCGAGGGTCTATAAGAATGGAAAGGACTTGAGGGGGAAGCCTGTACATTTAGCATTTATTTTTGCACACCAGATTGAGACATCACAACACCACAGCCCACTTTCATCCGGCACCCGGTGATTGGTCCTCGTTTGAACCTGGAGTACCATATCCTGGTACTAGAATCTTTCTGTGACAGCGGAGTGACAGAAAGATCTGAAGAAACCGGAGCAGAAAAAGCCCTGTTCCAGTTCAAAGCATAAATCCATAAAGGAGCAAAGAAAATGTGCTATGCCATGACAGGAAACTCAACCAACCCATATGGAATGTAATGACTCAAGTGTCATGACATAAGAGAACAGACAGACAGAGAGAGAGAGAGAGAGAGAGAGAGAGAGAGAGAGATTTCGCAATGTCCATGCGCCTATTAAAAATAACATGTTTCGGAATATATTTTCTTGTGAGAGCACAGTCTGGACTTCTTCCATGTTGAATAATTACATTCTACAATTTATAGGCGTTATTGGTTTATGCAGCTGTGTGTGTATCCGTGTGTGTGTGCGTGTGTGCGCGCGTCTGCCTATGTGTCTGTGCAAGACCGTAGAAGAAAGAGAAACAGACAAAGAGAGGGCGAGAGTGACTCTCCCTACCTCAAGAAGCCGTACTCTCACTTTGTTGTACGCTTTCAGCCAGCGAACTTTGGACGGAGAACATGGCAGTGGACCGTCTTCAAAGAAACTGAGAAACGTAGAGCGCAGAAATCAATGAGGTCAAAGAGAAAACGTTTCGAGATGGCGGCCAAACTTGAATTGAATCAAGTTCAAATCGATAAGCCGACAAGTTCAACACGAGCTGCCCATATATCCAGTAGTAGTTTCTACTGTGGTTTACGCTGCCTCACCATCTTCCCACCTGCTATACTTTTTCATTTTAGTACTTAAAATTGCAAACCTAAATATCAATATTTTTCACTGACCTGACTTTAGTCTGAGTTTTTTCCAAGGTGGGTTTGGGGAGAATGACAGCACAGTCCTTCGAGTCCTCAGGTTCTGGTGGTGGACGCAGCTGTTTCTCCACATCCTCCTCTTCCTCCTCATCCCAGGTAGATGGCTGGCTGTGGAGAGGGGGGTGACGGCCACTGGGACGGTCTTGCTCTGGATCCTGGCGCTCCTCTGGGTCAGAGCTGAGCTGGGAGCTGATCGGACTGAGGTTGCCTGATGAATCAAACCGACTGCTGTCTGGCGGGCTGCAGGAAAACGAGGTTGTTATACCACTGTAGTGAATTCATAAAATCAAAAGATTTGATGGAACGAATGCACTATGTAAGATCAAAGGTTTTATTCCAAAATAGAGCATTAAGCATAAAAAAAAAGCATTTTCTTTACTTTGGTTCGCGCAAAGGTAAAACCTTTGATTTGGAATGAAACTGTTCAGATCTAAAAACTAAGAACAGGGAATAAAGCTAAGGATGAAAGGAAACATCATTATTAGATTAAAAAGGGAAATGTCACACACAACACGGGAGATGGGCTGTACCAGGGTTGGCAGAATAAAGCTGAAGGCAGGTTACTTTCACCTAAGGGATGACATTTTAATAAAAGGTGTGCTAAATAAACATAAAAAAACACTACATTGATATATTAAATGTTGGAAAATGATTTGAAATCCTCTATTAACCGGGTGGAGCAGTGAAGCTGCACGAAACCTGGCTAATAAAAATATCTTAACCATACAGTACTATACGGCTGCTGGAGGGGGCTGAGACTAAGTGGCCGTGCTTTAACTGGCATGATTTACGACATCTTGGGTGTCGGCCAAATTAGTTCTCACTGTCCGGCCTGCCTCCGTGGTGTGGACCGTCACATGACCGTACATCTATCCGTCCGATTTATATTTCACCAGGCTCGGGGAATAATTCAGGGAACTGCCAGGAACAGAGAACGGAGGGGGCTTTATACAGGCCGTACGAGTAAAACGCTTGTAAATACACACAACTGGACTCTTCACTCATCACTGTCAGCGAAGCCATTACTTGACAAAACTGAATGTAGAGCCCCACTAAAATGACATATCATTCCGAGCACTTTCCAGGAAGATGTGACCGTATCTCTTCCTATAGCTGTGATCCCGAACAATGTCAGATTTTCACTGATGTCTCCTGCTGTCTATTGTTTTTGGATTGAGTTGTGGGACGGGAAAAGGAAAACACAACAGCGAAACAAACACGAACATCAATTGGGGCTAAAATGCAAAAATGGGAGGAGCGAGGAAAGGAGGGGGGAGTTATCGGTGCCGTTTATCACACAAATTGCACTAGCCTTTTTGCAGCTTCCTTTGCCATGAGGTCCTTTGGTGGATCTGTGCCCAAATCTGCATGCATTGTGTCAGGTGCGTCCCTCTTGTCCACCTCACATGGGATGATCTTTACCTGAGGTTGATGCAAACCTTCTGCTAAAGAAGCCGATTGAGACAGGGGGCCGAACTGCTGCAACTGTCCCAGTGTGTCACAGCTTCCTGTTTTGGACGTTTCCGTGTGTCCTTCCGCATCACTCACACCTGCACTCTCAGTGTCACTTGAACACGGGGAAGCGTTCTCAGCCTCTGGCTCACAAAATTCATCAACTGCAGGTTTTGGACTCTGAGATTGAGGTTGGGCCGTGACCACGGGGGAGGCGGATTCAGATTTGGGTGCGTCAGAGTTCCCGAACATTGAGCCGAGTTTCATACCAAACACGGACGAAGCGGCTGATGTTTCTTCCTTTCCTGTTGGCTTTTCCTCCTGGAAAATGCCGGCCGAAAGGCTTTTGAAACCAGAAAAGATACCGCCATCCGTCTGTTGCGGCTGCGGTGCCTTGGCATCGGTGGCTGAAGACGAGGTGCTTGAGAAAAAGGACCCGATAGATGATGTACCTTCAGCAGCTACAGACATGAAACCAAATTTAGGGGCGGACAGACCCGGTAACTCAAACATGCCTTTGCTTTCAGAAGCTGGAGGCGGTTCAGGTTTGTCAGGCAATATAGAGCCCGCCCCCCTCGAATGCTCAACAGTCCGATCGTCCACTGCTTTGCTTTCAGGTATATCAGTTTTCCCGGTGGATTCGATGAGAGAACATTCTTCTTCTTCTTGCGTTTTGTCTTTTCGTTCTGCCTCCTCCACTAACCCTTTTTCAGGAACCTCACCGTCCTCAGCGCTTTCATCCTCTGTATCGCCAGATAATTTTGTCCCCTCTGCATCGGTTTTTCCAGTGCTCTCAATGACTGTGACATGTGCAGTAGCCTCTTGTGCAGGAGGTTTAGGTTCCTCAGATTTCGTTGCGTCAGGGCCTTTGAATATACTAAATATGTCACTGCCGAGGGATTCTGCAGCGATACTATTTGAGAGGCCAAAAAAGCTCTTCTGCGGCTGCGGCTGCTGTTGCTGTGGTTGTGGCTGACTAGGGGCAGGCGATGATCCAAAAAAGGAACCAGGTGAACTTGAAAAAAATCCCCCCACAGATGCCGGTTTACTTGGGGCGTTTGGTGTAGAAAACATAGACATGAAGCCAGAAAACGGAGCTCGTTCAGGGGGCTTTTGTGGCCCTGGATGCCTTGGTCCAGCCATTCTTGGTCCTGCCATTCTTGGCCCTTCCATTCTTGGCCCCCTTATTTGTGGACCTCCCATCCTCGGCGCTCCCATTCTTTGTCCTGGCAGACCAGGTGGCCTGGCCATGGGCTGCTGACATGTTGGCAGACCAGCAGGTCCCAATGATGGAGTTCTCAGAGGCTCCGAAGCTGGAGGTTGTTTGATTTCTGATGAATTAGTGTCGGTAACCGGGTCTTTTACTTTATCTGAGACTACTCGAACAGAATTACTTTCAAAAGGTTTTTCTAATCCTTGTAACGTTTCTATACTAGCTTCTCCAAGCGGTGATTTTTCCTCTATTGGTGTGTTAGCGGTCTCATCAGATGTCACTGTATCATTGTCCTGAATAAATGTTTCTGGTTCTGAAGTTGCATCCAGGAAGTCTGCAGTAGGCTTCTCTATAACTGATTCCAATGTACCAACTCCAGTTACCTCCTCATTAGCTTTTTCTTCTTGCGCAACATCTGCCTGATCATCAGCAACAACTTTTAAAGATTCCTTTGAATTTTCTTCCCCATTGGCAGCTGCCGTTTCCGCTTCACTAACAACTTTCAAAGGCTCCTCACTTGATTTCTCCTCCAATGCGACAGTCGTTTCCTCTTCACTACCGACTTTCTGTTGAATCTCAGCTCGTTCTTCTACATCTGGAATTGTTATTTCTCCCCCTAAAGTGTTGACACTCTCCACTTCAGTCTCTGATTTTGTGCTGTCTTCCATTGGATGTGTAACACTTTCCAATATCTTCATATCCCCACTTTTTTCTGAAATTGTTTTAATTGCAATATTTTCACCCATGCTCTCAATTTTAAGAATATCCGTTTCAGGTTTTGTAAATTCTTTCTCTCCACCCATTGTATCTTTCATTTCCTCATATTTTCTTTGTTTGGGTGACTGCTCCTCCCTTAATAGTTGCCCAGCCTGTTGGTCCAGTTGTGTCTCTTTCTCAGGTTGATTACTAGTCTCATTGGGTGCTTCTGTAATAGATGCTTCAATGGAAGCTGTATTTTCGTCACAAATAAGGTGTTGGGTCGTTGTGGCTATTTTATCCACCTTTAGATGTGGATCTGTTAGAGGTACCGAATCTTCTGAGATTTTTTCGGTGATGTCCAAGGCCGGAACTTGAACTTCCTGGCATGGCTGTTCAACTTGGAGTTCCACTTTAACAAGTGAGGTAGAAAGAGACTCGGGTGGCACATTTTCCCTGGTTTCAGCAGAATGATCACTTGGTTCTTCTGATACCTTTTTTGTGTTTTGTGCTTTACCTTCCTCTGAGGCAATCTCCGGCTTTACGGGAGTAATTTTGTGTTGCTCTGTTTTGGTTTCCTCTGTAAAAGACATTCCAAACAGGCCAAATCCAGTTTTAGATTTGTTACCATCTGAACTTCCACCAAGTGAAAACACAGAGGGAACTTTGAAACCACCCTCTGATTCAGCTGGTTTAGGAGCTTCAAGATGTGCTTCTGATACTTGCTGAGTTTGTCCACTAAACATAGAAAACAGTCCTTTTCCTGAGAGGTCTGAACCCCTGGATCCCGGTGCTGTAGCTGTTGATCCTGGTGTGGGTGCCCCAGGTCTGGTTTCGGCCTGGGCACCGAGACCTCCCAATTTGGAAAACAAACCGGGACCTGAGGTATCTTTGTGTGTAGTCGCACCTGGGAGGATGCTGCCAAACATAGAGGATCCAGTCGAAGGTCCTTTCGATGTGGAACTACCTCCTGAAGGTCCTCTGGGTCTGGGTGGTTGCTGAGGTGCAGATGCACCAAACATGGAAAACAGGCCTTTGCCTGGCATTTCTTTGGGTGGTGCAGCTCTAAACTGCACACTTCCAACAGTGGGGCCTCTTGGGCCAGGTGGGGGCTGAATGCTGGATCCACCAAACATTGAGAACAAGCCTTTCGGCTGGGGCTCTTGTGGGGTTGGTAATGGTGGGTCTTTTGATCCAGGGGAAGAAGGGGCATTTGACCCACCAAACATGGAGAGTAACCCTGTGCCAGGAGAGTCTTTGGTAGATGAGCCAGGAAGAATGCCACCAAGTATTGACAGTCCAGTTTGGGAGGATGTCTGGTGTGGGGCTGCGCTGGATCCACTAAACACAGAAAATATGCTTTTGCCTATATGCTCACGCTCTTCAGCCTCAGACTTATCAATCTTTGCATCTAAGCTTTCCTCCTGCGAGGTCACGATCTCCTTGCTGGGAGGTTTGATGAGTTCGGGCTCTGAAGCAGATTCGGTGACATCCGTTTCAGTTTTTCCCTGAGTCTTCTGTACCCCTCCAGGGCCTTTTAAGTCAAACACTGAAGACTCTTCTTTCTGTGACAACTTATCATGGGACTGAGTTTCGTCAGGCAATACAATATCTGCAGATGTGCTTTCATTCATGTGGGCTAAATCATCAACATTTTCAGCCCCTTTTTGAGGTGCCACCACTAAACCTGTGGATTCATCCGGGCAAATGAGTTCACTGAGATCCTTATATACTACATCTGGTATTATATCTGAGGCTGTTGACTTGCTGTCAATGGAAGAGAGCTGAAGTGGTGACTCACAAGCTTCAGAAAGGGTAACTTCTGTGGTTGAGGTTTTCCTGGTCAAGATGTGCTGTGAGTCATGTTCATCTGCAAGTTTGTAATCTGTAGCCGATGTAGGGGACTCACTAAAGCAGGTATTGTCCTGCTCCAATTTGATGAAAGCATTTGAGTTTTGACTGATTTCAGTAGTTCTTTCGTCTTCTGACAAATCAGAAATCTCGGATGAGTGGGACTTGACGTGCTCTGATTCAATGAATTCTTGTGTGGTCCTACTTTCTGTAGCTTCTGCCTCATCAGATGTATCCGACTGTGTGATAGTCTCGACAGTTACAGATTCCTTACAGATTTCTTCAGGTTGCGTTACATCAAGGGGATCTATATTTTCAGAAGCACTGACTCTTGGCAGTTGAGACTTGCAATTTTCAATCAACTTGTCTTCATTTGTCTCGTCTTCCGGTGAACTTGCTGCGGAGACGAAAATATGGGGGAGTCTAATATAAGGCCTTTGCTCTGCATCAACAAGAGGTACTTCTGGGCAATTAATGCCAATGTAGATTGATCCTGGGTGCCCAATGTTCCCGTCCCCTTTGCTTTGTTGCTGTGACATGTCTAAATCAAATACAGCTGCGTTGACTGAAACGTCTGAAACTGTTACAACGTCTTTGGTTGCAACCTCAGACATAATTTCTGAATTTTCTTCTGAACTGCCTTTACTTATACTTTCTTTGGGTGTCATGGTGGCTGATGGTTTCACTGTTGAAAATATGCAAGGTGGCATGTCTTCCACAGGGGTTTTATTGACCGGGCTTACATTTAGTGTTTCCTCGACATTGTCTCCAATTATCACTTGGGCAGAGTCAGAGATTGATTTAGTCTGTATATTTGAGTCATTTCGATCACAAACAATCGTTGGTGCGCAAGGCAGGGAACGTGACACAACAGGCCTTTGTGGCCTTGAAGTAGTTATCTCTGATACTTTAACAACAGAGGGTACTGGAGCGATCATCTCTTCGACATCAACTGCAACATGGCTAACAGCCGTCTGTGCTGGAGTAGTTTGAATCCTGTGCTCCAAAGATTTAGAAATAACATTAGTTTGGTGAGGTATATCCGCAACTGGTTTTGTACTGACAGTGGGTGGGGATACAGAACCACTAAATAAGGAAATCAACCCTTTGACAGAGGTGGAGCCTGCTGGTGCCAAAGATGCACCTGGTCCTTTCATTTCAGCTCCAAGGTTCGGTTCAACAGGAATTGTCTCACGTTTTGTGGAGGGTGACGCCTGGATTTCACTAAGCTCTGATACAGATTGAATTGAAGCAGCAGCAGCCAAGGGCACAGCAGGTCTGGGATATTGCTCAGTAGTGCCAGGGCATTTGCTTTGATCAGGCTGTTTATACAGCCGAAGAGGTTCTTTCACACAATCATCAGTAGACACGCTGTATTGCAAAGGCTGCATGTCCAAAGACTGTGCAGACACAACATCTGCTTGGTGTCCATCATGTCCCTGCTGAAAAACCACAGCTGGCGGTTGCTGAATATTCAATGGCTGTGGGGCGGTATGGTATCCACCGTATTGTTGGTGGGTAGAAACAGGGGGCAATGACTGTCCATCTCCTGTAATGGTTTCACATCCTGATGGACTTTCCTCAGTGCTCCCGTAGCTTTCCACAGTTGGCTGCTTGATAAGAATTTTTGGTCTAGGGGTCATGGCAGGTTGAACCCTTGTACTATGTCTTTGCAACTTTGAAGCCTTTGTTTGAGAATGACCGATGGATAGATTCCAACCAGTTTCCATACCAGGTTGCTGGCACTGTTGTTTTGAGACAAAATGTTGGTCTTGCAGCTGATGTGTGTTTGGAGGCAAATGATCCGGCTTCTTGGATTCAACATGAACATTGCTAACCTGTTGACATCCCCCATAAGGAGAGAACGCAGGACATGCACTGTCCTGTGTAGCCTGGGAAGCATCATTTTGTGGAGGAGGCTGTATCTTTATTTGATCAAGAGAAGAATCGGAGGTAATTACTGTTGCAGAGCTCTGTACTGATGACTGCCCTCTGCAATGTATCCCAGGTAAGGCAGTGGCCTCTTTATTGGTATAATATCTCCTATCGTCTAATGATTTCTGAGATTTAGAGATTTCTGTTTCATCTTTGTTTTCTTCAAGAGTGGGTGTTGGTATATATTGCTGCTGCCAGCCAAGACTTATTTGAGCCTGAGAAGACACATGGGGGGAAAGATCCTTTGCACCTTTGTGACTGGTAACTGTGGTTTCGCTTGGAGGAGCAACAGTTAGGTCAACTATACCCACTGATGCTTTCTTTTGTAACTGCGTTCCAGTTTGCCTTCTTTCAAACATTTCTTTCTTTGCCTTCAAATCAGTGTAATTTGTGGGCTGTCCATCTTGTGGTTGAATTTGATTACTTAAAATGGCAACTGTCACCACACTGTCTTTTGCAGAGAAATCTACTGGCTTATTTTGCTGTTGTGGGTCTGTTGAGGTGCTCCTTGTACTTGAGAAGGCCGCGTTACTGTGGTAGGTAGATATCTGCCTATGCAGTGTCTCAGTTGTGCTGACTCCACTCAAGGCTGGTCTTGCTTGTTGCTGTACAGGTTGTTCCACTATGAGGGATACGCCGACATCCATCTTCTTTGATGCAATTACAGTGTTTCTTACCAATGACATCGCTTCGGTTGGCAGGATATCAGAAAGTGTTTCAGTTGTTTTTTCCTGTGCTCTCGGGGACATGTCTACAAAGCTTTTGATGGAGTTGGCAGGTGCTGATGGTCTTTGTTCAGTGTCGTTAGATGTGCTGAGCGCAGATTCTTGTTGCATATTTTCTTGCCATCCTACCAGTGCGTTTTGCCTTTTAGGTTGCTCTTGAGAGGGTTGTGTTTCCACTATTAGTGGAACACCCACCAAATCGGTGTGTGCAAAACTTTGTGGCCTCATTCTTAACAGCGCTACTGGATCTGAAGGGTTAAGCAACATCTCATTTTCTGATTGATGTGCCTTTGTTGACATATCTAATGTGCCCTTCAAAGAGTTTGATGGAGCTGTAGAGGGTGAGTAAGCTTTGATCATGGACTGTGACATACCGTCAGTCTCAGTAACACTGGAACACTGCACTGTCTTAGCGCTGGGGAGTTGTCGATGCAGAACGGAAACAATATTACGATCCAGGTTTTGCTGTTGTTGCACAGGGACCATGGTTTGAGGTTGCTTCTGGCATGTCGACTCCTCTGGCACTGGTTCAACTACCAAAGGAATACCAACCGAATGTATTCTGGCAACCACTCTTGCACTTGGCTTGTTAACAAGGGAAACTGCTTCACTTTGAATAATTTCATATTCTGGCATTTTTACAATCTTCATTGTGGCTTGGCATGGCTTGGGTGACATATCCAATGTTCCAACCCTGACAGGTGTTGCCGTAGAAGAAGTTTGTATAGTGGCCGAGGACTGTGATGATAAGTTACTTGACTCAACAGAGACAACAGGTCTCCTAAATGGAAACTGTTGCTGAGGAGAGCCAGAGAGGCCCCGAGTCTTGTGCTCAAACACTGCCTGTGCATTTTCACAGGAGTTGACCATGTCACAAAGAGATTCTTGAGAAGGGATAGCTACAACTAGTGGTAAACCAACAGCATTCTTTCTTGCAACCTCCCGGTCACTTGGTTTACCTCTCATTAGTGGTATAGCTTCAGTAAGACTGTCAATTGTCCTCACCTCCAGAGCCACATCCTGTGCTTTGTTAAGACATTTTGATTTAGTCATGTCTAATATGGCTGTAGATGTATTTGCTGGTGTTGTGGCTTGGTGCTGTGTGGGTAAACACCTTTCCTGGGATTCCGAAGACAGAAGTAAAAGTGTTCGCTGTCTTGACAATTGTGCCCTCCTACCACCTGATGGAATCTCCTCTGTCCTGAAAGAACATTTTGCCTGATCGACTGTTGTAGTACAAGAATGGTGTTCCTCAAAAGGTTTCGAATGACTGTGCTCTGTTTGTTCCTGATACTCCAGTGGATCTCCTCTATAGGACAGGTCAATAGATCCATGAAGACTAGGACTTGGGTGGGCCTCCTTAGAACAGAATATGTTTCTTTTTGTCAATGACATTGCCTCAGAGACAGAGACCTCCTTTGATTTCACAACAGCTGACTGAGTCTGCAGGGTCGTCTTGACAGACATATCTAATGTAGCGTTAATTGAGTTTGCTGGTGCAGTGGGCTCCTTGTATTTTTGAGCCTTTTCACTCGACTGACGGAAAGGATGTATAAGAATTCCTCTCTTACAATCAACAGGAATCTGTTGTCTCAAATCAGTGGTAACTGTTGGTGGGTTTCGGTCCTTTTGCTGCCCCCGAGGCTCAAATTGCTTTCTCGTTTCGGGGCTGACAGGTACTGAGGTAAATATGGGTTGTATCAAGCCAAGTTTTGGCGTTGGTTTGAGATCACCATAGAGGTTTGATGATTTATTTGCTAAAATATGAGTAGCAGAAGAACTTGTTCCTGCTGAGAGCACTTTGTTGGAATCAGAGCTCTTTGATATTTGATAAGATGATGTCAGAATTTTTGGGGATGAAATATCTCTTGCATCTTTGAGAGACGATACAACATCAGTTCGGTTGGTCTTAGTTTCCAAAGTGGTAGCGTGAGAGGCTGGTGGTCTTTGTATATGCATTGAAGAAGGGACATGGTCGACCCTACCCCCCGGACTGGATATTTTCTCTGATGGTCTGCGTTGACTAACTGGCATAGAGTTGATCTGAGATTGTTCGCTCGGACACAACACTTCAGGCTTTTGCTGTAATGTGCGCACAGGAGGATAGTCTGAATTGCGCCATTCAGTTTCTTCTTCCTTTGTCAGTTTTGTAAGATCTACAACAAGTGTGGTCCGGTCAGTCGAGTCTCCATTGGCCTCGGTCTCTATGTGCTTCTTCTCTTTGAATCTTTTCAACTTGTACTTTGTACAGTCAACAGCTTCTTGTTTTTGCGTAGATTCTCTGTTGGCATCTGTTGCTTCCTTCTCTGCGATATTTGTGGTTTTATTCATCGTCGCGGAAAAATCAATCACTTTATTGCTTCTTTGAGAACCAATAGGCGTGCCAATATTACGGTTCCTGTTGTACAGGTAAGCGTCACTGCATGGAACCGAGTCATTCAGTATGTGTAACTGTGGTGTACGTTTCGGAGATGACTCTTGAGGCTTGTTTTGAGACAGGGACGATGATTGATCCACCGCTGAAGTACTGCTGACTATGCCGACAACACCGGTCCCCGTGTCAGTAGCCTTATTTGCTTGTGATGCTACTTTTGGTTTACCTGCCTGAGACAGCTGCCTTGCAAGCCTGGGTCTGGGCGGGGAAACAGAGGCCACAGTTGAGGCAGATGCAGTCGGTAAACTCCGAACAGAAGATGCCGGCGCTGTCGGAATTGAAGAGCTGTCCACATGAACAGTCGGTGGCGTAGGCAGTTTCCGTCCTATTTGTGCAGGTATTTTGGAAGGTGGAGGTGCTGGATTTCTGGACATAATTGAAGTTTGCGAAACCATCGACGTTGATGTAGCAGGTTTATGTACATCAGTATTAGAAGAGGTTCCGACAATTCCTCCAGAAGTTGAAAGTATGGAGCTTGATTTTAGTCTCGCAAACTTTTGGTCTGCAGATGCATCATCTACATGTGCGATCCTGATTTCAGGAATTGGGTAACTTTTGTTTAAAGCGACTGGTGTTGGATAGCACCTTGGGGAGGGTGGAGACGAGGATCTCAGCAGAGGTGGTATCTCTTGATTCTTCCAGTATGGTCCCCCGCGACCCCCTTTCAGTGTATTTAAAGTAAGATCAGCTGCCTCCACTGGCTCCACCTCACAGGTGTGAATAGTTAGCCCTGATTCCACTTCGATTTTTTTAAGTTTGTACACAGAAAAGTCTACGGGTTGCTCTATCTGAGAAGATATTGATTCTTGAAACATTTGAGTGAAGCTTTGCAAATTCAGGTTCATAATTTTTTCACCTTTTTCAAGGGCAGAAGTCAAGTCCATGGCTGCATCTGAAAGCACCACATTATTCTGCTTCTGCTCTGGAATCCAGAGGCTTTTATTTTCAGGGTAGAGAGGGATTTTAAAACCACACAGGGTCACTTTGTCCTTTTCTTTTTGTTTTAGAAAGTTGGCAATATTTTCAGTTATATTACCCAGAGCTTGCACATCCTCTGGTGCAGCACAGGCATAGAGATGCCTGCCAGATCTGTCAGTTAAAAGGGAATAAATGTAACCCTCATCGGTGTAAACATAGTATCCACAGTCCCCAGCCTCAGCTGGCCACCACAACCCTTGCTCCAATAGCGAAAGCCATTGTTCATACCACTCAGAATCTTCGGGGTACATTTCGTCATTTGTATTCCCTCCAGCCGCTGCAGACTTGCTTAAATCCACAGCTCCACGTGTTAAATCCATTGGACCTTTTTTTGTGGCAAGTTGTTTTAAAAACTCAGTTGCTGATTTCAAACCAAAGTCCTCATCCTTAACATCAATTGCATCCACTTTTTTTTCCACCACATTGCTGAGTTTCGGCACGCTGCATTCTGTAAGCGACTGACATCTGCTTAAATGCTTCTTTGTTTTTTCCCTGGACAGATTCAGAGCACTTCCTCCCACAATCCAAGGTTTTCTGTTGCTATCAAGATCGTTCAAATGGTCACAGCTACTCCATGCCTTAATTTCTCTACTGCTCATGTCAAACAGTACAAAGTCTTCATCAGGCTCACGAAAGCGATTTCTGCTCTCAACCAGCTGGGCAGCATCCCTCCAAGGATGTGAGGGTACATTAAAGTCACTGATGTCCATTTCCTTGTGATTTAACCATTTGGTGTGGTTCTGCCATTGGGGGGCTGTTGGTGGAATATGACCTTGGCATGTCTGGTAGTGATCCTTAACTGGAGTAGCGAGGGCCTCATTTAGAGCGTAATCATTGAGTTGCTGCCACAGAAGAGCTTCGATGAGACACTGATGCTCGTAGAGTTCTGGTGGAATTACGCCGTATTCTGTGAAGTTGTACAAAAGATCCTTGTAACCGTACTCATGTGCTGTCCCATATAAGAGACGCTGAATTTCCTCTAGATAATGCTGGCTTGGGGGAGTTGTAGGATCTTGCCAAACCTGAGATTGCAGAGGTTCTCTTTGCGTATCTGTAACAGCAGATGTTGTGAGTGTTGCTGTGCTGCTGTTAGGGATATCCTCCCTACTTTTTGGTGGTAAACGATCAAGATGGCCTTTTTCACTTTCCTTTCCAGGCACAGAAGTGTCAACTTCCCTGGTGCCTTTTTTGAAAATGCTGGATAACAAACCAGGAGATGTGCTATTCTTGCTGGTTTTTAGTTCCTCCTTCACAGCCTGAGAGGTTGACGGTTGGTGTGCCTTCGATGACGGTTCTTCTGTGGAATTGAAAAGACCTGAGAGGAAACCTTTTTGAGCTGGAGCTTTAGAATCTTTATCTATCGCAACATCTGGAGAGGAATGCACCTCCACTGGTTTTATTCTTTGAATCTGGGGTCGACCCTGCTGTTTTCCCTCAAGGTTCACCTGATTAGCAGGGGAGGATGACTGTTCCAGTGTACCTGAAACTTTGTTGAACAGGTCAGAGAATATTCCCCCTGACTCAGACTGGGCTGGATTTTGCCCCGACTTAACAGATGGTTGACTTTTCTGAGCAGGCTGGGGTGACGGCACATTTTCACCAGAGGCAAGCTTTAGAATACCTGAAAGCAAGCCCCCACTTTGACCAGGCTGCTGGGTTGCTGTATGTTGAGTGCTTGCCACTTTGACAGTCGCTTGTTGTTGCTGTTGCTGTTGAAGCGATGTCTGACCCAACAGACCAGACAGGAATCCGCCTTGCTGGCTGGGCTGAGATGACTGTTGACCAGCAGACTTAACAGCCCCGACAGTGTTTGAAATATTGCCACGTTGAGCACCAGCCTGTAAGTTAGGCTGTTGTGGTATATTATCAGAAGATGCCAACTTATTAAATAGTCCTGACAGCAGTCCACCCTGCTGTGGCTCTGGTGCAGAGGCAGCAGCTTGTGAAGGTATCTGATTTTGCCTGCGAAGAGGTTGTCTGTTACCTTGTTGGGACTGATTCTGGTTACGCTCACCAACAGGTTGCTGCTGTTGTGCTGGAGGAGTAGGACCTGTGGAAAATAGCCCAGAGAGGAAGCCCCCTGTTTGATTAGGTGGTTGCTGGGTCGTCTTAGGGCCTGGTCTTTGTGCCTGTGCATCTTCTGACTGACTACCTGCTGAAGACTGGGGGGTTCCTGCATCTGCTATTTTATTAAATAACCCTGTGATCATTCCTCCGGGACTACTCGGAGGCTGTTGTGGAGGGACTTGGTTTTGTCTTTGTAGATTCTGCATGATGCCCGGTTGCTGATTTGGTTGCCGTACGGATGGGCCACTTTGTTGCCGATTTTGTGGCTGATGGGTTGGGTTAATGGGAGCAGGGTCTTGGGCCCCAATTCCGAAAAGACCAGAAAGAAAACCTCCTTGTTGAGGAGTTGTTTGCGGTACTGTTTTTTGGTTAGGCCCTTGAGCACCAGATTCCGACTGAGACGGAGTAGAAGTAGGATCCACAATCTTGTTAAAAAGTCCCGATAATATATTTCCTGATTGTTGATTGGGTTGTGTAGATTGTGCAGCTATAGGCCCTTTTGGTGGCTGGGTAGTAGTTTCTGTGAGTTTTAACACACCTCCAAATAATCCACCAGGTTGAGGCATTGTTGTTTCTTTAGGAGGTGGTTTATCTTTTGTTTGTTCTGGTTGTTGCTGTTGTTTTGGTTCTTGATCGGAGGTCTCATTTTGCTGGTCAGCTTGACCTTTGTCAGGGGGAGGTCCTTCGGTTGAACCCAATTTAATCAATCCTGACAAAATCCCTGTCTTTTGACTCAAGTTTTGTTCAGTTCCTTCCATTTTCACTGTATGGTCAGCCAATTCTTGATGTGACTCTCGACCGGACTGAGATGGCTGAGACACGGTCACTGTGTCTGTAGCTTTTTTCAAGAGTGCAGAGAAGACTCCTCCAGATGATGGCTGTGCAGCAGCCGGCTGTGCTTGCTTCTGAGTTGGAATTTGGTCAGATTGACCTCCTATTGACAGTGACTGAGTTGTGGGAGCAGATACAGTGTCAGAGGCAAATTTCAGAAAACCAGACAACAATCCTCCTGACTGTTGTGTGGCAAAGTTCTGTTTCACTTGGGGAGAGTGTTGAGTGGATGACGAAAATAGGCCAGAGAATAAGCCACCCTGTTGTGGCTGATTGTCCCCTCCCTGGGCATTCTTACCAGAAGATGCATCCTCTTTACCAGACACCGTTTTCTCCTGAGACAGGGGTTCTGTTCCGCCTTCAGCGCTCTCTCTGGCTTCAGTGACCACTTGTTCAATATGGCCTTCATTTTGACAACTGGGTTTGGTAAGTGTCACACTAGGAGTCATTTGTGGTTTCGTAGGTTCCTTGGCAGGTTCACTCGGGGATGCTTTAAACAGGTTTGAAAACCAGCCAGTTTCTGCGTTTCCTTTTGAAACACTTTCAAGAAGTACGGAGCGACTTGGAGAGGCACCGCTTGCAGGGCTGGGGGAGGTACTGGCCTCTTCGCCAGATGCAAATTTAAGAATCCCAGAGAGCATGCCTCCTTCTGCTTTTGGAGGGGTGTTGACAGAAATATTTTCAGAGGTGAAAAATGGTATTTTGAGTTTGCCACCTAAAAATGACTCCTCCGCAGGCTTGGAGTCAGTCTGCAGGCAACTTTCAGGAGGAACCGTTGATATAAGGTTGGAGAGAGACTTCTTAAAAGGACTGAAGAATCCTGTTTCCTCTGAACTGGCTTCAGGTTTTGGCTCAGGTGCTGCAGGAGCTTTTCTCTGCTGGATATCAGGTAGCTCACCCGATGACTCTGTCTCTGGTAGAAGCTCTACGGACCCACTTCCGGTTTCTTGCAAAAGCTCAATCGATCCACTTCCGGTATCTGGTAGTAGCTCAGCCGATCCACTTCCTGAACCTGGTCTCACCTCCCCTGTCAACTGTCGCTCTACATTGGGACCGATTTTTCTGTTTACAGACCCTTGCTGGGATTCGCTGCTTGCAGCAGAACCACCTCTTTGCTCTGATGGTTGAGGTGACGGGTCTCTAGAGGGCGGTGCACTGGAAAAAAGTCTCAAAGGACTGAGCCTTCCTAACATGGATTCAAAACCAGATGTGGATTGGTTTGCAGTAGTTGAACCACCTTGTGTCCCTGTGCCAGTATGTGTCGATATCTGATCAGTGTCAGGTTGTTGACTGGTTTCAGGGGATTGAAACGGCAGAAGAGACTGAAGGGAAAACTTTTTTTCTTTTTCTGCTGCGGGCTCCTGAGAAGCAGGAGGAACTATTGCTACTGGGGGGGTAGTACCGCCACTTTTGGGAATAAAGGAAAGCAGCTTCGAAATGCTGGACTCAGTGTGGAGCGCTGCCTGGGAACTAGGTGGATTTGTCGTTGAAGTTTCTGCGGCTTCAGTACTGACTTTAGGGATCAAAGAGAGCAATTTTGACACGCCAAAGTCGGCCTGCGGTGGTTGGGGGGATGGAGCTGGTCCGGCGGGGTCCACCTCAGTGGTAGATTTCGACCCTTTGATTGTACTAAATAATGAGCTCATGACATTCTTTACTCCTGCTAAGCGCTGATCAGCGACACTGTCCTCCTTAACTTCAGGTTTGACTTGAGTACCGTCTCCGGGTGGCAGAGGTTTGGCATTGGTTGGCAGTGCCGGAAGTTTTCTCCTCAGTGGTTTGGGAAAAGATCCGTAGCTATTGATCTCCTCTTCTTTTACAGCCAGGTATTCCGACACCGAGTGAACCAAGCTCTGCAGTTCTTCCATCGGATCCACATATTCCTCGCTTGGCTCCTCCCCGGCGGACAAGGCAGGATCTAGCTCCCGACCCGCTCTTCCTCTGCTTATGTACCCTTGTTGTGTTCCGAAAGACGCCACATACTTGCCGGGGGGGTAGCGGCGACTTTCGCATTCATACCTAGCATCTCCCTCGGCGAAGGTCAGGTCATATAGTTCTTCATCAGATCCGCTGGAGTACTGCACTTCATCTGAACAAACGGAGCCATATTCGATCCTCCCCCTGATCCTCGCGGCCTCTTCCAGGGCCTCCTCCTCCTCTCGAAAAGCCGCGTAGCTCTCGAGCGTTTCCCCTAAGGCAGTCTTGGCCCACAGTCGGGTTTTGTAAAGCAAACTTTCCCTGACCGTTTGCCGCCGTTGCTCTTTGACAGAGGGAATAATGTCGATTTCAGGAGGGGACATTTCGTTCTCGAAGCTGCCCGCTTCCCTGTAAACCAGACGAACTCCTCCACTGCCGAAGCCGCGCCTCCTTCTGTGCGACCTGCGGTTCGGCTCCTCCGTGTCCTCCGTGTCCTCGGGTGAAATGGCATCGCACTCCACCGTCTGATAGAACCGGCTGCTTTTGGACTCGCACGGGCTGTCGCTGAGTCGGTAGATGATGCTTTTATCTTCGTCCTCCCACATTTTCTGCTCAGCGTCCAAGTAATCGTCCAGGACGCCTGAATCAGGCACTTTGTATTTACTCTCCCAATCATCGACCCCCATGCCCGAGTCAACAGGGATTATTCTAACTCCACCCTTACTGTTAGATAGACGGGTCAGCAAAGAAATACAAGAGCCATGCAGGAAGCAGTGAAACAAGATGCAAAAGAAAGAGAAATGAAGCATTAGACATGACTCGAAAAACCACTGAGAAGGCTAAGACAGAGTTAAAAGAAATGTAATAATAATGCTGATAAAAAAAGGTGAAAGGAAATGTATGTTGTTTGGCATTCCATTGTTCAGCTGATTTCCGATTTTGTCCGATTTTTGGGTTTTCCCATTTCCCAACACTTGTTGTTGCAAATCGAAATCCAACCATCTCTACCCATGCATTTGGTGCCATAGGGTGACCACGGCTGGAGGTTGGAGAGTTGTGTGTTGGCTCGTGTGCGTCTGCCAGTGCGTGCTTACCTGGGTGCCCGCCTTTCTCTGTAGTCTAGCTCATAGCTTTGTATAGAGTCCGACTCCCGGGACAGGTTTGGACGTTGGACCCTGCGCCCTATAGGGTACTGGTGCACCGAGGAATTGGTCTGGGAGGTGCTGTGGAAGCGTGGAGGTCGGTTGCTGGTCTCACTGCGGTAGTCGCTATCACGGTCGTCCATCGCACTGTCGTGTTCGTCGAAAGCTGGATGGACGACAACAGATATGCACTTCAGTTGCAACACTGGGAAGTAACGTGACATTTTAATTGATATACAGCGTATAACATGCAGAGAGCTGTTGAAGATTTGCACGCACTACGTGCTAGAAAAGGCCTCCGGTGGACCTGCTCTCACCTTTACCGAGAAATGCTTATTCTATCTATTTTGTGTCATTATAATCGCACGCCCGAAACCAACTTGTACACCTTGAAACAATCGGATCCAATCAACTAGCACACAGCAGTGAACGCTAAAAGCGTCGCAGGAAGGAAATCAAAATGTGGACTTGAATTGTGTGATTATGAAGCTCCTTCTAGGTAGCAGGTATTTAAAACAAATACCACGCACGCCAAGCCAAAAGTGATTTAATGGGCCGAATACGGGCACTTCATTTTAGGTCCTTTAAATTGGGGTACATGAATATTGCATTTCAAATACAGCGAATGCTCGTGCGGAGGAAAAATATCAGTCCAATATCACGCAGAAGTGGAGAAAATGACAAATCACATAAGGTGGAAAAAAAACAACCATAGTACATACTCTGTTGGTCACTCCATCCAAAATAGCTCCAACTGCCTGGTAGGAAGGAAATTCAGTTTCATTATTAAAGAATCAAAACAGAAGCCGTTGGAACTATTGATGGCTGAATGAGTATGTCAATTGTAACGGGACTAAAATGCACTTGGATCTGTATGGTTTGATGGAAATGATAAATGATATCATATCTGATGCGGACAAGATGGATTCCACATCGAGCGTGAGTGACAATAACAAAACAATGACAGCGTGGCGTGGACGTGTTTCTTGGCTTTGAAACTTACAGCACTGAGAGGGTACAGATGCCATTTGTCTCTGGACCTCGCCCTGCATTGGACACTACCATCAGAGTAAAACAGAAAAAAAATGGGAAAGAAGCAATATGAAAAGGTGTTTAATGATTATAACAGGGGGCACACCTCAGTGCAGCACAACGCATCATCGGTGCTGTAACAACCAACGTTCGCCACGAGGTGGCAGCAGAGATATTAGAAACGCTCTTCAAAAAAAAAATCCCTCCTAAAGATGTAGTGTGACAAACGTTGGTATAGCGCAATACTACAACAGACAAAAGTCTTTTAAAATGACAAACCTAAATGTAAATGAAACATTAAGAGTTGAAGATGCATTAGGTCATCACGCCGTAAAAAAGAATGTACCAGAAGTCAGAGAGTAATGCTCAATAAGGATGAAATGATCACGCTTTAATTGCAAAATGTAGTTTCCGGTGACATCAAGGGTTCATATGACTTTTCACAAAGACATCTTCCTGTACTGCCATATTTAAAGATACAGAAAAGAGACGCTCACCTCAGTTGAAATTCACCCCCCGTAAGTCCTGCCTCTCAGGTAAGTTTCAACTTATTAACAGGAAAGACACTTTTGTAGAGCACTTGCCTCGTGTATCCGCATGGTATTGATGCGCTCCAATTTGCTGGTCCAGTACTGAGCCTCGTCTTCTGGGATGTCTGGACAGATTCATTGGATAAAAGAGAAAGATGAATTTCGTTTAGTTTTATGCATGGGACAGAGGGACAGGTGGGTAAATGGGAATTAGAAGTAGAGTGAAAACACACAATGTGAGCCGAAAAGAAGAATGGGTTAAATGAAAGAGCGTAGGCACCGACGCTCCACCCTGTTCTCAGCTGCCTCTCCTCTCGACTCCTTGTCCCATCCACATAGCTTGATGTGCTCCCATCTTATATTCATGTGTGTTTAATAGCTGATGAGGACGTTTCCTTCTGGGGGCTCAGAAATAGAATAGGCAACCTCCTCAGGGGCCTTGTAGGTCCTCCCCAGAAAAAGGAAAAGAAAGACTAGGATAGGGAAAATGAGAAACCTTCGTTTTTTGCAATGTTGCACGTACAAAAAAAACTTTAACTTGTTATTGTGTTTTCCTTTTACAACATGCCATTCAAGCAGCTTCAAAATAAAAGTTTTGCATTTCGTCTACATTTACCTAGAGCACATAGGCACTTTACTCTGTGGAATGTGTTTGTATGCGTCCAAGCGTGATAAGTGATTATGGGGGGGGGGGGGGGGGGGGGGGGAAAGGAACGCCCTATTGATCAGGACCCGAGTTGTTAACCGGGTATGTCAATTACCTCAAGGTTTTTTTTTTTCCCCCCCAAAGCATCTGTCAAACTTTTCTCAAATAGGGAAACCATATCTTATCTTCATCTTCAGGCAGAGGCTATTGTGTCAGGAAGAGCAGAGAGCAGAATGGAGCAGTGCCACGTTGACATCAGGTGAGTGTTGATAAATCAGGTGCCAGGCGGTGCAAGGGTGAGGGCAGCTCAAGAAAAGACCCTTTAGACAGCCGGAGATAAACAGCTTGCAGGGAAAACTAAATGAATAGTTGCAGCTGAAGTGATTATACTTCAGGAATAAAAACAGTCCCAAACAATAAGGAGAAAGAAAAGAAAGGCTGATGTCGTTATTGAAAAATAAAAAATATAAAAAAAAATATAAAAAAAACCCGTGGTGAATCATAATGGTACTTCCACACCAACCGACAAACCACTGGGTAAATTGCGTCTGATGAAGTGCCAGCTATCCAAGAAATGGAAAATATGCAAAACGTATGGAAATGTTCTTGTTTGTTGCCCGGAGTCTCGTCATTTTTTTTTTTATATAAACAAACAAAAAAATCACATACAGCTACACAGCATGGGAATTATCTGGAGTCATTTCAGTATCCATTTTGTGTTAGTCTAATACTCAAAGGGTTTGTTTTCTAACGTTAATTCAACTTCTTAATCTCAGGGATTTTCTTGTGTTTTTTTTTTACTAAATGTTTTTAATGTACAGTAAAAAGATGTACCCCACAGTAGACATGTCAAGACATGACCGGGCTGATACAGGCGCCACATACGGTCTGTATCGAGTGACACATTAGATTTTTTATTTTTTTTTTAATCAAATTTGAAAGTGATTTTGTGTGACACTGTTGTTGATTCCAATATATGTTTTACTCCTTTATTGGAAGTTGAATGTACTGACCTGAAGCATTCTGTCATTCTAACCCCTTCAAACAGAATCATTCAAAGTGCAGTTGAGAACAGGTTGTTTTTTTTGAAAGCAAATGTGTGTTTGTGTGCTTATCAATACCAAAGGGTAACTCAAAGCGCGTGTCCAGCAGAACTTGGTGCGGAGTGGGGTTGGTGGTGCCGCAGATCTCATCCTCCCTCATCAGCACCTCCGAGTCCAGAGAAGTCCACTCTCCTGGTCCCTCCTGAGGGACAGCGGGGCAGAACGGTGGAAGGAGACAGGGGAACATTTGAATACAAAACAGAAAGCACAAGGGCAACAGCAAAAACTTGGAGAAACAACAGAAGCTAAAATGACAACATTTCCTCAATGAGGCCGTATTCATTGAGGGCCAGCTATGGGCAGAGGAAGGATGCCATTCATTGAACCCCAGAAAAGATGCCAGAAAGCTCCCCAGCAGGGCCCTGAGTGTAGCATACATTGTACTCAAATATTCTTCTTTAAAGCCAAGTAACAAAGTCGAACACTGGAGGCTGAATTAGAAATGACTACACAGGCACTGCGGCACCACTTAAAAAACGGGCGCGCACAGAAACTAATGAGGTCCAGTGGCGAGAAGAGCCCACCTCGGCGCATTAAAATGCGGCTTTTAGCGGACAGGTAAGCAGGGTTTTGATCGGAAGCCTGCGAGGGCTGTCACGCGAGCAGCACATTCTGTACTGTGACTATAAAAGCACACATTTTGCATTTTTATCTATTTATTTATTCCTCCAATAATACAGACACAACAGTCCATATCGCGCAGACTGGCAAGGAAGTCCAGCTCTGTGCCACACCGACGTGGAATCACGCGAGAGAAAAGACCCAACGTGTGTTACTCTGTTCATTGGCCCCTTTTTTTATTTAAACATGCCAAAGTGAGGAGTAAGACACCACGGCTGGAAAAGTCTGACTGAAGATCGATGGATGCCTGCGGACGCTTTGGTCGACAAAACACGTGTCGAAAAAACAGAGGGGTGTGTTGTTGTGCGGGAGGCGCGCTACCTCGTCGGACTGTCGAATGTCGTCCGAGGGTATCAGCGCTGTGCCGATCATGGTGTCCCAGATCAAGCCTTTATTCCACAGCTCCACCACCAGCCCCGACTCCAGACGATTGATCTCACTGTGGAAACACGCAAACACGCAGTTTGTTCCTCCGAGCTGTGAAAAGACCGCATTCGGAGCATAGGCGAAGGTTGACATTGTATAAAGCCAATTACGCCTCTTTCTGACTATGACATCGAAACACAGGAACAACGATAAAAAAAAAAACTCAAATCAAAAAATGACATCAATCACGTGGTCACAAACACTTGCAACCAATTGCATGCTTTTTAGGGCGGCCGATTTATTATACGCGACGGGGTACACGTCATTCCTGGGCCTCAGTCTGACATTATACAGTAGCCTACCCTTTCCCCCTCCTATTCCTATCTCAGTAAGTGGGCCAATCACATCCTAAAGTAGTGATGGTGAAGGATGACAGACTTCCTTTTCAGACCGATAAGAGAAAACAGGAGCCAAACCGTCTCCCCTCCTCATAAACGTATTTCTATTCACAGACCCATTCATATTCATATCGCCTCAGTTTGGCTGTCAGTCATCCCCGATGACACTTCACAGCTGGGATGGTGGCAAGGAGAGGGTGGGTGGAAGGTGTGTGTGTGTGTGTGTGTGTGTGTGTGTGTCGTTTTTCTTTGCGTGTGCGGGTGTGCGTGGGTACTGTGCGCCGCAGCACCAGCTGAAGAAGTCAGCTGGCTGAACACGGATCAGACAAACTTATGATGTTCCTATTATTATGAATATTATTATTCTTACAATTTCCGTTTAATCACACGCGTTTTATGATAAAGTCTCTTCAATGAAGGAAAAGAAATCAAATTGCCAGCTGGCGTGAGGCGGCACTCAGTGTGGCTGAGGAACATCACCTGCATCCGAATTTCAGCGTGCTGGCTACACAATCTGGGTGATTTCAAACCACGGATGGAATGCATGGTGAAATTAAAATGAAAAAATGATAACGCTAACTTAGTTATCATTATAATTAGTCCAGATATTTTTTTTTTAGCTTTTTATCGATAGGTGTACCGTATATATGCAACCCTTGTGTCCAAACTATAGAACTCTGAGGAGCTATTGCCTGATTTTATTCCATGGGATTATTTAACTAAAGCCATGCAACATAAAATCCCAAACAGGATTAGAAATAGGTCTGACGTCTATTCGAGCAGTCTGTCTCCTACCCCTCCTCTGACTCTGTAGGCCAGATGTTGGTGCGTGAGTATGTGTGCGTCATCATGTAACTCTCCGACTCTGGCATGCCCTCCATCACGGCCCATCCATTATTGAGGGAATCATTTGTTGTAACAAGAAAAGGTGTTTTTTTTTTTTTTTATCGGAAACCACAAACCAACCAAACACATTCATGCACAAGTGCAGGAAAACTGATTGTGAAATGATAGATGGGGGAAAAGGTCGAGGAGGAAGTGGAAGCCGCCCAACACGATTATTTATAGAAATGATTCTGAGTGAGGTGTTTAACAGGTGAGGTCATACAGCTTATACAGCTTTTAGCATACAGGCGCATACAATTACCGCATTTCTGAAGCTCATTTTCAGTCTTTCTCAGGAAGCAATTTTATTGAAAAGACGCTTTAAAAAGAGACCACAATCCTCGCAAGAGTCTTGGGAGAGTGGAGCTCCCAAGACTCTTGCGAGGATTGCGGTCTATTTTGAATTATATGAAGGAGACTGACTTGCCCTCTTGATAAAAAAAAAAAAAAAAAAAAAAAACACATCTGAGGAACCCCTATTGTCAGACAGCAGTAAATCCTTCCTCTTACAGTAACTTAATAAAGTTGTTGGTCAAAGAGTAAGAGAGGTGAAGAGGTTCGTGTGGAGGGGAAGGGGAAAAAGGTCACCATTTCCGCCCCCCCGAACTTAACAAATATGAATCGACAGAGAACCGGAAGAAAAGAGCAGACTATGACCTCAGTCACTGGAAAGGCAGACTGAAAGATGGCCGAGAAAAGGAGACACGCATTGAATTATTAAACAAAAAAGAAATCCTGTGAGTTATGAGGACCGTTCCTAATGAAGTGCCACATTCTCTTTGATTAAGTTACAAATCGTGTTGGAAACTTACAAGCAGTGCGTGATAAACCCAGTCCAAATGGAGATTTAAGAAAAGTTAACGGTGCACTGCAAATATTCTGACAGACATACGGCGGGCTATCAGCTGGGGACATGGATGTGCCTTTTTTTTTTTTTCTTCTATTTTTGGGACTTTGACAAGATGGGCAAGCACAGGCCAGGCTCGGCCCAAATTCATCACTCACACTGAAAATGAAAACCATATTTCACTCTTCATCCAGCTCATACTTTTTCTTCAGTTCTGCAGAGTTGATCCAGACTAGAGTGACAGCACGCAGCGGTGCCCCTTGACCACGGAGAACACAACATAGACTGGTGCCACACACACACGCACACCTACACACACACAC
Organism: Colistium nudipinnis; assembly: GCA_016785305.1. Lineage (NCBI taxonomy): Eukaryota > Metazoa > Chordata > Actinopteri > Pleuronectiformes > Rhombosoleidae > Colistium > Colistium nudipinnis. The sequence continues at coordinate 276,526 of JAFBJU010026063.1, read as the reverse complement.
GCACGCACGCACGCACACAAGCACACACAGGCACACAGAGAGAGAGAGAAAAAAAGCCAAATCACACTCAAAGAATTAAGAATTAATTAAGAACACTTTTATTTGTCCCCACATGCATGCAAACACACACACACACACACACGCACACCTACACACACACACGCACGCACACAAGCACACACAGGCACACAGAGAGAGAGAAAAAAAGCCAAATCACACTCAAAGAATTAAGAATTAATTAAGAACACTTTTATTCGTCCCCACATGCATGCAAACACACACACACACACACACACACACACACACACACACACACACACACACACACGCCCATCTGTGGCACAGCAACCAGTCTACATATATATTGCCACAGGGCAACCATCTCTCAGGGGAGCAGATGTTGGGGGGTGGGGGGGGGGGGGTAAAGTGCCGTGCTAAGGGGCACAAGGCGAGGCTTTTTGATTGGACAGTTCCGTTGGCTGGCTCCTCCCCCGGTCGCAGCTATTTTGGAGCTGCGGTGGGACTCGAACCAACTCGATCCTCTGGCTGGAAGACGGTCGCCCTCACAGCGAAGTCCACCGCCTCCCAAAGGAGCCAAGAACGCCGACTTGGCTTTGAGCACCTGAATGCACCACTGGACACTGAACTAAGGGTGGGATTACACTAACTTTGCAGCCATAGTCACCAGTTGCATGTATCCTCAGTAACAATGGATTAGGCGCCACCTGCTCTTCCACAGATTCAGCAGGTCTGGATGAGCCCCGCGGTAGAGTCCAAGTCAAAGGGTCAGTCTGCACATCTGGCAGCCGAGCCCTCCACACCGTTACCCGGCAACACCAACACGAAAGGATCGAGTCCCGATTGACGAGCGCTCAATCGTTATGATGCATCGTGACGTACGTTATCTACTCAGAGAAATCATCTTGTATCCAAGTATTCGCCTCTCCATTTGCTCAGAATGATTGGGACACACTTAACATAAGAGATTTGCTTTTCCGATACCAAACAAAGGGCTCGCTCAGAATTTCAACCCCCGGACCTCTCCTTCCTCAAACAGGAATCATAACCTGAGACCAACCGGGCACTTTGTAATATTTTGTCCATTTCTTGAATGAAACATTCTTGCCCAGTGAGCCCTGCGAGGCCGAAGGAGTGGAGATGCACGGTGCCCCAAGTAGAAGTACATAATGCTTGAGATGAACGAGCGGAGCTCCTCTATCGGAAGGAAAATGTCGGCTGATCTTCGCCCGACTACTGTGCTCATCCCGCCGAATTACCAGGTTACAATCATATGCAGAGAATACCCATGTTCAGGAGCCCCAGTAATAACCAAACCAGTGCAATAAATGCCGGTGGAGCTTCGCCGAGAGCTTTTTTCGCCGAGCAAATGGAACTCACGCTCCGACACACCGCAGCCGCACCCCAGTGAGAGCCCAACTGCTGCTAATGAGACTTGGAATTAATTAGCCGTTTAGCATAGGAGAGCCTGTGGTTTCTACACATATAATTATCCAAAAGAAAAAATATATATATAATAATAATCAATGAGTTGAACTCATGCTATGAGTCACGAGTGTAATATACGAGCAGAGGAGAGTCTTATGTCATGACGCGGATCTGCGGCCTATCTCTTCAACCCCTCTAAATCAAGTCTCGGGGGATCAGTCTGGAGGAAGGCGCCGTCTGTTGACTCAATACAATACCATCAAAGATTCATGCAAAAGCACAGCGCTGCTGTTGATTGTAAAAGCTCATTTTCGAAAACGTTACACCCAGTGCAGTTGGGTGGACCAAAAAGTAGAAAACCTGAAGGCGAAGCATTTTTTGATGAAGTCCCTTTCAAGTGACTTCAAGTGGGCCAGGCAACGTCAAAGCCTTCAATTATACGTAGCAGACAAAAAGCACTTTCTCCCCCTGAGGCACCATGCCGAGCCTACGTCGGTGCTGAAGCAAGGAGCCAACGCGAGCTGAGAATAACTCCCGCCAGCTGGATCTGAGGCCAGGGTAAAAGTCTCAACTTGACAAAGGAAAAAATAAATAATAATAATAATAATAATAATAATAATAATAATAATAATAATAATAATAATAATAATAATAATAATAATAATAATAATAAAAGATACCGGATATGCCGGTAAAAGAGAATCACCCCTTAAAAATGTTTGCAAAATGAATTCCTCACGGGTGAGCATCAAAGGTGAAGCACAGCTCATACGATAGCAAGTGGCGCTTCTAAATCCGTTCCATCTTGACTTTTGCTCCCCAGTGGAACCTACACGGGGGTCCGGACGACTTATTGGATTTATCGCCGACTTGTCCACTTATCTGAGCTCAGCGTGTAATTTCACTTTCCATCCATCTTACCTGCTCCGGCCACGGATTTCCATTTACCGGCCTGTATCCGAAGGGCCAGACTGAAGTCCCCCAAGCGGCTGACGCTCTCTTTCAATTTCAGTGAGTGCCATGAAAGCCGGCAGTGGATAGCTGGCATGTATTCATCGGAGGACTGACACACACACACACACACACACACACACACACACAGGCGCAAGCTCCAATTTCACTCAGCATTTGTCTTAATACACGTCAAGCGGCTGGTGCCACACATGCTGTTGCTGCCAAATGAAGTGACAACGCTGAGCCAAAATGCGATACACATCGCATCTATTCAATCAACAGCACATGCTTGCAGTCAAGCCACCCTTGCCATTTTTTTTATTTTTTTTTATAAGTTAAATTAAATCATCCCTTTCATTAATGTTGATATCATTCATTTTCACTCAGGGTCTATTGAAAGCAGTTTAAGCGGAGCAGGTTTGGGGTTTTCCATCTTCACACAAAGCGTCGTCACGGTGATACTCACAACATGAAGTCTTGTTCCCAGCATGGTTGGTCCCCACGGACCGTGATGGTTGTACTCTTCACATTTTGCACCTTTAAAGTCACATAAGCGTTGAACTTATCTGTGTAAGAGGAGGGAGTGGGGAAAAAAAAACACCATCAGAAAATGTTAATGCAGTTTTAAATCTTGGTTGATAGACATTTGATTAATAATATATATATACACACACGCACACATATATATACCCTAACCCTATTATATATACGTATAGGATGGCACAATAGTGTTTCATCTCACATACAAATACATTTTAGGACAAACTCATTATGATTCATCTCTACATAACCATAGAAACAAGGACATTATTTTACGACCAGGGAAGCGCTTCTCGAGCAAAATGTGTTTGTGCGCGCCTCTGCCCGCAAGACAGATATCAGCATTAGCATAAACCCGGGAGGTCCAGCCACCGGTCCCCCTAATCCCTGCTGGATAACCTGTCTCGAGCGGCCCAGTCCTTAGACAAACAAAAAGCCAACCGTAACCGACACTGAGAGAACACACACAGTGTTGTTTGTGTTGTGTGTATTTGCGTGTCCTTGTGTTCTCTCGATCTTTCAATCAACTTTTCTTCCCCCCCCCCCCCAAGAGGGCCAGTGCAGCCGAGGACAGAGTCAGTGGATTCGAGGTGAAGATGAGGTAAAAGACGTGATCATTCAGCTGCTTAAATGAATGCATTCAATATATATTTTGACACCTGCATTTATTAAACACCGAGTCTTAATTGTTCCAAATAGCGCGTGTAGTCCTCTGAGCAAATGTGTCCTCATTATGGTCATCAACATAATGTCGACAAGGAATTCAGTGGCCTATTAAGCTAAACAACAGGTATGTCAGGTATTTCGCGAAACAATATTAGTTTAAAAAGTTTAAGCTTGAGAAAAAACAACCCAGGCTGTACCCATCCAAATTAGTTTTCGCATTAAAATTCACGCTTTATCAAAGTGTAGGTGCAGATAATAAAGGCATGGCAGTGGCCCTGAACCAGTGATTTTCAAAATAAAAAAAAGAAGGACAAAAAGGTCAGGACAAATTAGAGATATTTACGGCATCACAATTAAAGTAAAAGCTTTTGAAATATGTGTAGAAACAAGAACATTTGGAAAAGGAAGAAAGCAGCTAAATCTCATTCAACACCCCCGCACCCCGCGTCTTAAACTGCATGTTAAGGTTTATGGTTACGGTTAAGTTAATCCTCTGGCTCCTTCGTTCCTATTCCACTATGACACAAGATGCTGTCCATAAAATGTTTGTGTTAAACAGTATAATGTATCTACTGAGGGGAAACTCATTTGAAATGACAAACAGCTGCCGTGAACATATTTGAATGTGACATTAGATTTTGTCTTTTGGTCAACACGTTGTATTTCTTATGTGTATCCAATTTTCTTTCCCACAATCCCCCTGGAGCCCTTTGTTGATGACACGGTCCTGCTTCAGCGGACAGAGCGGGGAAACACTGCGCTGATAAAAAGCTCACAGGGGAGAAGACACACACACACTCAACAAGCAGAGCACCGGCTACTGTCTGTATATTTGAATCCTTATTTATCCAGGGAGGGTTAACTCAGCGCTTGACCTGCTTCATGTTCACACCCTGGCACACTTTCACCCGTTTTCCTTCCGATCACCGACTCAAACAGCAGGGTCTTGTCTGGGCCACTCGGATCATATTTGATTCAGCGATTTTTTTCATCACGGCAACATCGCATTCCAAATGTGCCTCTGCTTTCCGAGAACGTGCAAAAAGCTGAAAATCGCAGCAAAAAAATATTTGCAGACAAGATTGTCATCCTTGCGCTAAGTGTCACGTGTAAATGTCTCCCCACCAAGCACAGGTCAGTAGCCATAGCAAAGGGGGAAAGGGTTAATCCAGAATAATCCATCATTCACTTAAGGGGGTTGCCAGGTCTGTGATGAGGGTGGACAAGGGGGCCGTGGTGTCGACAGCCCCATTTACTGGCTGACATGACAGTGGTGAGGGAAAATTACAACTGGACAAGAAACAAAAATAAGAAATTGAGCCCTCTAAATCTCATTTGAGTTTAGGCCTGTATTCTCCTCATCCGCACCGAAAGTGTCATCAAAGACGTCTGAGTGACACTGATTTCCATAAAATGCACACCCACACATACACACACACACACACACACACACACACAGAGAGCAACTAGCTGTGGTGGAGAGGATAAATCCCAGCACGCAGCGGGGGGTGCCTCTCGCGGAGCAGTCGACACCATTCATAATTAAGTGGCGGTGACTTATGAAAATAAATAAGTTATATTCGCTTACACGTGGACGCGCGCGGCGCAGCGAGGCCCGGTGACATTTACTTGGCGGTCTACCGTAATGAATACTCCATTATGTGCGTGAGGGGAGGAGGTGAAGGAGGCCCGAGAGGGAGGACAGGGAGGAAGCCTTTCGGTGGAAAGAGGGAGCTGAGGGAGCGACGGAAATATGTAAAGGTTTTCTATCTCGTAGAAGCTAACAGGAGGTTGTTCTTTCAGAATAAGAGCAGAATTTAGTTAACATTTACGTCTACACCGTAACTGATGCGTCTCCACAGCCGGATTGTGTCCCGCTTTTGAGTCCCTTTCCGCCATGTCCCATTCACGGCACACCATTCTTTCAACTGGGATTGTGCCATGGCAGCCCAAGCTCAATGCACCATCAACCAGGTTGGAGACCAAACGCGTTTCCTGTGACACTCGGTACAAAGAGAAGAGGGTATTGAAGTTGTCAAGAAGTTGTCAAGCTCCATCCAAGCAAACTCGGCCACACAAAATCCATGGTAGGGAGAAACCGTGGCCCTCCCGCACTGGCTGAGTCGTTTGTTGTTTATTGAGGAGAAAATAATGCAGCAAAAATCCAGCGACGGCAATTGTGCCAAAACGCAGAACAATGAGAATCAGACTAATTGAAGCCTACCAAAATACCTTCATATACAGCGGCTACAGAGTAAATTCTCATCTCTCCGAGAAATTCCTCACCGAAGAAACGCACCTTCTCCAGCAGCATACACACACACACACACAAAAAAAATAAAGTCTTCAACTTAGTTTACAAATCAAGTCGAGTCAGGAGGATTTCAGTCTGCAATTAGTCAGTACAGGCTGTGCCGAGACATGCGGCCTCATTACCCCAACACAACGGCTTCATTATCGTCAGGGATTCCTCCGCATTCAATAGGCTGCGGAGGACAATCACAGCAAGATAACCGCTGCTGCTGATGAGCAATGTGTCACTTTTTTTTTTTTCAGATTTCAACAATTCCCTGTTCAGACACACCTGAAGGCAGGCCCGTTGTTTCAGGTTAAAAACGTCTATTTATTGATCATAGCAAGTACAGCCCTATTGACTAAAAACGATAAAGGAAAGGAGCCGAAACAGGAACGACGTTGTGTCCAAAAAATAAAAACTAGTTCAAACCAAACCTCCTCAAGCAGGTCCCTGCTCACAAAACCTCAGACGTTCCACGGAGGTAACTTCATCCCATCTGCCACACATAATGGCCCGTTTGTGTCTCACACGTGGACTTACAAGACGCGACAAAAAAATCATCACATCCTCAATAAACACCAGACTACCGGAGTCACCAAAGTCACTATTCTCCTTAAACCGTCTCTGAATTAAAGCCCTCCTCTTCAAACCTGTAATCTAGATATTTTAAAGTAAGCGCAAGTGAGGGCATGACCCAAAAGCACACTTTCAACGCAATCACATAGTGCAACAGTGGTATTTCTACGAAGATTCAAGATTTATTATCCTATGCGCAACAATTGCATAGCGCAGGGGCAGGGAATGGCATTTTTGGCTCCTTCTAAAAGTGCTCAGAAATCCAGAGGAAAAAGCCACAAGCACAAAAGTGTCAACAGGAAAAGGTAATAAACAAAGGAAGACAAAATACTGAATAATAACTAATAATAATAATAATAAAAAATAACAGCAGAGCACAGATCTCTCAATAGATCCAAGTATGCTACTTCATAGATGTGGACCAGGTCAGGGGACCACACAACGCCACAGAGATATTTTGGCTAAAATTAATGTAAGACATTAATGAGAAACATCTCTCAGGGGCCACCCACCGCTGGGGATTGAGCAGGGCCCTGGGACAGTGACAAACTCCCCCAGGGCAAAAATCTATGGCTTTTTAAGATGAACAGAAATCAGATCATGTTCCCCAAACTGGGGCATTAGAGTGGGACAAAATTGACTAGTTATTCCTGATGTGAGACTACCCATCCTGGGTATACTCTCCATCTCCCACACACGCACACACACGTCTGTGTGTACAGCCCTCAGGACATCAATTTAATTTAGTATGATAAAAAAAATAATAATCAACTAGCGACGTTGCCGAAATGAAGAAAGGAAAAAGAGTGTTCATGGAGTTTTTCATATTGTATGATATTCTTTTTTTTTTCCTTTACATTTATCACACTCCGTTATCTAAATAGATTCAGCGGTTCATTTAACATTTCCTTTGACGGAAAATGCCAATGGGCCAATGGTCTGCCCTTTAAGGATTTCAAGCCACACCCATGGTTTTTCTGGGAGAACCAATCCCCACTTATTAGCATATACATGAACATTGGATTTCTAAAAAGTAAGAAAAAAAAAAAACAGTACACAATAATACACAGTAAATAAGCAGCATTTAGGCTTGCAACATGGGAAGAAGGTTTGGTTGGTGGGAGGGGCTGCTAATAATAATAATAAAAAAATGAATAAAATAATAATAATAATAATAATACGCCACTAACAAAAAAGAGACGCCACCTCTATCTCGGCCGTCCACTGCTCTGTGGCCTTGCATGCGCCACAGGGGGATTAAATGCAGAGGTAAAATTTCCCCCGACTTGTGTGTGTCTGCATGTTTGTGTTGGGCCAATGCGCAATTCTAATAATGATCACAATAATCATAATGTATGAATATGACTTGTACTACTGAGCGCTGATCAGCTAAAACCAAAGCATTGCACCGTCAGCATTGCAGTATCTTAGAAACTACAGAATAGATGACTTAAAGAGAAATGTTACAGTGGCCCACGGCTGTGTGGTTTGCGACACCATCACCCCTGTCCCGCTCTATGATCCCCGGGAGGGCCAATCAAACATCCTTGCGCTCTGACAACCTGCTCTGCCATCGGGGGCCAGAGGCAGACAATGACAAATCATCTCCTGCATCTGGAGTCTGTCTCCTAAAGACAGCCAGAGATCTTTCTCCATCTTCCCCTCTATGTCGGGGATGACACGTTGTCATTTCGGGCTAGCAGGTGGCCCCTTTTGTCTATGATGATCTATTGATTTGCCTCTGCCCGCCTCTGGCTTGATATCTCACTCTCTCGCTCCTCGCTGTTGTTCGCCCCCCCCCCCCCCCCCCCCCCCCCCCCCCCTGTTTTTCCCCCCCCCCCCCCCCCCCCTCATTGTCTGGAGAGAGGACTGCAGGACAAACAGCGGCAGCCCGCAAAGAAGTACAAAAGCCACCCAACAAAAAGGCAAATAAGGAACGGTGTGGCGCACAAGACACAGGCCCACATGTTGCCGCTGAATTGCTTTGTAGAACAGTGATTTGAAAATCCAATTGTTCACCTTCACCTCCGGGACAGAGCAGCATCAAACACAACATCGGTTACATTTAATATCAATGGAATGGTCCTCTGCAACACAGCAATTAACACCCACAAAAAGATGCACATCCTGCCTATTATCAGAAGTACAGGTCTGTGTGGTCAATTGATAGTGCTGCAGGTGTGAGCTCTTACCTGGAGGCCCGTGGAGTTTGGCTTTCTTCACTGCAAGACAAAAACAGAAAATGCAGATTAGTCTCTCAACTTCACACCTTCCCCACTTAAATAGAGTTCCTTAGAAATAAACCTTGGTAGACTTCATGGTGCTCTATGAATACATCACATTGTGATATTTATAAATACCAGTTTGAAGAGGAATATTCATTAAAAGATGATGGCTTTCACATTGTGTGAGAGTAATTATTTTTGCGGAAAATTAACCGAACATAAACATGTGCAGGGTGGTGCAGGTCAAAATATAATGTGTGACTCAACAATCACCAAGGAAACAAGCCGTGAGCAGTCAATGGAGAGACTCAGACTCCAGATCCATTCATGGATATGACACATTAGCAATTTTAATGGTTTACAGAATCTGAACTACGATATGTGCGTTATGTTTAGAAAAAAAAAAAAAAAAAAAGGCGGGTTAAATCTACAGCACAGAACGACCTGGAATGCCAGACTGTCTTAAAATGTCAACGTGTCCTGGCTTCAGGCTTAAAAAGTCTCTGATATTGATCTACAATGCAATTAACACCCCAGGAAATGTATGAGAATCATTTAGGCGTTTCAATTGAAAGAAGCATATCATATCCCACATCAATACGTCCTCTCAGTGTCGAGCCAAACCTGTGATGTGGGACACGAGACCGACAGAGACGAAAACGCAGAGAGACACAGACATCATTAACAGGTCATCTGTCTGAGGCTGTCGGCGCAGCTCGCCTGGTGTGTCACTCGTGCCTTGGCCGGGGGCTCACAGGAAACCTGCTGGCCTTTCACTGGTCCGCCGCCAAAGGGGCTCTGACAATACCTCAGTGAATGGGCCTAAAGTGTGAGAGACACTCAAGGTTTTGGGCTACAAAATCGGACGTTGATACGGTACCAAAAATACATCACCACCTTCATTGGTCAACAGCATGCTTAAAAATGAATAATAATAAAACCCTCTTCGGCGACCGAGGGCCGCAACATGGCCCAGCGTCCACATCTCCACTATCAAAATATTTCCATAGGTAGCATGCACCAGGAAAAAACCCCTACGGAGCGCATTCACTAACAACTGGTTCGGTTTGAAATGGAAAGTAAGTGTACCTTCCTAAACGATTGAGGTTATGTTCCATTTTTTTTTGTACATTTCTCTAAAAACACATCCATGGGATATTTTTAGAGCCCAGACATTCTATTCCCATCCCATTTCGGCTTATTCTGAATTGCCCACTTGCACAAAATATTTATTACCCAAAACAAATGCGATATCATCTGTACAGAATAGCTTCTGTCTTATTTTTTGAGTCTTTATATTGTTAAGTCCTCTGAGATGGCAACACATTGAAAGTGATAAATGGACATTGCGTCTTTTTATTCCTACTAAAAGAACAAAAAAAAAAAGATGAGCTGTAATATCTCCTTTCAATAACCCTGCACATATTCCACCCGCTGGTTAAATTTGCTGTGCAAATGATATATTGCTTTTTTGCCACACCAAATGCTTTGTAGCAGTGCAGCGGGAAAAGAGTGTATAAGACGTGTATAGGAAACTGCTGTCCTAACGGTTCCCCAGGGAGAGGCTATTTAAGCTCACTGATCGCTACATTTCTGGGCAAAATCAAATCCCAGGGAGATAATTCATTGATTTTCTTTCTTTTTTTTCTTAAGTAGGGAATAGTGGAAATCCTAGCCGCACGGCTGAAGCTGGTGTGGATGTGCTGTCTGGCTTTTATTTCCGTTGAGATGTTTTACAATTGTCCTAATCACAGCAACAAAAAAACACGAGACTGATATGGCGTGCATTTTGATCTATGGCTGGGGAGATGAGTAAATACAAAAGGGTCAGCCCACTGTCTGTCGAGGCAGAAATAAAAAAAACATCCAAATCGAATTTTATTTTCTGCAAATAAAGACAACCATGGGGCTGGTAATCAATGTTCATTGACTTTGTATCTTTTTTTTTAAACAATTGTTCAACTTGAGAACGAGCAAAATCAAAATGAGGGATGCCAGCCGTCAAATTCTCACACCCCACTGATATAGTTGAAAACACAACATACCGTAAGAAGCAAGTAGGCCATTCTGCCCCTGCACTATCACACCTCAACTTTTTAATATGTTAAAAAAAGAAAAATCTGAAAGAAAATCTGGTGTGATCACTTCAGTCATGTCAACTTATATTTAACTTGAATATGATTTTTTGATTTAATGCCACGTGCCATGATGCAGCCTGTGACTTTCGAACACAATATCATGGCGCAAACACAAAAGCTGACGGTAACAAGGGCTATCATGACTTAGTGAAAAAAAGTGCCATGTATCCAACCATATAATTCATTTTTATAAAATGTCCATCATTTGAAGCATACAGACGTTTTGCTGTGAGAATGGTGCATTTCCAGTGCACTCATAAAGGTCGTAAAAAGTCACCATTGCCACACGGTGTCGTTTCCCAGGCTTTCCCAGACCACCATAAATGAAATCTACATGCATTAGAGAACGCAGCTGCACACCTGAAGAATTCCTGACTGGTTTTACAATTACCTTTATTATATATTTCCCTCAGCTTCGCCGCCGCAATGATGCGGAGAGACCACACTGTGTCCTAAAGAGATAGCTTCAGACAGCATGAGGCGGAACACGCCACTTAATGAATAAATCAAATCCAACGATGAGAAAAAACGAGTTGATTCCTTGGGGGGAAAAAAAGCTTAAAAAAAAAAAAAACGTAACTGAACTCAAACCAACAATTCAGCAAAACGGCGTCTTGTTCCTTTGAACAATTAGATCACCTCCTATATGGGTTGCTCACTGAGAGGCACTGTCGGACATGGAATGGGTCGGACGTAAAAAGACACCCGCCACCATCTAATGCCTGCGGCCGGCTACAGTACGTGCAACGCCAGCGCGCTCTCGGCTTGCAGGAGAAAATCACAGTCAGAGGTCAGTGTCACACTTCTGTGCTGACAGAGGTCAGCATCCCTCTCGGCCGTAAAGCAGGCCAGAAACAGACACGTGTCCAGCGGAATGATTGTGCGGGAGGATGCGTGCCGATTGTGAGTGCGCGCGCGCTGGGCTGGTGGGATAATCTCCCCACGGGCTAATGCCTTAAGCAGGGCTGAAACCAGACAGACCATGATGCATTGTACAGTGGGGGAATAATAGAGAAAGACATGGTTGTATGGGGAAAGTGGCGGCTTTTTTTCTTTTTTTTTTTATCTAGGAAGAGCGAGAAGCAATAAATTCAACAGCATCCAAAACTTAATAAACTGGAACCAAGGAAAGAGGTGGTGGATATTTGGGGAAACTAAACAGAAAGATGCTCCCACGATGAGTCATGGATTAGATTACAGTAAACCTACTGGTGGAGAAATATGAAATCATACTCACGGGTTTATTACCTGTGGGGTTTTTTTTCAGCGGCTCTCACATGAACATGACCAGTGACTCTTGTATATATATATATACAGTATATATATACACATTTCTCTTTATTATTATTATTTGTGTAATTGTAACAGTTGTAACGAAAATGCCACACTCTGAATAAATAACCACAGCCGCTGGGATCACAAAGCCAAAAGCGATGACGTACGATTTTCCACCGTACACCGGTGACATTCCTGCCTTCATTAGGGCTGAAGCTCCGACCAGCGGCCACTTAATGACTCTTCTCTTCTCTGATGGTCGGGGGTTTGATCTCTTTGAACAGAGACATGTGAAAGTGCATCTTTGAAGCTCAGGAGGAGAAAAGAACCTCTGAGAGGTGCATTTAAGATGGTTAGGAGCCTCCCGAGCCCCTCGCTGGGAGAGGACACAGGAGACTACCTCACTGAAATCAGGCCACAGGTGCGCGAGAGCGCCGAGGGGGTCTGAGACTGTTTCATTCTGCCGTTACGACTGTATTTTTTTTATGTTTTGCCCCTGAATGGTTTAGGTTAACAATTGGATCTCTGTGTCACATACTCATGCACGTACAAGCATATCCCTGGATTACACTGGATCCACATCAGATCAGACGACTAGCTGTCAGTAAGCAAGCAAGTCAAGGAAAATGATCCCTCTCAGGGTTTTTATAAAGTAAAAAAAAAAAAAAGAACCCTACTAATCAACATTATGTGTTCTTCACTCGTTCATTCGGCAGCAGACCTGCCACCCCTGGCAGGCGGACAGGCGTGGAGCGGAGTCATTACAGGAGGCCAGACGGTGGACCTATTTTTAGCCCCGGTCCCTCGACTTGCCGTGGGTTGCGGGTGCGCGGAGGGTTGCCGACCTGTTGGCCTCGTCATCAACGCCCTCTCACTTCCATTGAACGGCCGGCCCCTGCAGACCTCCTCATAATAACCAACCCAATAAACCCAACTACTGTGGAGGGGTGTACGTGTGTTGTTCATAGAACGCCATCCCACCATTTCACATGCTTCTATGCCACTATTCACTCTCTGGACTTGGCTGACGGTGAGTTAAGGCAGACAATCCAGTTTTTAACTTGCAGATTCGTGAATAATAAAAAAAATAATAAAATGATAAAAGGGGGGGAAAAAAATACAAATAAATCAGACAAATGCCGTGTGTACTGTATAGTAAATTGAATAGGAGCGCAAACAATGAAGTATAGCAACCATTGAAAAAAAGTGTATAGCCAGTTTATATATAGAGTATATAAGTTTATATACATATGCAAATTGGTTTTCTCGACTGATTTGTTAAAAACCCTGACCTCTATAAAAAGGTCAGAAAACAGTAAAACATGCCCATCAAACTTACACCTTTTTTTAAAGATTTAGCTTTTGATCAACCGTATGTTGTCATTCTTAAGAACATAATTAAGACCAAAATGGTGGAGTAACTAACCAATCGACCAATAAACAGGCTGACATCGTCAATTCTTGATCTTTTATCATCAACCAATGGCCAATGCGCTGTACTTCACTCTAACGCTATCCTTATTGGTCTTCAAATGAGGAAAAAAATCTCAGTGAACTCCGCTGAAAAAAAAGCCAGAGTTGATCGGAGTGGCCAGAAGCCGAGAGAGGCCGCCATGGCATGCCAGGCCGATATCAGCGAGTGGCGTTATGGTGAAAGGGAGGAGAAAAGGGAAGCGAAGTCCCCGTCCCACGTGAGTCAGAGCGCAACACCAACCACACATACAGAGCAGCAGATGGCCCGGGGATTACTCCCTCTCAATGCCCAGCACACCCCCCCCCTCCCCCTCCTCCTCCTCCTCGTCCTCACAGACGTGAAGCTTTACTCCTGTCCCTGTCATTCCAGCACGGCACGCTTGTGTACGCGCTGACCTGCTCCGTCCTCACCTGTGGCACCTGGTGACCTCGAAAATGCTTTCAGATATCCCCTTCCCCGAAACCCAGACCAGGCCCTTCTCTTACATTACTAAATAAAAAGAAAAATGCAAGAAACATAAGCTCCAGTTTCTGTTGCAATCGGTACAAATGGAGAAAGAAAACGCCTCTTTGCTATCCCTTCATGGCAGCTTATGGCGGAATAATTTCCTTGAATGCAATTATTATTCTTAATTTTTTTTTTAAACAGAAGCCAGACGCAAAAGTCCTCCTTGCAACATGCTACTACTTTGTGCATTTATTCCGCCGCTAATTGCCACCCAGAAATAGCCGAGTGTGGGTATTGACTGAGCTGTCAGAGACGGTGTCTTACCATTGTCGGCTTTTTACCTCAACAGTCACTCACTCTCTGCAGCGGACTGCCAGCCGCCATGCAGGCTCTGAGGGCCCGCCATACAACAAGGAACCAGGAATGAGGAAAAAGGCTTTTTAAAATGCATCACAGCTTTCTCTAAAGAAACTAGGATGCCACTCTTCTGGTTTGTCTGCATTTCCCTCAGTGACAGTTAGAGTACGAGGTCGCTTTTAATCAAGAATAGAAAATATTTTGGGTTATGTCAAGAAATTGCCACTGGTTGCAGAATCAAAACATTTGAAATAATAATCTGACCATGTTTATTAAAATATGTAAAACAGAAAAAAATGTGTGTGTATACAGTATATATATACAGTATATATATAAACCCCAAAACAAATGACTTCGAAAGAGTCTTTTATATATATATATATATATATATATATATATATATCAGCACAGGTTAGCCAAAGTGTATAAAAAACATTTTCCTCAGAAGGCATATTAAACATGTTGGCAAATGTCCCTGAATTAAGGAGGGAAATATGTAGCCCTCTTAACTATGTTCACCAGATACCTGCTCACACTGTCTGCCTGCTGTTTTGTTTATGGTACATAGTTATAAAAAAAAAATATATATATATATATCCTACTATAAAAGACTCTTTCGAAGTCATTTGTTTTGGGGTTTTTTGTTTGTCTGTGAAGGTTCTCAGTCTCAATATCTCAGCTAGAAGATTCACCGGTGAACGTGGGCCACTTCGCCATCAATCTGTCTTCACAATGATATCACCGTCTATATCATAATTCCTCTTTGCTGAGCCCACTGCAGCCCAGCTGTGCCCTCCCCCCCCCATCTCATCACACTGTAACAGAGGAGTGCAGCGGTGGTGGCAGCCTTCCAGCCACAGGCAGCGCTCACACCCCGACAAACCATCAGTGAGAAACAATACACTAGGGGCTGAGAGGGAGAGATAGGCGGGCAATTGTTCGATGACATGAAAATCGATCAGCACAACTGCAAAAGAGCAATTTGAAGTATGGAAAAGAGCCAAAATGTTAAATAAATTGGTGACAGAGTGGGGTGAATCTTTTTTTTAATATATATATACACTTTTAATCGACCAAGCTTTATGTCTGCATGCATATTATCTTTTTAAATTGAACAAATGACACAACTTATTAGGTCCTACAAGAAGGCTATGGTTTCAATGCCATCTCTCCATCCCATGCACTTTTGTGAGAGAAGCCCTAAAATGGTTTGGAACAGATACGATGAAGGAGTGGATATGGGATTCTATGTGTTCACCTTGGAGTTTCAGATATACACCCGAGTAGCACAACCAGGTCTGCTTCACTTCGCACACAGCTGCGAATCAAATGGCTCGTTAGGGCCCCCTCAGCAGTACTCGGGGCAGGAAAAAAAAAGCCACATTTCTTCCAGTTTACCATCGTTCACCTGACCTTTATGGATTTAAGCAGCAACGACAAATCATTTTCTCACAACAGAATCACAGTTCAGCCTAACTTCATGCGCATACATTCATACAAGTGTCCCTGGAGCAAATCATCACGCAGCCTCTCTGGTGTCAGGTTCTTCCAAATGACTTCCTGTTGTGCTTCTGGTATAGCAACCCAATAACAATAAACAAACGGATACTTATATGGATCCCCATATCCTCCTCCATCCCTTTGCTTGCTGATTGTGACATTTCCAAGCGGGAATTCGTTGGAAACTACTGCAGATGATAATATCCACAGATGTGTCACAGTGTCTTCTGCTCGTGTAAAGTAATGCACATTACCATGTGTATCTGTATCTATTAGATACACACACCATTGTGTCATTTGCCACCGTAAACAGGAACACACACACACACACACACACCGGTGGACGTCTTTCTTCAGTAAACAATAGATATATAAACTTTAAGTTTGGTCACATTATTAATCCACACTCACCTATTGATTTTGGATTAAAACTTCATCAACATCCAGAAGCGATATTACGTAACGTGTGGCCTCAGATTTTTCTCGTTTTATCCTTACAGCTTTTTATCCTCACACATTTGTCCGAATTTCTATGAAGAATTTTCTTTCGCACTTTCACGTTTCTCTGCTTCACTTTCTGTGTCGGGGAGAAGAAGCCGGGGGAGACCTTACCTCTGACACACAGTAGGGACATGGCAGCGGGATTTGGACGCTGCGAGTCCGCCGGCGGATGAGCCTTCAGGGAGTTTGCAGTCCGCTTGCCTGTTGCACCGCAGAAACTCGGACTGCTCCTAAACGTCGCTCAGCCTCCGCTTCATGGCACCGTGTGATTTCAAAAAAAAATGTCCAGATGTAAAGACCATGTGGTCCGTCCAAGTTGGCTGGCGAGGGCTCCAGGGACGACTGAGAGTGACACACAAACACACACACACACACACAAACAAACGCCCCCCCCGCTCTGTCGGGTGTTTGGAGCCGGCTCTTGTGCTGCATTCAAGGACTGAGGTAAAGAATGGAATTTGAACCGATTTACACGTAGATACATACACCACGCACTGTAGGCTGTACAAAAATAGGGGTATTGACGTGGCTAGTGTGGCAGACCACGAGCAAGTTGTGAGTTGATATAAACTTATCGCATATTTGTGAGAATACTTTTGGGGGTTTAAATACATACCCCTTTGTTTCCCCAACAACGGAAATAACCAGGGACCTGTAATTAAACGCACATACAATAATAAATAAAACCCATTTGAAAAAGTAAATCTACAAGTCAAAACCTGCAGCAATCCCACTCATTTAAATACCAAAAAACAATCTTTCATTGTAAAACATTTAATCATGGGGTAGGTGTCTGAAAAGGTTACCCAAAACTAAATGTGGTGTGCCTCCCCATTTCCATCATTTGTGTGTTCCTCTTCGCTCCCATCCATGGCTAAATACTGATCCATCAATCACAGATGTGATTTAAAATGAATTAATTACTTTTGAGTAAATTATAGATAATCATTTATTAATATTAACAGCATCTAACAATTAAATAAAGGCAGGATGTACCTAACTTATCACTAATCATGCCTCCTTAATTCCACCTGTTCACAATCTCTAGCGAGGAGAGCTGTGATTGGCTGACAGAACAAGTTCAAATAGGTGGACTGCAGCCTTCCTAGCATTGCGCCACAGTGGAGAACTGGCATTTGTTCCTTGTGGGATCACCTGAAGTCAGAAACATTTCTGTCTGCATTTGGGCTCACCTCTGGCTGAAGCCATGGGATTTATTCTACGGTAACTTTCAAATGTTTTCTTCTGTGCTTGTAAAACATGAGTTGTGCTTTTTGTATTAATACAATTTTTTATCTTTTTTATTTTAGTGTGCTGCTCCTATGGCTGTTTATTGGAGCGCTTCAAGCAAGCATAGAATGTAAGACTACAGGGCAACTCCGTACATGATATCTTGATTACAAAATGGCTAAAGTTAATGTTTGTATTTGCAGCTTCTAATCATGGCATTGACTATGGCAATTGGGACACAAACTACCATCCCAAGCCTCAACCCCAACCCCAACCTCAACCTCAGGTCCCCAGTTACCAGCCCAGGCCTCAAGGCCCCAGCTACCAGCCCAAACCTCAAGGCCCCAGCTACCAGCCCAAACCTCAAGGCCCCAGCTACCAGCCCAAACCTCAGGTCCCCAG